>JABEVS010000676.1:0-24257 GCA_018290735.1 Coelastrella sp. MACC-549
TGAGTGTCATTGGTCAACCTGGTTGACCTTTGGCCGGGGCAGTACTGGCCTAACAGTACTGAGACCTGAGCAGCAGAGCTGGCTGGTCATCAGGAGACCACCCCCTTGTAACAGACACAAAACAAAACAATCAGTGGCAGCCCTCACAGAACAATCAAGCCGCCCCGCCCCAACTCAGGCAAGCACACGACAATTACCAAGGCCTGGAGCTGACCAACCTACAGAAGCAAGGCATGTCTAATGAGCATAAAGCACCACAACACTGTTGTCTCTGAGAGATATAACCTAGCACTTGGGGATGAGAACACCAGACTAATACAAATACACCTGCAACCTATCAATCCACATACGGATATACATCCCTCACACCGCTCTGATATGTTGATGCAACATGTGACATAAATCAATCATGGACAACAAATGACTGACCAAGTGGGCTGCATACACCCCCCATAGTGATGGTAAGTATACCCTTCATTATGCCACCAGAAGACTGCAACTGAGCACTCTATAGTTGATTCCACCGCATGCGGACACATCTTGACAAATACACCATAACTTCAAGCTGGGACCTTTGAGGGAAAAATCTACAAATTGTTGATGAGGTATAGAGAGAAACTCAGTGCAAATGGCAGACAGCTGGCACAATCACACCACAAAGCCATTAGAGAACACCTACCACACTACACAGTGTAATCCAGCAGCGCACTAATATCAGCCAACAACGCTTCGCAAGCCCATTGAATGCATCACATACAAGTGACTCATACTGGGCCGCCTTCATAAGAGACCAGCTGTTTGGTGCCCAATGGAATGCCTATAAGTGCAGATGGACAGGCAGCCCAGTAGCCAAGTGCACGCCTGACGTCTAAATCAGAGACACTCATAAGGCAGTCAAACACGCCATTGACAACAACAGCTGCTGAAGACACGCCATCCTCAACCGCACTGATGATCCCAGCAGCCACTGAGGACAACCACCCGGGATACTACAGTCTGATCAGGGCCAATGCGGCATACTGCACCCCCATCTTACAGATCCCAGCAAAAAAAATTCAAATTCACAGAACAACCTGCATATACGCAAGCAAAACTGCCTCAAACTAGCCCCAAGTGGCCACTTGGGGCTAGTTTGAATCCTGCTAGTGGCCAATGCAGCATGCAAACAACATTTCCTGGGCGGATGCGATAAGGAGCGGCCTAGCACTTTTATAAGCTTGAGATCATGCAAGCTCTTATTAAAATTCTGCCGAACAACACACAACTCACCCCCAATGACATCAACTGAGGGGCACGCCAGGCTGCTGCACACCTAGGTCCATCATGCCAAAGTTCACCACACAACAACCAGCCTTGGCCAAAGCGCAAAGTCTGCCGAGGGATAGTGACAGCATTCAACATCCTGCACCCATTGGCCAGCATCCTTCAGCACCCCAGCACACACCCTTTCCCCAACCCACTAAAACTCAACTGGAGGCACATGGCATGTACTGACGACAGAAGATTCACAGACAAGGTAACAGCCGTATAACAGAGCCTGCCAGATGGTGCCCCCTGCATTTGTGCTTCAGTATATATGCCGTCTGCGACGAATCACGTGCCGGACAAAGTGATGGGTTATCTGCCTAGTAAGAAAGACTACCAGCATGATATTACATATTGATAGTAACAGAGCAGAGTTGGCAGGCCTGCTGATGGCCTTCAGAAATGGATGTACAAGCATCGCTGGTGACAGCCTACTAGTAGCAAGCATTAATCAAATAGCCGCTGCCGCCTGCAGGGGCCAAGTCATATTGCTCAACTATCACAGACATGCTGCAGCGCTGCAGAAAGTGGTTGACAATCAGTGCCAAAGGTGTGACAGTGAGCATCTACAAGGTCCCTGCCCATAAAGGCATCCTAGGCGATAATTGGCTGACCAACGGGCATCTGCTGTAGCCAGGGGCGCTCTGACACCTGCCATCGTGGTGGAGGACCCAAGCAACCTCAGGCGGGCCATGTGGTGGTCCCAATACCCGCCTCCTCTTGAACCAGTGGAGGATGCTGACGATATCCCTCAAAGTCCGCGGCCTCTGTTGAGCCTGAGCGCCATCAGACCACCAGCGAACTCTGCCCACCATTTTGGAGCCTGCAAAATTCACGGCATATTAGTTTCAGCAAGGAAGCTCATGACATCAGCAGTGGATAGAGTCAGCTCAGCATACCTCACCTGGTGGTACTGGTCCAGTACCAGAGTGACCTACAGGAAGGTCATCAACGCCCTCAAAGTAATAATAGGCACCCTCTATACACCAGCACGAGCATTCTGACTGAAGCATCCAACCCCAACTGTTTGCTCTGCGGCCAGTCAACCTGACGGCACTATTCATGCAGTTAGCGGCTGCCCAAAAATGTCCAATGCAGTCACCAAAGGGCACAACAAATCAATTGCTTCATCATTAAAGCTATCCTTACCGGCAGTAGGGGGGCTGATATTGTGTCCATGGACGTCAGCAACAGTACTCATCAAGATGAGGGAATGCCAGCAACTAGCTCCCATGTCCCAAAGAGAATCCTGTCAAGAAACATGCCAGCCGCAATAAGAAAAACACTGATAACAGGCCACAGACCAGATATTGTGCTGTTCTGGAGACAAAACAGGCAGAATGACTACACCCTTATTGAGGTGTAATACTGCAGGGATACAGAACCAAGTGATCAGACGCTGCAGGCATCACCACAACCTTGACCAACCATCCGAGGCTATGATAGACAAGCCAAGGTAAATCTGACCGTTATCCCTCTAGGGGTGGCGGGAGTAGTGTACCAAGTATAAGACCACGACACCAGACAGCACTTGAAGAATAACTTGGGTATAATTGGCCCAGCCCAAGATACTAGAGTATCTTGGAGAGAGCTCTCCGCAATCTGCATACTAATCTGCATACTATAGTATCCACGCAGTGCACACTTACCAGCATCATTATACATCGTAGGTAGCCTCAGGCACCAGAACCGGCAAATGCGGCACAGCACAAAATGCTGCAGCCCAGACGTCAAGCTCCTGCAACATACTCGGATACATCTGCACCACGGCCCATGACAGGCTCACACAGGCCCATTCAAATATCATATAGAACGCAAACGCAAAAAAGACGACATCACTTCATATCTCAACGACAAAGGCTATCGGCTGGATTTGGGAGGGACCAGGCTGCTATAGAAGTTGGCCGGAGACATGTACATGTCTGCAGAGGACAGCGGCATAGTAGGCAGCTGCCAGCCTGACCCGTTATATGTGTGCTGTTTATTGTGATAAGCAGTAGCTTGTGAGCAGCACTGGAAGTAGTGGCAACTGAGCGGGTCGATGGACGTGCTGAAGGCAACAGGGGCACGAGCTCAGCCGTTTAACATGGAACTTAGCATCTTTATTCACGACATCGGCGTGGTTTGTCTTTTGTTGTGCGATCGTCCAGTGCCTGGATGGGAGCACCGGTCACTGCCCAAGGGCTTTGGCTCGGCCGTACCAGGTTTGACTGAGGCGTAAAAACCACGTCCTGTGCTGGAAGGAGGTGGGCGACAGCGTAGAAGATGTCAACTGTAGATCTGTAAATCGGTTCTCTGTTGCTCTCTGTCCTATGTTGCTCTGTTGTTCTCGGTCGCAGCTAAGTCGTGCAGGATGCTTAGTACTTTACAACGGCACCACTCCCTTGGTATGACGGTCAAGCTGGTCCTGCTGGTAGCGGTGATGTCGGTCATAGGATCCGTCATTGCTCTCTCGACATCTGTTGCTGGTACGACATCAATTTTACTTGACTTGCCTATTGTAGTCGTCTAGATCTTTGTAAAAGCATGCTCTGGTGGTGGTGTGGCTTATGCATCGCGGAGTTATGTTGCTGCAAATAGGCAGGTCAGCTGATCGGGCTGTGCGGGTTCCTTTTGTACATGGCTGCAAACGGAGGAAGTAAAAATGGCAAGATTGGGCGTTTTTGCCCAATGCTGCTTGCTTTCATCATCCGTACAGGTCGCATCGATGCGAGAGATATCTCTCCTGAGACAAGCCTTCAAGCAGCGCTGTTGCGGTGCAAAGACACACTATCAAAGCAGCAAAAAGGCGAGTGTCCTGCGGAAACGATGACTCATGTGGTGATGGGTTGCCTCATGTCATTGTCCATCTTGGAATTGTACAACCATCAATTGCCAGCGTGTTCAACATGTCAGCTACATGCTGTTTGACTTGTCAAATGGAGATACTATGTACCACAAAATCCGAGCCCACAACTCCCTGTTTACATGGTCAACGTATGTCCTGTAAGCAACCACAAATGTTGCAGCTCATTTTGCCATGCAGACACACATTTGTTACAGTTGGGCACAGCGAAAGCAAAAGCAGCATTGATTGCGGCCAACGACACAGTACAAAGAGCACATGCAGTAGCACTTGACGCTGAAACAGCTCTTGCCAAGTACAAAGCAGAAGCTGATGCATCAGCAGCTCAGCTTGCAGCACTTCATCAGCCTGGAGTCAACATAGCCAACAGGGCATTGGGAGACGATATTGGCAAACCAGGGTTGCATGGTACTGTACGACAGTCAGCAGCCAGAGCAGAATTGTTGTTGCAAAGTGCAGGCGTGCTGAAAGCTACAAGGCCAGAACGCATCTACATTCCACTGTTAAGCAGTCGCCCTGAAAGATTATGCAATATGATACAAAATTTCTACAACAATGTTGCCTCCTACAACAACACTGCGGATATATTCATATTCTCTGTGGACAACAAAGCAGAGTCAACTTATACGTCACAATGTGGCAACAACACACAATATCCCAACCTTTACTTCTTGGCTGTGGCGGAACACTGGCAGGAGCCTAAAGGCTCGGCCAGGGATGCTACACTGTGGTCTCAAAGTTCTACACATGGTTCAACATACAGGCAAATGGGCCATTGGCGCTTACTCTTCGCTTTCACATTGGGAGACGAGCTTGGATACCGGTGAGAGATGGCGTATGTGCTCTCAAATTAATCAATTAAATTGACTTGATACATAGGCTATGTTTGTACAACTTTGAAGTCAGTGGATGCTGGGTTGTTTTCATCTTCCATCAGATTGGTTCACTGTGACTGTGCTTTGCTGTTGTTGCTTTCTTCAAATTAGTGAGTTGTGTGCAGATCAGCGTTGTACAGCAACCAACTGGGTGGAACAACACAACTCACAACTAAACCTTCAAGTACCCCACTATCTCGTAATGGCAGGAACTGTTGTAGCATGCAAATTTTGCGTTGTTACTCATGAGTACCCATTCTATTTTGCAGGTATGTGTGGCAAATCGACGATGATTCCGAATTTATCCTACCTGTACAAACAAACCTGATCAATTGGATGAGGCAAGGCAAACTTCTCATGGCCGGGAGAAAGGCGTACCCAGATATTCCTACAGTTACTTGGGGCTTGCCTGAACTAGCCAAGGCATTTTTAATATCAGAAAGGTTAATCCCAAGTGGGCCTCTGCTGACAGAGCACGTCAATCCCCCAGGTTGGGGTGGTTTGTTCACCTTGCAGCATGTGGAGAAGGGCCAGGGATACACGGTTCCTGCTGGACAGGGGTGGGATAGAATGGTTATTCATGGCAACTGTTTATTCATGGACCTAACTTTCTGGTTTCAACCAGTTGTTCAGCGATGGATTGAGCTTGTCGTCAACAGTGGCTATCACTACAGGTTCAGGTGGAATGAACAGAGTGTTATGGGTATGGCGTGGCATATGTTTGTGCCCAAGGAGCAGTATGCTTCACTTCCGATCCCATGGGATGGGTACAAACATGCCGATTTATTTATTCCTGAGAACAGTGACTGCGGCAATCCATATGTGTATACCATTGAGTGTCCTAAATAGCCAAATCCTAAATATTATTCTGTTGTGCCAGGCTAGTTCTCTTGCCTCAGCTGGGTGTGATTGAACACATCTACAGCGGTCTGCGCCAGAGAGTGGCAGAGACAGAGAGAAACTGCCAAAAAAGAGACACTGCGCACAGCACCTCATGGTGTTGGCGTAAGTTCTGAAGGGGCCGTGTGTGGTGGGTAAGCTGAAGCACCACCAGCTTGCACGCCTCCTGTTCCCACTTCACCTGAGGGTGTGGGCGGGCTGATTTACATGTCACAAGTATCATGGGCAACAGAACTCTTGTAGATAGTTCCTATAACTCACAGCATTATTGTTTTCCTCTTGGCGTGTGCTCTAGCGTCAGCTTGGGCTAGGCCGGCGGCTAGTGCATCATATTGTGTGCTTGCTCTCACCAATGTTGGGCATAAAGTTGCTTAGCTATTTGCTTGACAGGCTAACTAAGTGAATCAGTGCCGGAAATTTGGCTGCCCTGCTGTTCACATACCAACTGCCTTTTCTTGGCCCTTTGTGCCATAGAAGCAGTAACATCGGTGCTGATGTTTCTGCTTCCAGGCTGTACACAGACAACGGCTGCTGCAGGTCAAGTGGTTGCAATGTACAAACTCACAATTAGTTGATCAAGTTTCTTGCAATTGTTTGTGATGTTGCTGCCAAGTGTTTGCCACCAAGTTGTTTACAAATGCCAATTGTACATGTGTGCATGCTTTTCACTTATACAAGCTGCCCTCCTCTGGCAGTAAGGCCAGGGGGAAATGGTGGTTTTCACGTGAATCTGCTGTCCGGCTGGTATTTGCATGCCATTCGTGTGTGAGTCTCATGTCAGTTTGAGTCATAAAAGTTTTGGGGTTTGCTCTTGTCCAAGGCTGCCATACAATGGCAAGTTGCTGTGGTCTTGCCAATGTTGGCATGCAGACGTGCCCAGTCGTTGTAGGCGGACAATCTGTCAGCTTGTTTTACAAGGTCCTTGTGGCTTTGGTTAGGATATATAGGCCCTAGATGGCATCTGCAAATGTGCAATCAGGGGCTTGATGCCTGATCTTGTCAGCAAGGTCGCTGCAGCAGCTATACTGGTATCCCATGGCTCCCACTCCGAGGTAGCATAGCAGTGACTCTAGGTATTTGATGAACATTATGTTACGTAACATCACCATTTGGTGACAACCCGTCTCCTTGTATAGTGCCCCGGTGCAGGGGGATGGCTTCCATCAGGATATATGATGTCACGACCGCATGCGGTAGTGGTAGCATTGGTGTACGGAATTTGTACCACCCTGATTGCATCCTGTGGATATCCAAGCGCTAGGGGCGCAGTGTGTCTTGTTGGCTAGAAGTGACGGTCCTCAGCAAGAGCATCATCTGATCAATTGTTCCCATGTGCGGGCTTGGTGTTCTGTTTATCGACCCTCTTGCACCTTTGATTTATAATCTGGGGTAGAACCAGAACTGCAATGCTTGCTGTCCTTATGCATTGGAATGGTGGTGCAGAACTCCAGAACTTTCTGGAAGGCTATACCATACCATACCATACAACCTGGCCCCAGAGGAGCCAAAGGGCTATGTTGTAGCCCTCAAGTTGTCACAGGGGTCAACATTGTGTCTCCGAGTTCGTTGAGGACCGTCCTACCACGGGTGACCCCATGAGCTGGCCGGCCTTCCAGTTACTCCACCATGCTAGGTACAACCTGACTTAAAACCCCTAACAACCTCGGTCGTGTTCCATTCGGAATGGATGTATACATCCATTCCGAATGGAACCATAACAAGTCACATACGTATGTGACTTGTTATGGGTATGCCCATGGGGCCACATCATGTGTTATTATGTTGCAGCAAGTCATATGCTCTAAGTCCTCTACTTGGGCGTACTTCTCATGGTGGTGGTGCTGCCAGCAGCAGTGTTGTTCCTGCTCAGTGCCGCACAAGCGGCTTTGGCCACTGTCACATGGCCCCTTTGGCATGTTCAGGCCTTCTGGGGGAGCATATTCCATGTGGATATCCATGTTATTGCTATGCGCATATATGCTATATAGCAATAAGGAGTCAAGCCGTAAATCATACAAGCAAATAGCCCGGTGTCAACATTAGACCGTTACGTATTATACTGTCAGCAGTACAACGTTGAACAACCGTGCATATATACGGCTCATGCATGATCAGGGCGATCAGTGATCAGTTCTGCTAACCACAACGGATTCGACACATAAACACCTGAAAAGCGACAGAAACGTTGATCAGGCATATTGATGTAAAAGAAATGATGTGATCATCTTGCTTTCTGAATTTGTTTCAACGAGGTGGTAGGGACAGTGTGGGTCAAACTTGACTATGCCGCGCATACCGTATATTCATGATACAACAACGCTGAAAACAAAGAGTCAATGCCTGCTGTCTGCAAGCAGCAATCACAACGTAAGCATCCCGGCCTTCAACGGAGGGCAATAGCTCAGCATACCCATGTGAGCTGCTCACACCCGGTGTTTGACGGGCATCTGGGCGTGTACAGCAGCTTTCAGGCAAAACGAAGCAGTGCAAATATCGTAACTGTAAGCCAATTGCAAGATCCAGAGGCGTCATACACTGCTAGCAAGGCATGGAAACCAGACGAGGCTCTCGCAGCAGTTCAGGTAGGCTAGGCGAAGCAGGCTCAGCAGGCTGTTGTAGGGGACAGCTTTTGAACATACTAAATAAGGTTGGGAGAAACAGCTGGCTACATGTCAGAATTTGCAGCATATCAGAGCGTCAACCTTGGCAAGCATGCATGCTGTGGGGTCTCCTGCCAGGAGATGTGGCCTGACTTATCTTGGCCATTCAAGCGCCGTATGTCTCTGAGTGCGTACTATGAGGTGTACCATATCTAGCAGTCCCATCCAGACCATGTTAGCATCCAACCAGCTATCAGCCACTACAGCATACTGAATGACCCTGCTTCTGCAACAGGAAGTAACTCGCTTGGGCAAATGTGGCAAGTCGATTCATGGCCGGAAATACCGTAGTATCATCTGCACCATTGTGCGAAATGACATCCACCTCCGAGAATTCTTAGTGCGCAGCCTCCTGCAAGGGTTCTGCCACATTGTAGTGTATGACAACAACCAGATCGGGTCCGGCAATGACCACAGCATCAGGCTGCTTCTGGAGCCCTTTGTTAGTTGTGGCGTGGTCAGTCATGTTCCATTTCTGCAGAACAGTACGCACACCCTGCACAACAAGCAGAAGGATGAGCATGCACGCGAATGTGTAAACAGGTTTGGCAGTCAGGCTGACTGGGCCATTGTCATGGATACAGGTAGGCAAGTAGCTTGACAGCACAGAGTTCACCGTGAAGTTGGCAATTTGTTCATAAGTCAGTTCTGCTGGCCAAAAGGGTTAGCATGGAAGTTGCCGCTACCCTCATCATCAGTGTTGGGGCGCCTTTTTGCAAGGCTGACAAGGTCCACTTCTGACCTGCTCACCGTGTAACATTCCCCAGCTGACGTACAGCAATAAGTGCTGACCTGGATGGGTGCATGTGTTCTGCTGCCATGTAGATGAATACTTTCACATCTCAAAACGACCAGTAACAACAGCTGCGGCAGCTAGCTTAGATGGAGGCAAGACCAGCAGCAGCAGCAGTGTGATTGCCACCAGAGGTGGTGACACAATAAGCAGCAGCAGCAGCAAAGCAACAATGGGCATCTTACAGAGTTTCCTCACTATGGTAGAGCTGTCTGATCTAAATGCTTGTGCTGTTGAGTTTCCCTGGCGGATGATGTATGGCAACCACCGTGTGCTGAACCACGGAGGGTTGTTGCTGGACTCCTATCTCACTGTGTGTTTTACCAGCCAACTTCCAAAGACCTTGTTCAGGACTGGAAGAGCAACACATCACGACGTGCATCGCATGCATTGCGCTGACAAGCATGACAAGGTGCTATCTGTGGACGATCCCAAGTTTCAGCAAGCCTTGCCGCACTTTGAGATGGACTTGCTTCATTACTACTCAAGGTCGATTGAGGAGTATCTGGTGAAATCAGAGCAGAGCATGCCGCCTTATATGCGGCTGATTGTGGATTCATATGATGGCCGCCAACAGTGCCGCAGCAACAGGCGTGTGCAGCTTGAGCTGCAGTATACAGCAACAGTACATGATATCATGCAGCGGCTGAGAGAAGCGCAGGGTGGTCTAGGGCCCGGTGGTATAAGAATGGCGCCTTCACCAGAATCGCAGCCGATGGGCCGTGCGGATTATGCATTGTACATCTTCCTCAAGCTGCGGGTGCAGCAACGGCATGAGTGGGATGAAGCGGCATACTTGCTGCATAATTCTAAAGCAGCTGAGCTAATTAGACGTGGAAAGTATGTTGATGGTTTGCAACACTTTCTGATGACAGGGTTTGACAATGGTACAACTTCATGCTGGGTGGGTAAAAGTGGTGGCGACTCGCCACTCGGAGGAGTTTTGCATTCCATGATAGGTACAGCGACTACTGACTGCATGTATGTCAACACCGACATGTGCTAGTACAGGCTGTTGGAGGTAGTTGCTGTGCAGGGTCTACTAGTAGTACTAGGGTAGGTGCATACCATGTATGTTGAACAGGGCACCTCATGATGCTGCAGCTAGTGTCACGTATTCAATACAAATGATCCTGGTTGACTTCACTGCTAAGTAGCACTATGCGACCAAGTGCAATGCATGTGAGTTACTGAGCTAGTGGAATGGTCTGCCATACTGTTAGTGACCATAACATACCAAATGCTACTGTTCTCGGTTGAGCTGTGCAGACCAACCAGTCAACTGTTACCTAACAACCCTCAGCGGTGCCCTGGAAAGTAGGACCAGTTTGTTAAAGCTCTGGCCACCGGGGCTGCTGCCACCAAGCTTTAGTCTATTCTTGACGCTGTCCAGTGTCATTCGTTGTCGGTGGTTGATGTCGCGCGACAGTTTTCAAATGTGATTCATAATATTTAGAAGGGTGGGCCCACGACGGCAGACCAACCATGATGAGGCACTGCCCGCTGTGTAGCTCTACTAAGGCTGTTTGCCGTCCGTCGTGGAAAGCCAGGCTGCTGGCCAGGTGTGGGGTGTTGCAGCCAGAGGATTTATTGCATCTTATGTCAACGTTGCACTGCCCTGCATATGATCATATTCATAAGAAGCACCCCTAGGTCTACCAACTGCCTGTCTCTGCAGCACCTATACATAGAGTTACAGTATGCATTCAATGTTGCAGACCAACATGACTTGATGCATCGCATTTGGCAGATAGACATGTACAGATCTCATCTCCTCGGAACGAAGTACTCAGGTAGGGTTAGAATTGAACACCAGCAGCAGGGCTACATTCCTAGCAATGCAGCACTCAGTCTGAGATGTGCTGCAGACTTCGGCAGTGACACCACTCTATCAAGTTGCACTGCGGTTGGGGCTCTTGTATTCATGCTTGCCTGCACCTTGGTCATTGTACTTGTAGCTGTTGTTTGGTGGCTGAAAGTTGCTTGCTGAAGTCTAATTTCACAATGATGCACTCAGTAGCCCCGTATGCACTATGCATCTAGCTTCCTCAAAAGCAGCTCAAGGTGAGTGACGGTCTGTCAACAAGTAGAGGTGTGTATGAAGCATGATGTCATGGGGCTGACGAGCCGTGGTAGGTTCCCGTTTATGTGTACATCCACCAGTGCTTGCTGCCAGCAAGGCCAGTGGCCTGCTGTCATTGCACTTCAGTTTCATGCTGGTAGGGTGTGTTATGGGTCCTGCTCTCTCGGCCTGCCCGGCAGACTGCCGGTTAGTGACTGGAATTGAATGTCTGGCAACAGGCCAGAGTCGGACATGTGTGTAAGCCAACTGAATAAGTTGGCTGTGTCCACGCGCGCACACCAGCTGGACACGCATATACTTCAAATCGAGAGGCACTCATCTCAGCTCACAGGTCGCGACAGTTTGATATACCGTTGTATGCTTGACATCTGGGACATGCGAACCGACTTGTTTAATGGGTCAAGGTGTGGTGTTTTCAGTTTCTTAAAGTGTTACAGCACATTGGTTTTGACACCGGTGGCCTGGTGTCGGCTGATGGGGCTGTCGGGACCTTGCAGCACATTGGCAGTGATTCTGTGCTCTCAACGTTTGACTCTTAGTTCTTACAAAAGTGGTCTAATCTGCCGCCTGACCCTCGCGCTGCTTCCTCTGAACAAGTTTTATATTCTGTGTATGATCAATGGTTTGCACCTGTGCGCATGTCTGAGCTAGAAGGAGATGGCAGGTTCAGCACATGCCCTTTGCATATACTACATGTTGTAGTACAACGTACAGCAGGTATCAATGCTGCACACATGTCATCTCTATTGCGTTTCAGGCTAGGTGCCCATGACCTCCCTGTTGCCATAGGCAGGTGGTCTGTTGCTGCTGACACCAGACAGAGGTTGCTGCTGACACCAGATAGAGGTTGCCCAGACAATTACGCCACTGTCAACATTGTGCCTCAGGTTCTATTGGCGATGAATTTCATATTGATTTTTGAGTGTGAGTTTTATAATCCTGTGCGGTCCCAGCTTCCCCGGTTGTTTGAGCAGTTTGGTGGCCATGATCACTTGCATCACTCTATCACTACAGCAGGTCCTTATATAGCACGTTTCATGGGTCAAGATAAGCGTCTTGTAGCCGCATTTGTTCATTTCTGTTGGCTTTTGCGTTGCAATCCAAATACACCTATGCATGTTTTGCATCCTCTTTCAGAGTCTGAGTTGGAGGTGGAGTCTGATGATATTCTGCAAGTCGAACTTGCAGACATTCTGCCGGATTGAATCTGGTCTGTGTTTGTTTCTGGTTTTGCCCCCATGAGCCATTAGTTGGCTCCTTAGGGGTGGAAACCCTTGAGGTAACTTATAGCAGCATCAGCAGCATCAGCAGCATCAGCAGCATCAGCAGCATCAGCAGCATCAGCATCATCAGCATCAGTGAAACCAGCTTACTGCATGTGCTACAAGAAGTTCTTGTCATTCTGTGATCATGTGTCCTCCAATGGAGTGCTGGCAGCACTTTATTTCTGTTTGGTGTCTGTCTCTCACCAATTGATGCACTGTGTCATGCTGTAATGCTTCCAAAGGTAAGGGTGGGACCAGCAAGATAGACTTCAACTTTTTCCTCAGGCAACCCTGGGAGTTACTGATCACAGCTGGTCACTGGTGCATATGCGGGTTGACATCCTGCATGGTTATGTATGCGTGGGCCTCTCCTTGATGACGGCGGACAACATGTTGCTGCTATAGCTACGCTTTGACGCTTACAATAGAGAGTAAGAAGGAATCCTCGCTCAATTTGTATACACCAGCCGTACTGTAGGTGCTGGCAGCTGCTAGCACTATGAGTCATAGCGCTACGAGTCAGTCCTTGACATGCACTGCTGCTTCGGTACCAACCTCGCATACATATGGTCATATTTGCGGATGTGAATCACGTACAGGCCAACACTGCTCTCATTGTTGCCTGTTGCTGACGTAGGGTCCTGCAGTTGGGACACTTGCTGCTGATGCCGCGTGCACACAAGGCTAGACTGGAAGCCGATGGCGCTTCAGTAAGACCAACCATCTAGACCATCTAGATTGTATCCTCCTTTAAGGGGCTGCGTCGTTTTTGCTCCTGAGCTGACAGGCTCTCGTCAAAGCCTCAGCTGCTGTGTCACAATTGACCGATACAATCAATAATTCAATAAATCTTTGCTATTACCCATATCTTTGCTATCCTATGCATGTACAGGGTGCAGTAACTAGTAACCAGCCAGTCTAGTCAAATTCATGGTGAAAAATAACTCCTTAGCGAGCCGTATGACGCCCCAGGCCTGATTTATGAGCAGATATATACCTACTAACTTGTCTGTTTGTGAGCCGCACACTCACGCGCGCATGACGTCTGCGGGCATCTGCAATAAGCGAGTTGACCAGGTTCTCTCTCTCAACTCTCAGTAATGGTGGCATTGAGTGGCGAATAACTTGCATTGGCTTGCTGAACAAGATAAAATGGAAATTGTCTTTATTCACGGTCTGTCAGAGCCAAGACAGTGTGTATGCAATGTGTCACATCAGTGTACACCACCGTAGTACTAGTGAGTAGTACTAGTGACAGACTCTGTGATTGTCTTTTAGAGAGAGACAGTCACTGGCTGTGTCAGTGGTATGATCAGTGAGCACTGCTCTATAGCTCTATACCATAAGGTAAGCTAAGAATTGAAGTGGAATTACACCATCACGGTATGAGAATAATCAGAAGAAGAAGCACAAGAAGCAATTGACCCTTTCAAACCGCACTGCGACGGGCCTTTCGGGGTGAGCCTATGCAACACTCTGGAAGTTGGATGAGCTTACAGATGAGGTGGCATGCCATGCAGTGCCAACTTGGCCCGGGGCCGTCACCCAGGAAGGATGCTTCTGCTTCTGCTGTAAACTTTACAGTGTATTGAATACATGTATTGTAAATACTGTACAGCCGCATACGGACCATACATGGCATATCAATGTGGAGTCAAAGTTCAAGCCTGGAAACTTCTGTGTTTTGGTAAGTGCATGCCATGTGTAGCTTCAATGCGCAAACATGTACTCATTGCGGCAGGAACCCTGGAATGTTGACTTGATATTGAAGCCTTCTTGAAGCGACTTGCATTACCAGTAGGCCGTGGCCAAAACAACCTAACCCAGTGGGCGTCAGGCTACTAAAAGTGGAGCTTACACTCCGCAAGAGGATTACACTCCCGGAGATCATGGCATGATCCGCAGTAGCATGAAAATACTACCCAATGGCATTAGGTGCTTGTCGTATGTACTGTAGGGCTGGCTGTGCTCCTGCTGTACTTGGCAACATGGGACGGGCTGACTGCGACTACCTTCAGAAAACTGGGACCGGGTAAGTTGCCTTCCCCACTGGGGCCACTGCATGGCAGCGTGCCATCATGGCTGACAGCCTCTGCATGTGTGGACGGGGCCTTGGCTTGCTGGCGTTGTGAAGCCTGAGCGTCAGGTCAGCCTAGTACGCATCACTGGCACCAGTGATGAGAACTTCTGGCTGCAGGCTGCCTGCAATATTGGATCAAGATGATCTTGGCATCATGCCATTCGGAATCATTCCAAACGACACATGCGACATGTATACAGGTTTTGTAATTAAAGCACAATTGCATCGCACTGACATAAGTGCCCATTCCACAACGATGGACCAAGAAACCAAGTATATCAGCATCAACCAGAACGAAAGCAGCACTAGCAGCAGCAGCAGCAGCAGTATTAACAGTGAAAGCAGCAGCGGCAGCAGCCACAAGACAAATTATAATTGGTTACAGCATCCGTCGGTGTTCACCCTGCAGCAGCTGGGCTTGTGGCGGACCTCATTTCTGGGAATAATGGATCCCACAGCTGATGCACCAAGACAGCAAGCAAGCCGCTCGCCGTTGAGCACCATCAAGGTCAAACAACAGCAGCCAGCTAAGCACAAGGCACCAACCACTGCAGACGCTGTGTTGTTGCAGCATTGGTGGCGCTGTCGAGGCGCAGGTGTTGACAAGCTGCACTTGAGAGGAGTAGGGTCCATGTACTCAGCAGTGGTGAGTGCTACCAATATGGCTGTTACTGACACCTGCTGGTCACCTGGTAGATTTACTTTATAAAGTGATACTGACAATAATCAAACCTTTTCAAAAGATCTTTATTAATTTATACTCTAAAGTACGCTTAAGTACTTCAAGTACTCAACAGTCGTAAGACGGTGTCTAATTATACTGGCATCAGTAGCCTACTGCTTGCAAGTTGCAAGCATGTGCACACATGCTGTATATAACACAGCAAAAAGCAATCAGCAGACACTGATCTGAGCCGCTCAAAGTGTGTGTTAAGCGCTGAACACACAATTGCTAGCTGACAAGAGTGAGGCCTAGGCTGCAACACTATTGATGATCCATTTATGATCATTGATGAGATATATCAGATATCCGAAACATCTGTACTTTGAGTTATTGCCCAATTGGCAGATTGCAAGGCTTGTTATTTGCAGCAGACATGGCATCTCAAAGCTCTGACATCATGTCGTCACACCTCGGAAGTGAGGCTTTGCTGCTGCACCCTTGTGTCCTGCAGGACTCCACCTCCCTGATGCAGCTGCTGCCAAAGCACATAACTGATCAGTGGTCGGCTCTAAACCTGACCCAGATCGACAAAAATAGGACCTGGAAGATGCTACAGTCCAAAGTGAATGCAGGTGTGCTGCTGTGGCATAACCGGTATGCTGGCATTTCGCTGCAGTCTGGCAGACTTGCCATCAGGGCAGTGATGGGCGTTGACCCTCAATCGGAGATATAGACTCGTACCGCACGAGTAGGCTACTGCTTTGCAGTTGACGCGGGAATCATGAAATCTCACTGCAATAGCACAGTATCGTCTCTGACGTCGTGCAAGAGTACATTAATAATATATTCCCGGGCAAGTGGCGATTGGAGTGAGCGTCTGGATGTTGCGTGATGTAGAACGTCTGCTACATATGTAGCATACCAATGTGGGTATGCATACCAATGTGGGATTGCAACTGCTGGGCCCTGAAATGCCAGCAGCATTCAGCAGCGATGCATCAGGGGTGTACGACCCGCCCTACGCCTTGCCCAGTAGTGCTGCCACCCACTGATGCAGGTCAGATCAATGCCTGGCATGTTGAGGCTCTTAACTTGTCTTCCTCCAGCAGCTACAGCATCACCACCACCACCAGCAGCTTATCAAAGCACAGTTACAGTTGGGACAGCACCAGGTGCACCAGCACTCCCGCAGTGTTCAGGTGAGGGACCATGTGTCATGGGCAGAGGCGCCTGCCAGCTCAGCTGCCCTATGGTCACAGCTCAATGCTCTATGAAACAGTGAGTGCTGAACAATGCAACCCTACATGGATAGGCACACCACATACAGCTCTAGAGACCTCCTGGGAGAATTTGTGCATGCTGTTATGACGGCTCATTGATAAGGGCTTACACGGTTGCAGTCCAAAAATTCCTCATGTTTTTTGTCCAGAGTCAGCAGGACATACTGCTGACGCATCTACTGGGTGTGCTGCTGCAGGCCTGGCAGCATATGGACTGTAATCACTCAAGCCAAGCAGTATGACATCAAGTTGTATGCAAGGTTGCTGATGCAGGTAGGTGCTATGATGTCCAATAGCAAAGAGCGGGTGTGTGTATTCAGCTGCAGATGTCTTATTCTTCACGCATTTGCGCCAGAACCAGCCTGCTGAGCAATGCAATCGGATTAATTGCATTGGTTCCTAAGCCGCGCTGGCTTGAGCTTCAACCAGTCTGCTGAGCACGCCCTTGAGGTACCTTTCTTAGCAAGGTGCCACCTTGCTGGCAGCTTCATTTGTAGTTCGCATACGACTGTTCTGGATGCTGTTGGTTTAGTGTCCTACCCCAGAGTCAGAGTATACAACAGCACACTGTACTGTAGTACACTGTACAGTTACTGAGTAACTGTTACAGTGTGATCATCAACATTACCTGTGTGTTGCCACATATGCGGCCGTCGCACATGGCATGTGGCACATGTTCAACATGGCATGTGCTCTTGCATCTTTTGTGGCAGCCCCTGTAATGCATAGAAGGCTGGCAAGCTTGCTTGCACTTGAGTACAGCTTGTGTCTGTATCCCTGCAGCACACGTCCTTCCACAAGGCCATTGGCTGCACCGGCTCCATCCTGTTTGTCAGCAGAGCCACTGCTGCAGCACTGGTGCAACAGCAGACAGTGCAGGAGGGTCTTGAGAGTGGCACAATCATCTTATTCCTGTGGGTAAGTCAGGCCCTGGCTGAGAGCTGTACACAACAGCTGTTGAATAGATTGTGCACCAGATTGCAGATAATCTACTTGCCAGAGTCTGCGTACCGTTGCTAGCAGCAAGTTATATGAAGCAAAAACTCCTCACAGGGCCAATCATTCTAAGTGGCATTTAGACGCCAAACATCGGCCAGTGAGACCAGGCCTTTTCAAGTGCCGTACACCCATACAGTTGTTCTGTGACAGCAGAGAGCCACTTGCAAATGGCTTCGAGCAGCAAGTTGCTGTCACAGCAGTAAGTGTACACACAAGCTGAGCTATCTGGCAGACCTGAATCTGTCACTCTGTGACTGTACTGTATGTGTGACGTTTAAGGTGTCACGTGGGTGGTTATGGTTTGTTGCCATCACACACACAGCCACACAGTCACAATGACAGTTAGACGGTACTGGTGGACGTGACATGTCCTGTTAATTCCAAACCAATCACCAGTGAGCAGCAGTAACGTATGATCTGTCCTTTCTTTTTTCCACGTATCAGGATGAGGATACTGTTCCATCCATGCCCTACTACTACCAATATTTGTGGTACAACCTGGTCATTTTGGCAACATGGGGGGTGCCAGAGATAAAGCTGGCCCTGATAGACCTGGTAGGTAACGATTTTGTACACTCTGTATATTCCATCCCAAAGAATGCTGCCATTGGGCGGCTAATCCATGTCACAAAGTTTGTTTATGAACACCTGAATACTGCAGGGTCACTTCAGAGTCAATTGAGCATGCTGTAGCTGCACTGTTATTCATACTTCAGTCCCTCGAATTACAGTGTTTCCAACATTTCCAAAGTAGTAGCACCATGCCTGTCCTCCGTGAAGTCTCCGTGGCGCAGCACACTTTTAAAGAGGTTCAGCATGTGATCTCAGTGAGTTCAGCATGTGATCCCAGTGAGATCATCATGAGATCTCAGTGAGTTCATCATGTGATCTCAGTGAGTTCATCATGTGATCTCAGTGAGTTCATCATGTGATTCTAGTGAGTTCATCATGTGATCTCAGTGAGTTCATCATGTGATCTCAGTGAGTTCAGCATGTGATCCCAGTGATTTCATCATGTGATCTCAGTGAGTTCATCATGAGATCCCAGTGAGTTCAGCATGTGATCCCAGTGAGTTCATCATGAGATCTCAGTGAGTTCAGCATGTGATCTCAGTGAGTTCATCATGTGATCTCAGTGAGTTCATCATGTGATTCCAGTGAGTTCATAATGAGATCTCAGTGAGTTTCAACATGCATGTGCAGCACTGCAGCACATGCACACACGCCAAGCATATAACCCAACCTCGGTGGCACTAACTGGCTCAAGGCGCTGCGCGTGAGACTCAGGCAACTCTGTTGCAAACCAGCCAAACATAGTATTGCCGATACATGAATGGTTCATGTTCCATTCAATGCCATTCTTGAAGACAACTTGCCTTAGCCGGCTCCTTCCTTGCCTGCGTGTGTTTTGTGTACTTATGCAGGATGAGTTCCTGGTCCTGCCTGAGCACCTGACCCTCACTGCTGCCTTCCAGCCTGGTGGCTGCCTGCATGGTTACCAGCAGGTCAGGATTACAAGATTCAGTGCATTCTTTGGAGTGACAGCTGCACAGGTTGCAACATGCCAGAAGGTGTTATCACAAGTGCCGCAACGCGGACATGAGGCAGCAGGTGCCAAGGAGCTTGCTTCTGCTGCGAAAGAGAACGCCGGAGTGCTGACCAACATCATGAACAGAACCTGTCGTACATGTAACAGCAGCAGTCACACTCCCACAGCAGCACGCACCATATCATCAGCAGGTGTCACAGCTTTGATAGCAACAGTACGTAGCAATGGCAGCCTGTTTGGTGCATGTAAATCTATCCATCAGCATCTAGAACCTGAAGTTAGGGGCCTCACTGAACTAGGTTGGCAGAAATATTTCCGGCAGGTGCAGGGTGGCCAGCAGCCACATGTTGGTTATATTGAGAGATACACCACAACCGCACCTAGCGTGCAATGGGCACACAAGTCTGTGGTGGACCCAAATTACGTTGCAGGGTATGATGTGCACGCAGCAACTGTGATGCTACCAGGTGGACAGGATACAAGATATGCAGTGCCTCGCAATTGTGCATTTGGAATGCACCTGGTCAACATGTTCACGCATAGGACGTTGGGGAGTGGGCAGCAACTGCAGTTGAGTTTGCAGACAGGGGGGACCTTCAACTTGACAGGCCATGTACAGCTGCTTGCCCAGCAGTTGACCCCTGCAATGCCACATGCATCACGTACTTGGGTAGGAATGTGAAAATTTGACAAGTGCAGTCAGGCCCTGACAGACATAAGCCACTGCTACTAAGGTAGTACCTTGAATCCCTTATGAAAGAGTTAAATGAGGTAATGAGCCTCATCACCGGTGAGTCATGGTGCACACAGTGTTAGCCTAACCGGTACGGCACCTGTAGGTGCCACTGGCTAGGCTAGCCAGTTCAACAGTGCATGGTACACCTGATTAGTGCTCAGTAATATGATAAGCACATTGAGATTACACGTCGATCATCCAGTGTGACCTGGCAGTGGGCATCATCAAGTTGTAAGTTACACGAGTGTAACCCGCCCGTTAGCGAGCCAAGTACAGGCTCATTGGGCATAGCACAGTATTTGATCACAGTAGGTATACACATACAGCAAGCTCATTTGAGCCAGTTGTTCAACAACCGGGATTGGTAGATGGCGGGTACTGTATGTCGCCCCATCGCCTCACCTACACTCAATCACTAGGCTGTAGTTCTAGCTGACCAACATTTCAACACACCACATTCCAGTGATACGCCTTCAAGGCGTAGACGGGGCCAGGTTGTATGGTATGGTATGGTATAGTACAAGGACAACATGTGAGCATGGGCAGTTAAGAACGAAGGCAGGGTAGGCTGCGAGAAGTCCAACCGTGGGTACGCCTCTCACAGGTGCTGCACACCAGCTAGCTCAACACAACATGTTGCTCATGACCAACAACATGAGCAACATGTTGTGTTCAACACACTTTGGCAAGTTGCCAAAGCCAGCAAACGCTGTTGCTTGGAAGACAAGGGCAGGCAACAGGCACACAAGTGCGAGCCCAAGATGCATGATTGACAAGATGCAACCATTGGCATATGCCGATGGTTGCATCGTGTAGGGCTGTTGTATGCATCCTGTTGGCAACAGCCTGCTTGCAGTGCGATGTGCACGCTGTGCGGCAGGGTCGCCACCCCTGGGTCAACCGACAGCCGGGACTGACCAGTCCATGGCCGGCGCCATGGCGCGGCCCCCATCTGAGATCACATGACTCATCGGATGTGCACATGCATGCCAAGCCGATCTTGTACCACAAATATACTGAACCAGAAGTATCATATTGCACATTGGATTGGTAGCTACTAGTACTACGAGTACTGCCTAGTAGGCACTAGTGGCCCGGCCACTAGTGCCTAAGCCTTAGGCCTACTAGGCTGAAGTTAGGCCCTACCGGGTACCGGTAGTACGCCATACTATGATAGTATACTGGCAGGGTCATATGGCAAAAATGGTATCAGCCACGGTGGCCTCGTGCCATGCCATATGGCACGCATGGTACCAGTGGTACATCGGGTTCGTGCTGCAATATGTTGTTGGCGGCTTATGCATTGTTGTTACAGATGGCTTGTGGAAGTCACTTACAGATACTACTATAGTATACGTATAGTGCAGGTCACCGGTGAATGCTAGTCCGTGGCACGGTAGTACCTTGTCTGTATGATAAAAGATCGCAGATAATGGCAATGCAGGATGTAACGCCTTGAGTGCTACAGCTGAATGGCCTGAACGGTGCACCATCGACATTTCGCAGGCTCACCATCGAAAATCACCCGCAGCATGCGTTTTAGCCTTCTCAGCGTTCCTTTTCAACCTGATCACGACAGTAGATGGACATTACAACGATGTATCTGCCACAGTTGGGCCGATCGGTGAGCCAGTGCCCAGAATGTTTTGCTGACATGCTGCGTGCAAGAGAATGCGCCTGCAATGTCTTGATTTGTCAAATACAAAGGTACTATGTGCAGAAAATGCACTGCTTCTGCGACCACAGGTTGCACGGCTGCAAGGCATGGTGGCATGTCACTGGGACAGAACGGTACTGTCCCAACCGCTCAATAAGGACTTTGTATACCTATGCTGCTAGGTGACTTATTCACCAAAGTCATCGCAACTTACAACCTTGGGAAGCCTGACTTGACATCATGGTGCAAAGTCAGCCAAACAGACTTCAAGCAGTCCATATTGCCCGCCTTTGAAGCAGCACGGCCATCCAGCACTGCCATATGGATGAAAGCAAGCGCTGCGAACCTCACCTTTAATCTCAGGTGAGCAGCGTCTGGCACCACCTACTGGCTAGATGCCTTGTACATTTCTCGGAGCCAAGCACTGGCGAGCAGGCTCACTAGCTGCTCATGCCCCACTAGGCAGCAATCAATGCTCTGGGCAAAAACTCCTAATAGGCATAGTATGGCACCCACATAACAACCTGCTGCTGACATTGCACAGACAAACCATGCAGCCGGCAGCTGCCTGCATCTGCCCACTGCCGTAGCGGCTAGCTTACCAAGCAGGATTTCATCTGACTTTCCAGAGGTGCTGTACGTGGAAGCCTCCAACACCATCCGTTACTTGCTGCATCTAAATGCCCTAATGGCAGACTGCCACACATCTGTTTGACGGTATCAATTTGCAACAACTTGTCAAAGCCTGCATGCACATGATAAATGTGCATGCCTCCTGCAGGTTACAAATAATGGGTACTGTGCCCAAGGCGGTGAAAGTTGACACACTGCACTGGGAGCTAGCCAAGCCACTGGCTGCTGTGTTTCCATGTGCAACAGCAGACGTAAGAGACCTTCAGGCAGCAACTGAAGTGACACGTATGCATCAGATGCAACAATCTCAACGGTGTGACACTGCGCTGTGATTGAGGCAAGCAGGCATCAGCCACTGGAAACCGCAATGTCCTGCTGTGCACACTTGCACAACCCACATGATGCCGTTCAAGCGATTAACTTTAAGTGCTGCATGAACTATGTGCGGCTGCGCTGCAATACCTCTGTCTGGTGTGCAGATCACTGCTGCTATTGTGAGCAACATGTCCGTCAGTGTCAAGGTCAACACATCCATTATTCTCACCTTTAAGTCATACCCACCAGCTGGAGCACCACACAACACAACGGCAACAGGGCTCCTAGCACTGCTGCGGGTGAACAGGGATAATGCTTTCCTGCGGGCCTATCTTCCATTGTTGCCAAGTGACTATGGGAATAGGTCTACATACAGCGCAGCTTTTCGCAAGTACCCTCCTGCCATCATGCATCTAAGACTATTGCATGCCATGGCAATTGCACAATAACTCGTCAGGGTGCATTCTGCAGTCTTGCTGACTCACTTTGAAACTGGGTCGCTGCAGGATCTGATCACCACCACCCCAACTGCTGCCTCAGCAAACAAAAAATATGGTTTGTAATAAACTATCCAACCTGCTGGGCCTCTATTAAGAACAATCGCGCGGCAGACAAGCAGGCTATTGCTGGCAGAAGCCTCTACAGTTGAGATGTACAGGCAACAGTAGAGTGAAACACGTACGTTGACTTGTCAAAGCGCCAAACATAGTCTATGACTTTGGTAGGAGGCTGTATGCATGATTTCGAAGCCGAACAGAAACGTCAGCAGGAAATGACAGGGTGAATAGCAGTTCAACTGACTGTCAATGACTGTGAACCGTCGCTGGAGGATGGCAACAGCACGACAAGCGCTTCCTGGCTATGGTATGGATATGCAAATATATGGATATGTAGATATCGAAAGGGCACTGCTGGCGTTCACGAAGCACACCGTCTCGCTGTTGATCAAGCCAGCACACGCCTTTTTGTGGGACGCTGTCGTGCGCAACGCGTTTCTCTTCTTGAGCTTGTTCTTGGATATCCTCCAGTTTTATGTGTTGCTGGGGCACCTCCTTTCCCTTACAACAGCATAGGTGGTTAATGGGATCCTCTGGTAGCAAGCTGCTGTCAAAAGGATGCATACTGTTTGATCAAGGACGCATTCGCTACAAGATGCAGGAGGTTATTGCACGATCTCAGGTACAGCAACACTGCATGATCGCATAGCCTTGCATGGCCTTGTGTCCGAAACACGTCTTTGCAGCAGTGCATCGGTGCATCAAGGAATTAGACAGAACACATGCCTCAGCTATGACCAGCCATGACCCTGCGCATCAAGTGCATGTACGAGAGTGGTGGAGACATTCTACTGAGGGGCAGAAACTGCCACTGTTCATGATTGTTGCCTTTGCTGCTGTCCGACAACCTTAAATAAATTTATGCTGTTGCAGATGACTGTTGGCTGTCGGTTGGAGAGGCGCCTCTCTAGCCGGCTAAAAGAGACGTTTGTGGGGGATGGCAGTGGTCAAGACCTGATTGACATCAGGAGTGGCGTCACAAAGTAAGCTCAGGCAGCAGCCCGAACTTGATACAGGGGTCTTGGAACACAGCACAGGCTGCTGCGCCCTCAGACTGTGCT
>JABEVS010000067.1:0-96454 GCA_018290735.1 Coelastrella sp. MACC-549
CTGGAACAGGAGCGGAGTATGACTGAGATACGTCTTTACTTTTGTTAAATCAAATTTGTCCTGAGCAAGGCAAGGTTGGGTCCTGGAGGGAGATGGGGGAATTTGGGGGGAGTGGGGGGGAGACCAGACTGAAACCAGGCTTTAGCCTGGGTTCTCGCAGAGCAGCAAAATTCGGGCTTGTGGACTGACGACGCGCAACAGCTACTACAAGTTGGAATGTTGCAAGTAGTTTACTACTTTTTTCCAAGGGCCTTGCAGCTGGAGATGGTAACTTGCTTGATGGCTTCCTTTCTTCCTACTGGGATTCAACTCACTGAATTGACGACGTCAACCGTTGCTACTTACACGATTCACTTGTGTAAGTGATTGTTGTGTCATTTGCTTGAAAAGATCCTGCTACTTCAACCAGTTGGAGAAACTTGAACTACAATGGCAGCATACGCTATCGTATATATGTTCCACAGCATCTTCACGTGGCAGCAGCATGTATGAAAAGTAGACTTACACTGTGCCACGCCAGGCTGCCAGGTGGCATTGCAAGAGTCGTCTCACCCTTCTGCCGCGCCACCAGCTGCCATGATTGTGTGCACCGATGCATGCCACCAGCTGCAGCAGAAGCCCACATACATTGTGGTGACCTTGATCCACCGATAGACACCACCAAAAACAGCCACAGACAATGTAGCGTTATGGGTCATGCGGCACCCATCAGGCCTGAGCCTGCGCTGTGGCTTGCTGCCGCTGCTGCCGCCGCTGCTGATGCCGACCAGTGAAAAGCGACCAATTTTGTCGCAGCTGCCTCACTCTACTGCTCCTACGCGTCTTTTCCACTGTCACTGCCAGCTCCACCTGCTGCCCATCCCCATCCTGCAGGTTCAGTGGCACTTGAAAGCTGCCAAACTGTGTGATGGGCTGTTGCTTGTGCATCATAACAAGCTCTGGCGGCAGATCCACCTTCAGCTGCTGCGCTACTGCGTGTACTAAGTGGTCAGCTGTCACTGCTCCAATCATTGGCTCTTCAGTCTCCCTGCTATTGAACCTGCGGCCAACCACCTGCACCCAGGACACAAACCAGCAGCCATGAAGTGCTCGCAATACACACATGTCAAAGTGAGCTGAGCTGTGATGAAGCAGACTTCTGCATGCCTGAGAGTGCTGGGCTAGGTCAGTGTGTGTCAGAGTGTGCTTGGTTTAGCACGGGCAAAGCAGAGCCAGCTATCCTGCCTTGATCCTGACTTCATGTAACAACAGTATACAGCAGCTGCTAGGCACTGGACGCACAGTCCAACCAGCCACAGCTCCGTGTACTGTCCAAGCCTGCTGCTCTCATCAGGTCATCATACGTACCACACCCTTTTCTGACAGCAGCTGCAGTATCTGAGGCATCTGCTGCTCCATTGGCAGCTTGGCTGGGTCTGCTGCCGAGGCCCGGCGCCGCTGCTGGGAGCCACGCTGTAGCTGCTGCAGTGCCTGAGCACTCATCAATCCACGTTCCTGGAGGGCACAGGATGGTGAAAGACATGCAGTCAGCTGTGCAACACACATACATTCTGCATTACCCATAAACAGCACATGTGCATCAAAGCATGGCAGTTGCAGCAGTAGCTGTGCAGACAGCCTGCGCATTTGTGTTCACCCCACAAGTCAAACACTCCCGGCAGGATTCAACACTTGTTGGTGTGTTTGTGACAGAAGGCTGGTCTGACTGAAGTCACTGGCCGCAGTATCCGCTATTCTCACACACTATGTGCACTGCAACTTTGTATGGCACTGTAGTTGCATTGTCAGCAGCAGAAGCCCGGCAGCAGGCTGCATGCCGGATCTTGGCTGCTGCACGGTCGCTGCACCACACTACTCCGACCTGAACAGCCGAGACCACAACAACCATCTGGCTGCAGTGGCAGCTGCTGAGCTGCTGCCCCTGCCGCAGGCCTCTCCCTCACCTTCAGATCACGCATGACAGCTGGCACTGCATACTCCGCTTCACCGCGCGGGAACAAGGTGTACCTGGCGTACCCTGCCTTCACCTTGACCATGTCTCCTGCCTGGCCCAGCTTGTCATGGTCCTGAGAAAGCCCAACAACGGCGGGTGGCATGTGTTTTCTCTCGGCTGATGATCAATTGCTGCAGCAGTGGCGGTCATTGTGCTGCTGCAAGACCAGGAGTGATAAGGCGGGACTGGCAAAGTCCTTCGTTCATTTGCATTATTACACTTCCCCAGAAGCATAGACTCTTGAAGGTTTTACTCAATGTCATTCGCGCTGCTGCCAACCACCATACAGTTAGACAGTGGTGTTTCTGAGGTGTTCACCAAGGGCGTGGCTCAATCCTGACAGACATTATTTTCCCATCCTACGCCCGTACCTTCAAAAGCACCACACGAACTTCATGCTTGCAACGGTGCTGCTGAAGCATGCTGCTACCAGCTGCTGTAGCTGGAACCTGGAGGCACTGGGCGCCTGACAAAGGCACCATACCAAAAGTCTGTTGTACTGCAAACTTCTGCATTAGACTGCAAGCATTAATCAGTACGCTGGGCGTCTGTGAGTTCAACATGGCAGATCAACTATCGACCGGAATGCGGCACTTTAACTATGTGTAGACTGCAGGAATCAAAAATGGAATGCAGATAATGTGATGAGCTGAGCTCTCAAACAGCAAGCGGTGTACTGGCACAATGCAACTCCATTGTACTTGATGCAGGGCCTGACTTGAGTGCTTTCTTTCATAGTGCGCTTTAGATACGCTGATCGGTCGTCACATGGCGCTGCCAAGAAAGTTGTCACTGCTGGTTCCACCGGCACCAGGCGGGCAAAACCCGCTCGCATTCGACAGGCCTCAGCATCTCTTCTGCTGAATTTCTGCCACCTTTTTGCATAGAGGTGGGCTGTGATAGTTGATGAAGGCAACCGCTGCCGACAAACTGTACTCAGATTCCTGAGGCTCACACACCAGGCCAGCTCTATCTCAGATTGGTCGCACTGAAAGTGCAAGTCACACTTGTAGTAGAGCTAAGAGCAGCCCCCTTGTGATTTGACTAAGTTAGACTTGCACAGGCCACAACAGATGGTCAGCAGCTTGCTGAGAACCTGAAAGGTCCAGGGTGCTCCTTCCTGTGCACAAAGCTGCAATGAATCAATGCATAGCTGGTCCCACCTCCGCTTAGGGCTGCTCAGAAGGGCTGTAGTGACTATCACGAGTTCCATCTCCCGCTGGGGCAGCAGCAGCTATTGTGAGATGCGTGTCACGAGGGCCAGCAGGAGGATTCCTCAGCTGGCCACAGCCAACGCTGCTGCTGCTGCCAGCAGCCCTACCCACCTGGGAACAGCAGCGGACGATGTAAATACGGCAAGACTAGGTGCTGGTGCATCAGCAGGTGTCAAAGCTTCCAATGCTGGTGTCACAACTGATGCAAAGCAGGCCGTGGATATTCACAAGGCATCACAGGCTCCAGCAGCAGCAGCAGCAGCAGAGACTGCCAATGGCAGCGAAAAGCAGCTTGTACCCTCACGCAGACGGCGCAGGGTTGGAGGCCCAGACAGTCTAAAACCCATTCAGGAACGCACCAGCAATGGGACCAAGACGTACACAACAACACCTGGAGTGGAAGCAGCAGCAGCAGCTGACTCTGCAGAGCCTGCAACTTGCAGTGGTGGCACCGCAGATTGCAATAAGACAAACAAAAAGCGCAGGCGCAAGTCAGTGCCCACTGACACGGCAACTGCAGGGTTGTCGGCCTCTCCTCATGCAGCTGCAGCAGGGACTGCACAGGGCAAGGCTCTTGCTGCTGCTGCTGCTGGTGGTGGTGGTGATGTAGTGCCGCTTGTTGACCTGGGAGATCTGGTAGTGGGTGAGGTGAGGTGTGGGGGCGACCAGGGGCTGCCTGCTGGCATGGCTTGGCAGCGTGCTCCTGCCGCCAACAGCACTATGTGTAACACATTCCTAGTGACTGTTGAGGTTTCACGCCGCAGTTGGCTGGCAGCTTGCAGACAATCAAGGTAACTTGACAGGCTTGCTGTTGCTTGTCCTGCTGTTCCTGCAGATGATCAAGCGCCCTTCAGCCACAGTGAAGACGCCGTATGTGGCTGATGTCCAGCTGCCTGATGGCACACGGGTCCTGACTCACACACCTTCCCTGGACTGTGCTGGCATGATTGTGCCGGGGTCACGCGTGTACATGACAGCAAATGCAACCAAGGCGACCGGGCAGCAGACCACCAAGACCACTCACGCAGTTCAGGTATGTATCAAGGACGTTGGTCAGCAGTTGATACCAGCAAGCCTTGCTAGGAGCAGCTGACTTGGGAGTGTCAGTGTCAGCCTGCAACAAGGACATAGTGTATGTGGACCTGAGACAGCCCTATTCACCTGATGACTCTGCACAGTATGTGGGTGATCAGGCCCTTATCTCATGTGCTGTGGCTCTTGTTACCAACTGCCTGCGTTCTCCAGCTTGCTGAAGACATTCGTGAAGACGGGCAGTCAACACTGGTTGGGGCCCACCCCTACCTGGCAGAGAAGATTGCTGATGCGGCAGTGCAGAGGCACCTACTGCCCTTGCCCCGGCATCTACAGGGATACACACAGATACTCAAGCAGCAAACACAGGGCCAGGGCCGTTTTGACTTTGTCCTGTGCTATGAAGATGGCAGCAGGTTGCTGCTGGAAGTCAAGAATGCAGTGTGTGCTGATTTTCCTGCAGGCAAGGTACCTGATGCACGAGGCAAGGTGGGTGGCAACCACTCAGGGCAGCACACCAGGCAGGAGTAACAATAACAGTAACAGTGCTATTCTGCACATGGGTGCCACAGATGGCTGCATGCATCATCCTTCATGCATGACTTGCAACAGCACAGCAGAGGAGCTTGAAACTCCAGGAGCTCTGCAACCCAGCATCATCTGGGCTGACAGCTGCTGGTCGATTGTTTCTGTCATGTAGCGCTGACAAGCACTGCGCCTGAGCCAGGCTACTGCTTGTGCCCAGCAGCAGTTGATGTCAGGGGCTGGGCCATGTACACCTGGCTGACATGGTACTACAATCGTTCCACGGCATGGAACTGCCTTACACTTTGCAGGCAGGCGTTTACACGTCCACTGCCGAGCCATACATCCGAACTGCGCTTTTCCCTATTGGCAGCAGCAAGAAACCAATAGGTGTCGTGTCTGACAGGGCCATCAAGCACCTGCACGAGCTGACACTGCTGCAGCAGGCGGGGCATGACAATGAGCGGCGAGCAGTTCACTGTGCTGTGCTGTTCGTTGTCAACAGGTGCGCTGGACACCCGCCAAGCTTGACTGAGCACATCAATAGCTGTAATGGTGCTGTTTTGGTTATCACTCTCACGCTGGTGGTGTCTGGCTGTGCTTCTGTTGCTGCAGGGGTGACTGTGCAGCGTTCCGTCCCTGTCATGAAGCTGACATGATGTTTGCGCAGATGCTCCAGCGGGCTGAGCAGGCTGGTGTGCTGGTGTTGGCTCATGATGTGCACTGGCAAGGAGGGCAGGCAGTGTGGGGCAAGCAACTGCCAGTGATTTGGGACGCCGGTGGGTTGGCTCCTAGCGCTAAGGCATCACCTGTTCTTACTAAGTCTAGTAGAGGTTATGTGTTGCAACAGCCAACAACACTGTCCACCAGCATCAGCTAGTTCCTTATCTACACATGGACTCCAGGAGGGGCTCCAGGAGATGTCACCAGATGCGTGATCCAGAATATGATCTGTTGAAGCATCCAAAAGCAGCAGCACCTGCAGCTTCCTTGACAATCACAGGAGTGTCTGTGCTTGCCCTTATCATTCTTTTGTACACTGCAATTTTGCATCTGTGCAAACAGGTGTCAACTGTGCTGACATCGATGAAGATCATCTTAAAAATGTGCTGGTGTTCAACGCTACCGATCCTAGACCACGATGGAAGCAAAAGAAGAAGACACAGAAGTAGCTGTGGTTGGGACAAGTTGTCAACATGCTGTGTGCGATGCCGGATCACTAATGCGATAGTCTTTGAGGCCCCTGGGAACCTTCCCTGCGGCTTCTGTCTATCTGGGTCGAGCTCGCATTCATCTGCAATACAGTCCATGGTTACATCGGTGGGCGGTTTTCGTCCCGTGTCCCGCGAAATGGTCCAGGGGGGTACGTATGCTGCCAGCAGATACTCTGATGTCGTTTGTGAAGCCAGCATCAAGCCGTTGAATTTGCAGGCGGCACTGTGTGCCAGCCATTCTGTTCGTACGTAGATCAGGACTGCGTCGAGAAACGCCCATGGCCAGTTATACCGTATGAAGGCCTCGCAAACATGAAATTGGCCATGTGTATCATTGCATGTGTTGCGTGCGCTCATTCACTTGGCCAGACACTTTACAACTGAAATCAACGCACCACAGTGGCGTATTATTTCAACGCCAGCTTTACCCCAAAGGCTGTTGGGCGCAACGATGAAATAAGAAAACTCTACTGCACAATCATAGGTTACGGTGTGCGGGAATGGTGTGAGAGTGGTGGGATCACACGGTCTGCAGCTGCTGCAACCAGCGCGCGTTCCCATTGCGGACCCTGTCTGCGGAGAGAGCTTGGGCACTTGGCGATCCGCATCTTGCGGGCAACTCCTAGATCTCACCGCTGTTTGCGTTTGGAACCTTCACCGTGCTCACCAGAGCCTGATCTTCCAGCACGGTGCCTGCCGCTTGATCCCCCAGCCAGATCTTGAAACGCCCTGCCCAACAGCCTTCCTGCACCACCAGCAGGAGCTGGACGTTTCGCAGCTTCCGTCAGCCTACCACTAGCAGACCGTGTAGCAGCAGCAATACCACCACCAGCAGCTACAGCCCTGGTGCCCAACCTGCTGGCTATGCTTTCCCTGGGTGCAGGGTGCCTGTCCGCCTCTGGAGCATTTCTGCCTTCAGGTCTGATGACGTTGCTGCGGGATTGCTTCGCAGGTGGAGATCCTGGTGTTCGGGCCCTGTTCCTGCTTCTGCTCCTGCTGCGGCTCAAGCTTCTGCTGCCGTCCCTGCTCAGACTTCTGCTGCGGCTGTACCGGCGGCGACGACCTGCAGCATACATGGAGATGTGAAAAGTCTGGGTACAGGATTTCTTTTTGAGGGTGAGCGAGTTTGTGACACATGCAGTGCAAAAGCTGAAGCAGTCAATGAGGCAACCAGGGCTCCATGGCGCAAGAGCGATTGCCAATGTCTTGTGCTAGGGGCTGACCGCAACAGCAAGAAAAGCTTGCATCAATTGCATCAAGTGCAGAAGCCATGCAAGTCAAGCTCATTGGAGCAGCGAACACAGAAGATGATTGCTGCTGTGTCAGCAGCTGCAGCACAAGGACATGAGCATAAGACCCGCCATGAAAGTAAAATGTCATATTGGCGTGTTGCAGACAAACACCTTTATGCTCTGCACCTTGTCTGCTCCTGCTCCTGCTTTGGCTCCTGCCCCTGTGCTTATCCGATCTATGCCTCTTTCTCTTCTCTTTCTTCTCCTTCTTCTCTTTCTTGCTGCGCTTGCTGCGTTTGCTGCTGCCATGTCTGTGCCGCCTGTTGCCCCTGGCACCGTCTTCAGAGGTCTCCCCCCCTGAACCCTGAGCCCCAGCAGCAGCAACAGTGGTGTCTTCCTGCTCAAAATACTCATCCCCAAAATCCAGCTTCTCCTCCTCTTCCTCCTCCTTTTCCTGCTGCTCACCTACACCTGCTGCATCTTGTGAAACTCGTGCCTGCTGCTGCTGCTGCTGCTGCTGCCTGCCCCTGCTGTCAGAGCTGAGGCTCCTGCTTCTGCTTCTGCTGCGGCTGTGACTGTGACGGTGCTGCCGCTCCCGTGAGCTGCCAGAGGCCTTTGATGGAGACCTGCTGCTACTCCTGTCGCGGCTGCTGCTGGGGCTGCGACTTCTCCTCCTGCTGGCTGCCAGCTCCATAGCCTCAGGCTGCTGAGCAGCTGGTGCCTGCTGCTGCTGCTGCTGCTGTGGCTCAGGTGCAGGTGACCTGACAGGTGACCTAGGCTGAGGGCCCAGCCGGTCAGTGATGGGTCGGCGCTTGGCGGGCCTCTCTTCAGATGCCAACTCATCAACCACAACTGCTGCTGCTGCTGCTGCTTTCGCCGGCACATCAGACTGTGGTAAGGCAGTGTCAGCGGTTGGAGTACCTGCCATCTGCCCAGCCGCTGCTGGTGCTGCTTTGTTGCCTGCTGCTGGCTGCTGTTGCTGCTGGCTGTCCTCCAGAAGAGCCCTGAGGTCCTGAGAGGGGCCTGAGGCTGTCAGGTCAACCCGTCTGCACACAATGTCAGGAGGGCAGCACTTGAGCTGAGCAGCAGGTGATTTCCAGCCACAAGAATAGCAGAGATTTTGAGCATAGCAGACTTGGCTGGAGCATGCCAAGTGGGCAGCACAGAAAGCATGGCATGTGTGTGGATCTGCGTGCACCAGCAACACTGAGCAGTTGCACCAGGGCCAGCCTTGTGTGCTTTGTAGCGGAGCTCCTTCTATAAGTGCAGGCTGTTGCTGCTGCTACTGCACATCAGAAAGGCGCTGCCATGCAGACAGTGCTGTTAATGCAGCCAAGATATCTTTGTTCTGAAGGACAGCTCAGCAAGAGTGTTGCCACTGCTTGAGCACTGCCGCCTGGGCCATACAGTCGTAAGCATGCAACACGAGTGACATGTTACAACCAAACAATGCTCAGTCACACCCAACGAAAGGGGGAAGAGCCATGCCAATAAAAGCAGCAAACAGCACCCACAGGACGTCTGCTGCCATGAAGCTCACAACACAATACACAGCCTGGGGACACCTGGGCTGTTGCAACTAGTCCCGCTGCCAATGCTGCAATCATAATCGCTCGCAACAGGCTGATGCACTGCTGCAGTGCGCCACCAGAAAACCGCCACCAGAGAACCTATCTGTCAACAGTTGGCCACTGCAAAAGACACTTGGCCTTAAGAACTAGGTGTGTAGTGAAACGTCTACTACGCATGCCGCTATAACGCTCACAAGCCCCCTGTTCCTGGCCGGCCACTTGTGGCTGCTGGCCATTCCTGACTGCTGGAAACATCAGCAGAAACTGATACAGTGACCTGTGGCCTACATCCAACAATTCTTTCTGCCTACACCAATAGTCCTGCAGGCTTGACCTCACTCCCTTGAGAAGCCATGCTTCACATGCATCATCTGCAGCACACCAATGGCATGATGCACAACACTGCGCACGCTACTACCTTTAATGCTGCATGCCTGCAAGCACCTAGCTGATGCACGGCAGAGAACAGAGGCACTCAGGCATACGTGCAAGGCCAAAAGAGGCATAGATGCGGGTCACAACACACTCCACTTACAGCTACTCCTTGTGTGCCATGCATCATTCACAGTTCACACCAGCAACATATGCTGACTAAGAGCCTGACCCACCATACCGCCTGTGCCCCCTGCTACTGAACGCCTATCACCCCTACAGTTTGGCTGCAGCCGCGACTGCCATCGACAGACTCAGCAACCTGCAGCCACCTTGTTACAAACAACAGGCCTACTCGACTGTGCCTGTGCAAGCCAACTTTTCTCACATCATAAGTGGCAGGGCCTTTTGATGCCCGCGGGCTTCTCTGCTGCCAACCAAGCTGCCGTACAAACTGATGCCTGTGTGACGCAGCACATACGCCACCAACTAGGTCCACTATCATGCTGACAAATGTTCCCATGACACGCCCGGCACAGCAAAAACCGGAGGTGCCTGACCCAGACCATCACAGCTCACTTGCAGATTGCATGACACCTACAACCACAGCAGCTTCTGGCTGCCAGGCACTGTGCTGCATCACTGGCACCACACTGCAGTTTACTGTACACCAGGCGGCAAGTCACTAACACATGCTGCAATACAACAATGACTGCTGCTTTTGAACGAAACCTTCCCCCAAGAACCTGAAGTGCTGGTCAGCATCACCGGATCAGATGAAATAAATAAGGGCCAAAGGATGAGAGCAACCATGCTGCCTAGCAAGTGCTGTCTACTTCAGCAGCGGAACGATGGCATGTGGCCACTCAGCCCTCCATGTATGTGTTATAATTGATGAAAAAAAGTCAACCCAGCTCAGTCAACCATATAAAACAAGGCCGTTGTTCCCTTACAGCCTAACCATATTTTGCTCTCAACATACTTGTCAGAATATGCACCATGTATGTTATGTACGCCGAGGACTGTGCGGGTGCACACTGATTACACACTGCTATCAAATTTTGCCAGACAGCCTCTGCACCAGATGCTGAGCCGGCATCAACAAAATGGTGTCATACAGGTCATGACTGCCAAAAGTGCTTTATTACTGAGGCTTTTGTTGGTTTCATGTGCTGCAGGGGGGGGGCAGGTGACAGATGTTGTTCCAACATAGAGCCAAAACAGGTTGTAACTGTACATTATGGTTTGCAGGTTGTGTACAGCAGTAATCCAAGGGAAGTCAATCGTGTATCAGATGTGGCAGTTGAAGCGCGATTTTATTTACGCTGCTGCACCCTATGCTGCAGCATGACCAGTTTGGCGCAGGTGAGGCTACATGTTTGTGTGGATCCCCCCTGCAGCAGCCTCTGAGAGAGAGAGACTGCTGCACTGTGGTGCCAGTGCTCCTGTGAGATGCAGACGCACCACCCCTCACTCACCTGCAGCCCAGAACATGAGACCCTGCACACCCAGAACATGTGCCACACTCCCCCTCATCCCCGGCCCTGTTGGCACCCTCCTCACCTGACCACCCCAGCCCTCACTCACTCACACACACTGGCCCCCTTCTGTTACACAACCCCCATAAACAAGCAGAACCTGCTCCTGCAGCCTTGCAGGTCAACCAACCATGCCGGCAACTTGACTCAGACAACAACTGATCGGCAGAGATGGCTGTATTGCTGCTACTGCTGGTACCCCATGCTCCACAAGTGCTATCTTGCACAAGCCTAGTCAGCAACCTACTGCACCTGTCAATGCCTTGCTCTGCACCTCCAGCTTGTTGGACCTTGACCTCCTCCTCAGCAGGACTGGCACTACGCTTCTCAGAAGACTTCATCTCACGCTCCTGGTCCTGCTGCTGCTGCTGCCGCTGCTCACGCCCGCTCTTGCCAGCTGGCCCCCTGGCACGCTCATCACGAGACCTGTCCACCGATATGTCCCGCTTGCTTTTGGAGGTGCGATGTTTGCTGCGGCGATCATGACTAACGCTGCGGCTCCTGCTCCTGCTGCGGCTGCGGCGGATGCGAGGTGACCGGTCAGCCTGCGTCCCAGGAGGCATCATGAGTGAGGCAGCTGCATGAACCCTAAACCAGCACATCATGCCCTGACAGATAGACACATTATGTCATGCACAACAACAACACACTCAGAGCTTGACAGCACCTGCTGTTATGCCACGAGCTGTACCACTGTCAAGCCACAGCCGCTGCCATGCTCACCTTTCGCTGCCTCTTGCTGGCTGCTCTGCCTCTTGAGCGTGTTGGGGACAGGGACTGTACTGGAGAGAGGGAGCGAGACCGCCGCCTGTGACATTAAGGAAAGCAGCAATGTCAGCGGGCAGATCCGCGCAACGTGCAGCTGCCAGGGCCCGCAAGATTGCTGCCGTCCCAAAGGCATCGCCCGCCCAGAGCACAGCAACAGCAGCTGCGCTGCGTGGGCAAGGAGCTATGCTGCATGTCAGAGCTGCACTGCCAAGCACAGAGACATGGTGACAATGGCCGAGTGTCTGTCCTCTCACCTGCCGGAGCCCTCCTTGCCTTTTCTTCTCATGCTGTCATCTTGTTGCTGTTGCTGCTGCTGTTGCTGCTGCCCCTGTGCCACTGCTGGCGGTGGTCGCTTATACTTTGCCAGCAGTGTAGAGAACTCATCAGGTGTGAGCGGTCTTTCATGGATGAAGGCTTGCTTGATGTCCTTCAGTGCCCAGCGCCCGGCGTCAGGCACGTTGGCAAGGATGATGTCATTGCAGTACTGCAACGGGTCCACAGGCTTCAACCCTGTCAGACAGCACAGCAGTTGCAGGTGACATTACAGACTGACTGTCACGGAAACGAGGCGGGAGGAGCTGGCCGGGCCTGCATTGTTGTTAACTGTTTGTAGAGCATTGTAGAAACAACAGTGCGCGTGCAATGCAAATGGCTAAGTATACAAAAGGACCTGCATGATAAGAGACAGCTGCTTGCATTCTCACCTGCTGCAGTTGCCTGCTGCTGACCCTCCAGGCCCTTGCCGCTTGGTGACTGCTGCGCTGGACTGCGCAGCTGCTGTTGCTGCTTCAGAGGGGAGCTGGACTCCTGCAACCGCTGCTGGCTGTCATCCTCTGGATGCTCTGGTTCTGGTAGCTCCATACCCAGCCCTAGCTTTAACTGTGCTGCACCACCATTGGCAGGTAGGAGATCATCATCCTCAAAAAGCCCCCCTGCTACGGTGCTGTCTTTGGCACTGCCAAAGCCAAAGTCATCGTCAAACAAGTACGCGTCATCCACGTCCGCTTCTACTGAAACTGCTGGAGCTGCTTCAACTGCCGCTGTGTCAGCAGCTGCAGAAGGCCCTTCAGACTTCAATGCTGCTGGGCCAGACTGTGGCAAGGAGTCCTCCTGGATTAGCTTATCCAGGCCTGCTGCGTCTGCATCCTCCTGTTCCTCCAATTGCTTCTGCTGGTTTCCGTTCTCCAGTAGTAGCTGTTGCTGCTCAGCCTGCTCATGGGGCGCATCGGTAAGAGCTGGCAGGGCTGGGGCCCGCTTGGCTGCTGTTGGAAGTGCTGCAAAGGCCTGAGCTGCTAGACCTGTGCTGCTTTTGAGGGCCCCTGTTTTCCCTGTGTTCAGCAGCAGGCCTCCCTCAGAGGTTTGCTCCAGCAGCTCTGAAGGAATGCCAGCTGGAGTACGGACATGGCGCAGGTCAGTTCGGGGGTTGTGCTTCTGTGGACAATCATCACTGTAGTGATCATTCATCTTGCCGCAAAACTTGCAGAATCCAGTTGGCTGTGCTCCTGGGCCCCTGCCCCTCCCATGCATGAAGCTGCTGCCGAACCCCCTGCCCCTGCCTCGCTGTGCTGCAAGTTGCTGTTCACGAGCCCGAGTTGCTAGGATGTTTTTATCCGACTGAGCACGCCATGCCTCATCCTGTGCACTGACTAGAAGGCCAATTTCTGCATCCTCCTTTCCCAAATTGGCCTTCCGCTGCTCCAGCTGTGCAGTCTCGTCACTTGGGTCCACTGATTGAGCAGCTGAGGCTCGGGCAGCTGCCAGAGTCTGCAATGCTGCCATGGCAGGCCCTGCCGCAACCTCCTGAGTTGTGTCCACACTCGCGGCGGCCTGTTGAGCACGCGCTTGCGCTTTGCTGGCTGCCACACGGCGGACAGTGACCGCAGAGCCTCTTGGGAATACATTATTATCGTCAAAAACTGCTTTCGTCTTTGGGTCTGATAATTCTAATGTGCCATCTGTGAGACCCTTCTTCTCAGCTATCAAGTTTTTGAGCTCAACAGCAGTGATGTGAATCCCATCAAATGTAACGGTCTCTGGTTCCCCACGAGCATTCCTAAACTTGAACAAGATAGTTCCGGACATGTTTCCGGCCACCTAGGGCCTACAGGCGAGGATGCGGCATGCAGGGCAGCATGGGCCGATCCAATAGCTACAGAGACGAATCAATGTCCAATAAGCAGTGCCACATATAAGGTTAACAATGCTTATCGATGATCTGCCACTGTGAGGCATAGAAGCTGATGTCACTCGGCGGTTGTGTTACAAGCAGCTGAACCACCCTCTTGGTTACCCTTGCACTTGTTGACCCGGTTTTGTTGGTGTCACACGATGCCTTGTACATTATAAATGAAATTTTGCGCTGAGGAAAAACTCTGAGGCCTTGCTGCTGGTGGGGTAGACTACTATATATTGCCAGCTGCATTAGTGCCTGAGGCCATGACTCAGACACGAAGCCGTCTGCACTGCCATCACAGATTGCTCAAGTGACGGAATGCCCATCAGTCTAGCAATGTCAGCTCCCAGAGTTCCACATCACCCGACCGGTCATACTGCAGGACCTGCAGGTGGCAGTGGAATAAGACATTTAGCTCATGCAACAGTGCTTTAACGAAGCAAGTGCTGATCAAGCTTGCTCAGCAATACTGGCAGTATCAACAATGCAGGTGCTTGAGCATTGAGCTAGATTTCTGGCCTGCAATCACAGTTCTTGTAACCTGTGTCATTCCTTACATGCATTGTTGGTTTAAGGTGTTTTCATATAGAAGTAAAAATACAACAAATGTCAACAACGGCCAGAACATTCACTGGTACCGCCCATGCACATGTAATGCATGACTTGCGACGAAGAGGAACCAGATCTGTCAGTACCATCAAGCACTTGAGAACCTCGGTTGTAGGTGGCGCGCATCCACAGCCACGCTTCTGCTGACATGCTGCCAGCAGTCAATGTGCGCAATCCACGTTTCTTGCAAGCACCAGGGCAAGAGAAGGACTTTGGATCAAATGCCACAATGAGGTGGCCATCTGCAATGCAGTGCCCACCATCCACTCACCTGGGGTATACTGTCAACCTGCCACCTCTTGCCCAAGAACAACTGCTTGCCGCCCTCCAACCTTCCACTGCCTGTTGCTGCTCCATGCTGCTGTTGGCAATCAGGCTGCCTGACACCAATCAATTCATGCTGCCTGTCTGCATCGATGTCAGCAACCTTGACATAAGTCATAAAATGCTCAAAGGCACTGGCTCGGGCAGCCAAGTCCCTCAGCGTGAAGTTATACCTCTTTTCTACTGCAACGAACAGCACCGCTGATCTGGCTTGACCATTGATCTGTGCAGCAGCTCTTGGTTCTGCGCTGTGCGAGCCAGCTACAGCAGGTATGGTCCCACTCTGCTGATGCATGCGCTGCCAGGTCATCAGTCGGTGAACTGTCCCCATGAATGCATCGGTGAGTATTTCATTGTACACAACATCAGCAGCTAGCCACACGTCAGCTGATGCAAGGTGTGCCAGGTCATCCCTTTGCCATTGAAACTGCTGGTGCTGGTACTGTGTGGTACAAGACGTCATTGGCCGGCCTATATGAGTTCGGTCGTCCAGCAGCTGCTGTTGGGGTGATGCTGCTGTGCCTGTGGCACACTGCTCATTGCTTTTGTTTTCGGCAGGTGCAGCGCAACTGATGGTGTCTGAACTGTTGTTGTAGCCTGACCCATTCAATAACTGTAACATCTCCTCAGCATGCAAGCTGCTGAGCTGGGTGTTAAATAGCTGCAGCCAGTTCAGTGCTCTGACTCTGACATGGTCACAGACCCTGTGTTCCTTCTGCAAACTAGGCCTGGATTGGTCGTCAGGTTGCTGTCTGATGTGCAGTAGACTGGAATGAATCTCTCGTGTAAAGAGACCAAGATTCTCAGCCACATTTCTGGTGGCCAACTGCAGTGCACCTTGGTCCCCGTCCGTAAGCAGCACATGGTCTGCAAACATGGCTGCTATGATGCTGACAAGGCCCACACCCGCCCCCAATTCAACCACTGTTTGGCCAGCGAACAGCTGCTGGTGGCTGAGAATAAAGTCTGACAGCAGACAAGCTCCCATCCACACCTGTATAAAGCGTTTCCAAGGTGCAATACCTACTAGGTGGGATGCTTGCTGCAAGGTGGTGGCAGTGCCAGTGACGCTTGATGCATGACAGGACTGTGATTCACTGTGTAAACGATGCTGACATGCACCACCACACTGCTCTAGGCAATTGCCTGCCATCAACGTCTTTCAGCTGTGTTTTCCTACTGTTCACCTGCTCTCCACACCTGCTCACTGGTGTAGACAGCGAATGATGGATCATCACGTAATGCTCTTTCCTTGCTGGTCTACATGGGATCACAACGTCACCTTCATCATCAACCTCAATTCCAGCACCAGCCTCAACTGTGCGAGGTGGGAAGGTATGTACAGGGTGCTGACCATAGTCTGTTGCATTCTCTAGCAGCTGCTGTTCCTTGCCAGGAAGAAAGAAGGAGAACCGTGTGCACCAGGATGCCGTATGTGGTGGGCAAGTTTCCATGTGTATTTCGCTGATTACAGGCTCTTCTGTTTCTGCCATGTGGCCGCTGCAGCGCAGAATGCAAGCACAGCACAGCAACTGGACCTCGTGCCTGTCAAAGGCAGTACATCGGCAATGCCTCCACAACCTACAAGCATTTGGGGATGATCTGCTACTCAGCACAAGTACGTGAACCAAGGATATGTTTTGTGGCGTAGCAGACTGTCCCTCCATCACAAGGAACTGAGCAGGCACCGCACGGATTACGTCCCACGCCCAACCTTTCAGCAGGTTGCCAGTCACAAACATATACCACAGTATAATGAGCGTACATGCATAATAACTTACGCCGCCCGTTCCGGACCATACAGCACGTGATCAGCAGTTGAAAGTGCAGTACACTACGCTCGTCCCATATCCGGTCTAGTATGATATCATATATACGGTCGTTTGGCCGCACTACATCAAAACTCTCAAGTGCTACCTGCAGAAGCAAGCGAGCGATCAACAGTATGAGCAATTCATCAGGTACAGCATAGTGGGAAGGTTGAAGCTCAAGAACTGTCGTGATAGGCACTCGACCTCTAAACCTACAGATCAGAGTTCATGTACTTCTGTTTGTGCCAGCAGGTCATGCTGAGGCCAACCAAATTTTTGTCAAGTATGGGATGCAGAGCCTGTCTCCAGGTTGGTGCGACAAGCCAGTGGTGGTTGTGCTATGAGTCAAGATGGGCGCTGTGGTGCCTACGATGTTGTTATCATGCGGCATAACGTAGGCAATTGCTAGGAGGTAGCGCTGCACAGAGCATGTCCTTTACCCAGACCAAGTGCTGTATGCACCGCTGAAACTCTCACACGTGAATTGGACAATTCCTACAGATTGCCCTGTAAGCCACATCTTAGAAGGATTGGGAAACTTCAGAGAGGAACCTTTGCAGGGTGACTCAGCTTTCGTGAAGCCCTCGTCTCTGATATATGATCAAGCAGGTAACACCTGCACCAGAATCGACAGCAAAGCAGTGGCAACTTGCAAAGGTGTGTGCTTGCCATGACCTGATCCAGGAAGTGGCTGAAGTCTGGCTCAAGGGTTCAAAGGGTTGTGCTCGAACAAAACTGCAAGTACCATGCCAAGGCTTGTAAGCTGTGTGCCACCTGAGATCATTCCCTGACTGTTGTCTTCTTGCAGGCAAACAGCGGCGTTGGGACGCAGTGCAAGCACATGCCAGTGTAGCTGTAGTGATCTACCATGCCCAGCTGCAAGCTTTCATAGTTGTACGGCAATTCAGGCCAGCTGTGTATGCAGTAAGGTGGAGATCAGCCAAGGCAGCAGGGCAACCTCCACCATCACCAGCAGCTGGTAGGCCCTGCACAACGTCTCAGCCTTGATATCACACTGCAGTGTTGAGCAATGCTGTGCCCTGTGGCATGGCTGCAAGTACTGCTAGCACCTGGAGTAACATCAACAAATCTCTGCAGCATCTTTGCTGCTCGCTTGACAGCAAGAAGGACAAAGTGGCAGCATTGCTTGTGCATTGCATGCTGTTTCTTGTTGTTATGGAGCGCATACACGGTGGTGATGCCACCTTAGTACCTTGATCTTGACCCAATTACTTTGCTCGGGAGGGGTCTGGTATCATGGTTTTAGCCAACCTTCTTTCCGGACGCCTGCACCACTAGCTCAAGGCCTCTGACTAGCTGGTCAGTACATGTTGCTGCAGGCCTGTCCTACGAACTCTGTGCCGGAATAGTTGACAAACCTAACAAGAGCATTCAGCAGGTGATATATACCTCAGCTACTGAGGCCAGAGCTGACCTCTTGACCATAGAGTGTGCTGGCAATGATAGAAAGCAGCTGCAATCCAGCAGTCAATATCAGGCAAAAGGCAATGGCCAGGACCATCTGTGCATGCCATCCTTGTGTTGACCAGTCAGGGGCGTCATCGAGTATTCACGGCTGAGGTCTTACTGCTGGTGTGTCTGCTGCTGTGCCCCACCTGCAGATCGCGTGTGAAGAGGTGCTGGAGGAGGTTGGCTACTCTGTAGAGCCTAATCAGCTGACCTGTTGCAGCGGCTCAGTCATCTCGTCGGCTGGCATCACAGGAGCACCACAGACAATATTCTTTGCACAAGCGAGTACAGATTTACTTGGGAACCTTCCTCCTTCACAAGGCTGTAGGGTGTTAGGCTCAAACTGCATCCATGATTTGGGGGTTGTTTCACACCTAGCCCTGATTGGGCCACAGCAGTCCCACACCTCCTGACCCTCACTGATTGCTGCAGCAGGAGCATCCACGGGGTGGAGTGGTGCTACCACTAGATCATTATATTCTGATATGTCTTTAAGGCACTGCACAAGCGAAAACAACCAGCAATATCAGCAAGAATCAGAGATGCAAACCAACTATTTGCACCTGAGGGTCCATTGCTGGCAGTATTCTGATAACATTGTGAATGTGCTCTGTGTTCCAAGCTCCTGCGCATGACAGGGCCTTGAGGCGCTGGTGACTCAGCGGTCTGTCACTGTTGTGTTGTGTAGGTTGATGAGTCCATGCGCGTGTGCCAAGGAGGTGGAACCATGGCGGCCAAGGAGCACGTGGAAGCACTGAGCATACCAGTGTCAGCCATTGACAGGTTCATTGCAGATGATACTGTAGCTAAGACCCCTGGATTATGCTTTGGAATGCTGTGGGGACAGCAGTGGCTTCAGCTGCAGCAGAAACAGCAACAGTCCTGTTTGTAGTGCAACAAGTGAGCAGCATTGAAGTAAGCAGGACATGCGGCGCTGATGCTAGCTTCCAGCAACACTTGTAATTTAAGACTGAGCCCGGCTCAGTCATGGCGTGATCATGGCATGATGACACATGCTGATTTGCTAGTTGTTTCGAAAATGATCGCTTGTCCAGCTCATCAGCCCAATGCTGGTGCCCAGTGTGGCGGAGCCTGTCAAATTTACAAGAAGTCTCAATGGTGTCTCTAACAATTCTCCAACGCTTTTGTGGGCAACTCTCTGATAAGAGCCTCCTTAGCCTATTCATTCAGAATGATCCTGATAAGTACAGTCGGGATGCCTCAGAGAGCGTGTAGCACGATGCAAATCCCTCTAATGCATTGCTGCAGCCCAAACAAGTCTCTCACGAGTCTCTAACATGTCAGAGCTGTACAGCTCTCCACTGGTTTGAAACAGAGAGGAATGCTCCAGACATATCCCTATAACCTCTCTAAAAGGTCTCTAACCCCACCCTAAGTGGTTGCAAACCGTTTAGAGCGGCTCCTTAGTTGTGCTCTTAAATAACTTGACTTTGTAAACTTGACGTCATAGAGAGTGGGTTGGCCTCTCTGGAAGCTCGTTGGGTGCAGTCATTGAGGTAGCGCCGGTGCTGCATTTGGCATCAGTTGGCTCCCAATGGGTGGAAACCAGTCGAGGTGGTTTGTAGTAGTAGCCTAGTACCGAGTAGTAGTAGTAGTGGTAGTAGTAGTAGTAGTAGTAGTAGTAGTAGTAGTAGCAGTAGTAGTAATAGTAGTAGTAGTAGTAGTAGTAGTAGTAGCAGCAGCAGCGGCAGCAGCAACAGTTTCAACCGGGCGGCAGAACCCACTAAAGATCATGATTCCTGTCATATTGTTGGAACCTCGAGAGCTCTAGTTCTCCTAGGTCTGGTGCTGCAACTTGCACAGTGTGGATATACTTGTAGGTGCTTGTGCAGACTTAGTATTTGAAACATTGCCATTGCCAATGGGCATGATGCCCAGGCCTTGGTGTTGCTGGATCAGGAACTCCCACTTATACAAGGGTAACTTCCTTCCTTCCCAATAGAACCATTGTACTCAATTGGCAGTTGACTGCCAATAAAAAGGTTTTATTGCCGGAGCACCCGGTTAGTAAGTAGCTGACGAGCGGTATATGCCCTCTGTCTGAACCCCTGCGGTGGTTACAACACGGTGCACGATGCATCCAGCTGTGCTGTCACTGGTGGCACTGCAAGTTGCCAATGAACCTTGTGCCGGCCCATGCCACTGGCCAGTGGCAACCTGGTTGGTATTAGAGCTCACATAAGCTCTGCCAGAGTGTGGCATGACAGTCATACGTTAGTGAACCTACATTCCATGTGTGGCGTACTTGCTGCCTCCTGAGACTACGCTCAGAACAATCCCTGCTGTCATGGTCTGACAGAGTTGATGTGGCATCCAGACGCAGCCACTGGCTTGACCACGATGGCTGCGCCAACGCACGAGTTAGTCACATTAAATTGAAATTTGGACCATCCGGCTGGACCATCAAATGCTATGGCTCTCCTGTGTTGTAGGCAGGCTGCATCAGATAGTCTCATGCAAACCCCACAGCCTTAGATACTTGCGCAGCATATCATAGTCACCGCTCTTGATTGCCTCCCACTGCTCATCAGTGAGGTTGCTAGACCCATAGACGTCTTTTGAGCGAGGGCCTGCAGGTGTGTCGTAGTCTGGACCTGTTCGTGCAGTAGCTGTTCCTCCCAATTGGCTGGGGTAACGGCATACATGGATATGTCCATCAACACCCACATGCACACACTCTCTGGCAATGCCTGGGGCTTTGTCATTAATGTACTCATAACCTCTGCCCAGGCCATATTTTGGCTTTACACTGTTGACTGCTGCTGGTACCTTGACAGCCACCACAATCACCACTACGATGGCTGCAATGGCCAAGACCAGCCGGGAGACAAAGGCTGCATTACGGTTGTGCCTGTTGCTGTATCTCTCTTTGCAGGGAAGGAAGGCAGACAACAGACAGCAGCCCACCTAGCAGCGCACACAGCAATCAGGCTGCTTTGGCCAAACAGGGTGGCCATAAGCCTTAAGGAGGCTTCACTGTTGCTGGCAGCATGAAAGGCCTGCTTTAGTCGGGTTCTTGTCAAACCCAAATTGTGTTTGGGTGCTTTTGGCAAGCAGCTCTTGCAGCAATTGTGTTTTAACAACACATCTGTACTCAGTAATTGCAATATCACAGTGCACACTTACTGCAAACAACCACCAGCCTGACTTGTCTCTGCGAAGGTTCTCTTCCCATTCCTTCATCTTCGCTACCTCATGTGGAGACCAGGCTTCATCGTCATCTAGGGTAACAACCACATCCTGCTCAGGAGTCATGCTGCTGTAAAGGGAGGTTGATCTCAAGTTGCAGTCACAATAGAATGAAACCGTGGTTGTCTGTAGTAAAGTCGGTTGATGCCATTACTGATGTCTTTCAAAACATCGGCTGCGGCGTATATTGTGGTCAGCATCACCTGCACCTGATGTCAATTGACTTGCAAGCGCTCGGTCACTCTGTATGCAACCAAACCTTCTTAGAAGTTCGTTACCTTGTATCCTCGGCAGTTCTGGCAGTTGCAGCTTAAGTGTAGGCTTTCCCAATGACACCTGTCTCTGTTCACACTGAATCATTTGACCACGCGTGGTCAAAGCTTTGACCCTTAAGGTGCCTTCAAAGTTCAAGGAGACATCAGCCGCTGCCGGCATCCTGCTTACATGAGAAATAAAACAAGCTTGCGGATGTTGTTCGTTCCAATTCTGCAGTCCCGATCATCAGCCATTGGTTCTGTTCCGTTGTGTGCTGGTAGAGTGCACGCGGGCCTCTGAGCACGTGCTCCTCGCAGCTCTCTTCTGCTTCATCTGCTTCATCGCCCAAGGGAAGGGCACTGGCCACTGCCAGTATGTGCGGAGATCCACCCCAGAAAATTCACCACCAAGACAGCATCGAGACGGCATTTTTGCGTGCGTATATATGCTACCTTACAGGCAGAGAGTTTGTATTGAATGCATGGTAGGCTGCACAGCCTTCTTAACTGCTGCTGTCAGAAGCCAGGTCAGCTGTTGTCCTGACATGTACACAACCAGCTGCAGGCTGGACCAGCTGCGATAACTCGGACTTACCAGCAGCCATAGGTGAGCTGCACCGCCAGCATCTGCACAGATCCTGGCGACAACAAAGAAACATCAATCTACAACTGCCAACTTGCCCAACCTTTCAAACCTGCCAACATCCATGCAGCCGCTGTTTCAGCTGCTGCCTCCAGTTTCGCTGCTTAGTACATGCCCATGTCTGGCATTGCTGGTGCCCCCTTCTTCTCCTCTGGAGCTTCCACAATAACACACTCACTGGTAGTGATCAAGCTGCTGACTGAGGCTGCATCTACGAGGGCTGTGCGCACGACCTTGAGCGGGTCAATGATACCTGCCTTTACCATGTCTGTAAATGCATCAGTGGCTGCATCGTAACCGACATTGGGATCTGCCTGCTCCTCTGCCTTGCCAATGATGACTGCTCCCTCTACACCTGCATTGCTGGCAATGGTCTTCATGGGCACCTGCAGGTGGGTATCACAGATCAGCAAGCCCGCAGGACAATGGTCATGTGTCATGTCATCAGAGGCGGGCCATGATGACCTGGTAGCTCAGGTGCAACTAATGCCAGGCAAGGAAACATGACAACTCTGTCAGTCACCTGCTGAGCAGCCCATAAATCTCATACTCAGCAACGGCCAGAAGCTGAAGGATTTCAACTCAGCAATGTTCAGAGTCCTGCTCAATGACTCACCTTGAGTGCGTTTGCAATGATTTGTACACCAATCTGCTGGTCAAAGTTCTCTAGCTTCTCCTTGACTTCCTTGAGCTCCTTAGCAGCATGCAGCAGAGCAGCACCGCCACCTGGTACAATACCCTCTTCCACTGCTGCCTTGGTGGCATTGAGTGCATCCTCAACACGGTCCTTCTTCTCACCCACCTCCACCTCACTGGCACCACCAATCTTCAACACAGCAACACCACCTTCAGGACACAACACATGGTGCAACTGGTGAGAGCCACGGACAACAAAATGTGGGGGGTCTTTAAGATGGTCCCGCAGCTGATACTTTAGGGGTTGGCACGCTTGAGCGTCAAGACAATGCTGAGCCCTGAAAGACTCCTGATGCAGCTTGTTGCCCTCATGGACAGCAGCTGATGGCTGCTGCACTGTCCCGCAGCACATGATGGTCAGTGTTTTGCCACCCTCATAGCGCTCCTGCTGTCCACACACACCTGACAGCTTTGCAAGCCTCTCTTGCAGCTTGTCCCTGTCGTAGTCTGATGTTGTTGTCTCCATGGCTTGTCTAATTTGTTCACAGCGGGCCTCAATGTCTTTCTTCTCACCTGCACAGGTGCAGCGACGTACCAGCCACACATATGAATAACAGTGATTTGCCAACCACTGATCCCTGGCATCTCATAACACAAGCATGTGAACAGCAAACTGCAGAGCAGATGATAGCTTCAAATAATGCAACGGCTTCAAGCATCCGACAATGTTGCTGTGAGGGTGTGGATATTGACGGGCTCCTGGATCACACCCTGAGCGCTTCTTACCTCCACCATGCAACAAGATTGTGTCATCCTTGGTGACTGTGACCTTCTTGACTTGGCCTAGCTGCTCCAGCTCAACCTTCTCAAGTTTGTGACCCAAGTCCTCACTAATGACCTCACCGCCTGAAAAAACCCAAATGTGCAACTGTCGAACAACCGCCTACGTAAGCACAGCACATTGTGACAAGGCAACTCCTGCATCATGGCATGCCATACTGGAACATGCCCTGCTGCTGCCCAGAACATAGAATGAAGTGATGGACATGGTGATGGTGATCAGTGCACTTCCTACTTCTTGTGGCCAACAGCACTCCATCTTCTGTTTATCCTCACCTGTGAGGATGGCCAGGTCTTGCAGGTTTGACTTCCTGTTCTCACCAAAGCCTGGTGCCTTCACAGCAACCACCTTCACGCCAGCTCGCAGCTTGTTCACAATGAGTGTGGCAAGAGCCTGGAACACAGAGCAGCACAGCAGCGTTCAGGGCAGCAGGATATATTCTTCAGCAACAGCTGCAGGAAGCAACAAGAAGAAGATGCTCTGCCTGATCTGCTGGGCTCCACATATAGGCAGCAGCACCAGGGGTTGGCCTGTTATTGCCTCGGTGCCTGCTGGTTGCCTGTTGTCCCTGACATGCCGTCAATCAGCACAGGTACCACCACACACCTCACTCTCAACGTCCTCTGCCACAATCACCAAGGGCCGCTGAATCTGCACTACCTTCTCCAGCACTGGGAGGATGGAAGCAAGCCTGTAGCACAGCAAAAGCAGGAAACAAAGTAGCAGTGTATGCGTCAAGCATTTGGCTGCTTTACTCCTGACCCTAGGCTGCTTTACTCCCGGCCCTGAGCAAGCGATCATCGTGGTTGCTGCTTTGAGACAGCTGAGCAGTTTATATGTGCACCTAGCAAAAAACAGGCATTTGCCCACAAAGCTGCTTGGATGCAGGCCCTGAACCCAAGCTGTGCCAGTGGGTCACAAGCACTACCAGCTCACCCACTGATCTTCTTCTCCACAATCAGTATCAATGCATTTTCATACTCGGCCTTCATAGTCTTCTGGTCTGTGATGAAGTAGGGGCTGATGTAGCCGCGGTCAAACTTCATACCCTCTACCACATCCAGCTCGTTCTCCAGCGTCTTGCCATCTTGTACAGTAATGACTCCCTCCTTGCCGACCTTCTCCATGGCACGGGCGATGAGCTCACCAATCTCACGCTCACCATTGGCTGAGATTGTGCCGACCTGTACACCACATCAAGCGCAGGAGCGACAAGAGGATCTGTAATTGCTGTGGCACCCAGCACTTGGCGCTCATGCATGCAATAATATCAACTGGCTTAGAAGAGCCTATGCCGCTGGGGGCGCCTCATGAGCAATATGACAGTGATACAGGACGCCTGAAAGTACAGCAACAAGCATGGTTTCTATGTTGCTTTCAAGCTGTCCGGCCAGTCTCTCCCAGAAGAGCCAATTGCTGCACATCAAGCATCCCGCTGTTGGTAGTCTTGCTGGCACTCCAGTGTACCTGTGCAATCTCCTCTGTGGTGCTAATCATCTTTGCACGTGACTTCAGCACCTGCAGACCACAACAGGGCACAATAGGCAGGTGAAGGTGAGAACACGCTTGACAAGCAGCTGCTGGTGCAGCACATCTGTGGAGGATAAGGTGTCAGCTTGCATTGTGTTGGCAGAAGTAGTTCATAATGCAGCAACCTGGCCGCTTGCACGACTGTGTTTGACTTGTTATTAGTGTGTATGTTGGAATATGGCAGCAATGCTGGCTGTGCAGTGGTGTGGTGTGTTATGCTGCACAAGTTGCAGTAACATGACCTCTTTGGCTGCTTGCTGTGGATCTGCTGCAAAGCATAGGCCATGTGGATTCAGCACAAAGTCAATGTGCCAGGTGGCCTTGTGTTGATGAAGCTCAGACTGCCTTGCTGTTGCCTGATTGAGGAGCTACCAGCAGTAATGTACTGCATGCAAAAGACTTGGCTGTGTGCATTAGTTGCCTAGCCTGAGCTGCAAAGTTTGCAAATGCACAATAAAAAGATGATGGCTGCATGCAGGCCATTGGTGACAAGTTGTGCCCACGTACCCACCCACCCATCACCCCAGCCACTGTTCCTCTTGGCTCTGCTGCTGCATGTCAGTAAGCACTTTGTGCACAATACTCTGGCTCAGTTCAGCTGCATCCTGAGCCAGGGGTAAACCTGCAACAGGCCTGAGAGTGCCACCTGCTGGCTGTCTGCTGTGGCTCTTGTTGCCAGCTTCTGCTTCCGCAGACTGGCTGCCAGCGTCTCACCTGCAAGACGTTGTCGACTGCAAGGTTGATCCCCCTTCTGAGGTCCATGGGGTTCATGCCTGCTGCCACAGACTTGCATCCCTCATTCAAGATAGCGCGTGCAAGCACAGTGGCAGTGGTGGTACCTAACAGAGAAGGTAGCATGCATTCATGACTCTTGCACTTAGCAGCAACCGGCAGTACATTGCAGATGACTGCTTGTTGTTGCTGAGTGTGCAGCAACTCGCATGCAAGGCTGGCAGATGCACAGAAGAGCCTGCAGCTGCTCAGCTGGCCAGATTTGTAATTAGGCAACTTCCAGTATGGTTCAGAGACTTGCAGCTGCAGCATGCAACTGGACTCAGACAGGCCGGCTGAAACAGCTGTTAACCTGTTCAGTGCAGTACAGTGCTTTACAGACCTGTAAGCTGCTGACAAATGCAGAGCTGCTGGGCAGTTTTTGGGTGTCAAGAGTTCTTACCATCTCCAGCCACATCATTTGTAGCAGAAGCCACTTGCTTTACCAGGCTAGCTCCCATGTTTTCAAACCTGTCCTTCAACTCAATTGCCTTAGCAACGGTCACACCGTCTTTTGTGATCTTAGGGCCTCCATAGGCCTGCTCAATCATAACATTCCTTCCCTGCAAAGCACGCCAGAGCAGGGGAATTATGCATTCCTGCCCTGGTATGGATGGGCAACATGTGTTATAATGCTTACCTTTGGTCCCAAGGTAACCTGAACGGCGTCTGCCAGCTTGTTCACGCCTGCAAGGACAGCCTCGCGGCACTCGATGCCAAACCTGACGTCCTTGGAGGCATAACCGCGAAGGATCTGGAGCAGGGCTGCCTGCAAGATGTATAATATTTGAGCCTTATTGTATGCGGAATATCAGGCTCCGCGCATGCAGCAAACACGCACATTTGCCTGCTTGCCGTTCTTTCTCCCTGTCGCGAGCAGTCGCTGCATGTTTGCTGATGCAGTAGAGCTAGCAGCAGACGCCAGCAACCTCAGGGCCTATGAGATGCAACGACTGGCGCTGTTGTCGGCAGATCAGAGTAGAGGAGCCTGGTGGATGCTTCTACACAATAACGGGTTCTACGAGTTACAACAACCAATTATAGGCCCAGCGCACACAATGCAGTCTGATTCCAATACTGCTCCAATACTAAAATGTTTTAAACGCGCTGCAGCATACATGGGCAGACTCATGGAAGCTGTCCTTCACAAAAGTACATAGATCGTCCAGCTCAAGAGCCCGGCGTCTGATGAAGCAGCAGCTTTGGTTCCGTATGTATCCAATTCATATGTTCAAAGGTATTTGGGGCATGCAGAGGGCCCGCCCCGGCGTCCACATTGCTGATAGGCACACTTGTGCCAGCCTGGCAGACTCGGTGAGACTGTGCTGCAGCAACTGTTGATTGAGCTAACTTGCCGCTCATATGTACCTTCGAGATACGCCAGACTCCGGCCAACAACTGGAAGACCCCTACAGGGCTATAGCTGCACAATCTTGCTTGCCACTCTATTGCCTGGTGGTCCAAAGATGTATATCTGCTCAAAGTCCTGCTCTTGCTTGCCAGACTGCCGGCGTCCGGTGTACAGTGGGTCCCAGTTATAGATGAGCATGGCATCCTCCAGAAGTTGATCACGCTGCAGCATCGTTGGCAGCAGGAACCACACAGGTCAATCACTGTAACCAGAGGGGGCAAACTAATGCTTCTCTAGCATGCAGAACTTCTGCATGAGCTGCCTACCATAGGCGGTTCAGCAATAAATTGCATCATGGTGCAACCTTATCGTGGTTGTTTCAATGCTCATCTTGGGCCTGAACCACAGATAGCACACTCCAAGCTGCTAGAATAGCCTTCCAGTGGCCCCGCACCACAAACAAAAAGGGGCTTCCAAACCAGGAGTATCGGGGTGCTGTGCTGTGCACACTGCATGCATGCAAACACTTACTGCTGCATGTGTATTCTTGCGTGCCTCACTGACGAAGTAGTTGGCAACCTCCTGAGTGACCTCAATTGCGTCTGGGCTGTGCGGGATGTGCAGGATGATGTTCCACTCAAAGGCATTCTTCTCGGGGTGCCACTGGGTTGCGGTGATGGGGTACTGCAGGTCCAGGCACAACAAACAATAGCAGGCACTTGTACGAGCTGGGGTTTGTGTTGAAATAGACTGCAATGGTTTGATACCGCACTGGCAAGGTGCAGCTGAATGATCGGAGCCCCTTTGCTGTTTCAGTCCACGCTCCTTTCCCACCTTCCTTGCCTCCATAGTGCTGATATACGGCAATCCATCCCTGGCCAGGCTGAGGCTCAACACCTTGAAAAAGTCTTTGAGAGGGCGATTCTGAGGGTCCTCATAAGATGTCATCAGGACACCTGGGCACGAGGGGGGTGCCATGCAGAGTCAGCAGTCAGCAGTGGCAGGCTGTAGACTTGGGTCTGGGCAAGAAGGCATACTATGCCCCCACACTAGTAGCACGAGTTTGAAGCATTGTATTGTGTGAACACCGCCATTGAGTCTGGGTTGACACCAGCAGAGATGTGTTGCGCACCAATGTGCCCGCAGTCAACCAATGCTCCAGCTGCTGGTATGCTGCTGCTGTCGCTGAATGCCTCACCGTGCATGTGATTTTCAAAGGCCAGCGGCTGGTTCTGCAGGTGTGTAAGCAGGTGCGGAGGCAGGGCCTGCAGGAACCTGCTGCTGACCGCCTCATCGGTGTACAGCAGTGTGGCCGGGGCATCTTCTGCATCCATATCTGACAGGATGCTGGTGTTGCGGCTGATGATGACTGACAGGACTTCAAGCCCCAGGCAGGTGCCATGGACCTGCAGCAACAAGCATGGCGCTTCAGGCTGCCCCATCACCTGGGGAGGTGCGCCGCCCTGCTGCAGCCATGAGTCATACCCAGCTGCACTGCGCAGCCCATCTGGAAGTGTCAATCAACTACTGGTTGCACAAAATCTGATAGACTGTGCCTCAAGTAGCAATAGCAGCAGCGGTAGGTTGCATGCTTCAGCACTGTAAACAAACAACACAGCAGCTGGCTCATCAGTTCCCCACTTCACGCCTGAGTTTTTAGCTGCATCAAGAGATCTGCTATGCCATACCGGGAAGTAATCACCACTGTCATTTGCTTTGATGGCTAGCTTGACCAAATACTCTGCGGTATCATAGAACCGATGCCCAGGCTCAAGGATTGCCCCACCACCTGGCAGTAGCAGGCCATTAATTACATTGAACCTGTCCAGACAGATTGAGGCAGCACAGGCACACTGAATCATGGGCAGTGCTGCTGCGTGCAGGTGCATGGAGCATGAATGGTCGGCCACCACAACAGCTGCTGCATTATAGTTGCCAGGAAGCTCATGGGAATGCTCAGGCAGATTAAATCGAATCCAACCAGATCCAATCAGTATCTGACCTGTGATGAAGAGCATACATTATTGCTGCTGCTACTGCCGCTGCTGCCACTGCCGCGCACCTGTCTTTGAGTTCCTGCTCTGTCATGTCATACATAATTGGGATCACACGAGCACCAGCAGCCTGTCAGCAGCAGAACAAGCACTGGACAGCTGTGTTTGGATTGTTAGGGGAGGGCGCGATCATGCACTTGCCTAGGCAAGGCACTCCCAGGCACGCCCTAGAACGGGTTGTGCTGAAGATAGCAGTCACCACCTAGCAGAGAAGCCCTTGTAAAACCAAAACAGGCACAAAGTGGTGTACAGTGTGCTGAGGAGTCTGCAACAACAACGCTGCCAATGTGCATCATTACCTCTATCCACTTGATGTACGAAGCTGCAATGTACGAGCTGCCCTTGGGTGCAGGGCTCCCCGGCTGCAAGAAAGCAATCAAGAAGCCGATCAGGTGAGGAAGACTTGAGGCTTTGCCAGGTTTGTTGTCTGAGGCAACATACAATTGCCAGAAATGGGCCAAAACTGGGTGTAAGAGGAGAGAAGCAGCACATGATGCTAGCATAGCCTCAGTCCCTAGGGCCCTTTTGCCATGCTGCTGCGCACTGCCTATGTGCTCTCATCAGCAAGATCTCATCCCCTGGTTTTGTACCTGAGAAAGGATGCCGATTATTGGCCTCTCGTTGAGGTTCTGCTTGGTCTGTCCAGAGAATTGCTTGGTGTAGAGCTGAGGTTGCACCCTGCATGGAGGTACTTCTGACCATTTCATGAGCATCAGACACAGCAGCGAACAGGCTTTGGCAGTTCGCATGCATCGTGATGAGGGTCCACAGGTTTTGCCTTGTATGCCCACTCATGTGGGCTGTGCTGCAACAGCAAGCTTGGCATCCGCTTTGCACCCACCTGGCAGCGTTACATGAACAACTACAAACAGCTAGCATCAACAGGGCGGCCAATAGCCAGCAAGCGGGCCGTATGTTCGCCATATTCCCACGGTACAGAACGTTCTTCAGGCCCTGTCTCGTTTGTTGCAGGTGGATGATGATGACGCTATCAGGCGTGTCCAGCACTGGAATCCACGCAATAGGTTAGGCAACATTACACCTGGCTATCTGGATCTTGCCAGTTAGGTGGAGGTTCCACCGAAAGAGTGACCCGTGCTGGGTGCGAATAATGAAACTGTCTACCGCCCAGACACGCGATCGCGTGCACAAGGCTAATTCAAAGCTGTCATCGGTTGTATGAGTCCACAGAGCACCAGCGCCAAGTTACGTGTTGTGAACTACAAACCAGCGGTCGGATAACACTCGCTCAACCACTCTGAACTTCGTGTTTTCAGAAGATTTTGGTTGACGGTCTGATAATATATTTGCATACCCCGCAGATCATGTACAGGAGACTAGGTGCTGCAACAAACTGTATCCCGACTGTTCCCTCGGACTTGCGAAGGTTGAAAAGGACCACCTAGTCGTCATGGTGATTGATTATGATCTCCTTGTTGCGACGTAGTTGATAGTCTGACAACAGAGCAGTTGCTGCAAGCTATGCAATCAAGAGCGCTGTGGCAGCTGCATGCAGTAGTCGGCCTGCTGCTGCTTGCAACCTTATCACCGGAGGCATCAGGCAGCCTACACAGTCAATGGGACTGGGACCAGCATGATGAGGCTCTCATACACCCATATAGTCGAGAGGCTATATCGCGTGGTGCAAAGCTGCCTTATCAGAAAGGCAGGGAGGAATGTTATCACAAACCAGACAGGAAGCACAATACAGTCATATCACTATTGCTGCAACATCAGCCAGGCAACGTCCCAGTCATCTCTGATGGCAGTGTACAGCGAGTGCTGGAACACACAGCAGCAGACATCATACTTTTTCACACTGGCTGGAGCCAGCAGGATATTGAGGCACATATCAAGCCCAAAGCCACGTTTCCTTTCGATGCAAAATGCATTGCAAACATTGACTGGTCAACAGGACACCGTGCTCAGAAGTGGGAGGTTGTGGAGTCAGGATATCATGGTCCAGGGTACAGAAGTATGTGTCGATGGTACTCAAGGAGGGTGAGTATACAGCCAAGCGCTCAAATGCACAGAGACACCAGGCGTGCCAGCTGCGCCAGTATGGCGTAATGATGACAACCTTTTGCCGGCATACAGACAGCACGAATGGATTGTGTTCAGTGTATTGTCTGCAACGGTGTTGGCTATGCCTTGCTTCAAGAGCAGCACAATTCATCAAAGTGACGCTCTGCAGGGCATGCACAGCATACGAACAACACATGGAAACTGCATAGGTGATGCAGCAAGCAAGTGGAATGGCAGCAGCTTGTCATACTGGCTGCAGAGCTGCAGCTGCGTTCATATCAGTTGAAGCATATCTGCTCTCTGCAACAGTGCTGCACCCACATATTGTGAGCAAGGAACGCTGGATTGAAGCATCGATCTGTAGCACCACTGTAGCACCGCTGATATCATTTGTGCCGATGCCTTGCAGCTTTTCAACGCCCTTCATGCCATGGGTTATGAGTGGGTCATCCGCCTAGACCATGACTCAGAGGTGCCATCAACCATACCCTACAACATTGTGGACCAGATGATAGGACACAAAGCACAGTATGGGTTCCGGGCATTCAACTCTGACCACTCACCTGTGGTCTACAGCCTTGCAGAGGCAGCCAGGTACTGGATAGTGTCTCAGAGACTGAATTCTGCAGACCTGTGGATCATGGACTTCTTCGGGAATAACACCTCAGGGTTGGATCGGATGTCAAGCGCCAACTATGATAACCGCATCTTCTACAATAACTTTTTTGTAGCTAATGTGACCTGGTGGATGGAGCCACAGGTGCAAGGGTGGTTGCGGCACCTGGAGATGCTACGTGGCTTTCACAAGTTCAGATGGGGTGATGCTCCAGTACACTTGTTTACTACTGCTATGTTTCTCAAGCGAGAGCAGCTGCTTGAATTTGATTTTGATTACAAGCATTGGATATATCACTATAAGGCGGGAGATTTTGGGACTGTGAGGTATGATGGGCTACCTAAATTGAACTTGACAAAGCTTTTACTCAAGTGATGTTGGACGAGCAACATCGGCTGACTTGTGCATGGTGCTAAGCTGTTGGTATGTGGCCAAGTGCCATACTGTAACTCTTGCACGCCATCAAAGGCATCCTGCCAGGCTGCGGCACATATGGCAGTGGCCAATATGCGGCCTTGGTGACATAGGGGTTGTAATAAGTCAAGTTAGTTTGTCTCAGTGTTACACTGCCAAAGGAACTACCGGATGTTACCAGTGTTTGAAAAACAGAACACACTATCCGTAGCACTACCAGTGGATTGCATGGGTCCTCTTTGTTTGTTGTTATGTTTCTTCCATGTCTCATCTCTCGCAACCTCTTTTATCAAGAATCAGCCATTCACGCTTTCTCGCAGAGGTCACTGTTGCCCGAGCATTTGTGCAACATGGCTAGCAAAGCAGTCAAGCTGACAACATAAACGGATACGAAGGCATCTGGCAACGCACACGCTTCGTTCAATACAAAGCGGATGCCCGTGCCTGAGCTGCAGAGGACCGTTACACAGCTTGTATTCGGCAGCTCTCAGTTTCTCTGTATACCGACTAATCTGGCAGATGCAAGGAATGCAGGTCATTGCCTCTCTGAACGACGAAAACATAGGCATCAGCAACGGGCCAGCTGCTGTACTGAAGGAGAATGTCAGCCATGGCACATCAAAGCAGAGTTCCGCGTTGAAAACAGCGCGCAAAGCATTTGGGAACATCACAAATACCCAATCACGTGGAACCAAAGAAGCAGGCACCGTAAAACGGCGGGCTTTTGGAGCTGACATCACGAATTCAATCTCTAAGCCCACAGCACAGAAACCAGCTGAAGCACAGCTGTATCCCCGCATCCAGCCAGATCAAGTGGCTGTCGCAGATACAGCAGCACTGCCACAGCCTTGGTGGGCCACAGCACAGCCCGAAAGGTCAGCAGGTAAAACCTGGCAGCAGCTGCAGCTTGACAAGGAGAGAGATGAAGATGCAGACATTGAGATGACGGTGCAGCAACTGCTGGCAGGCATGCGCAATATCACTGCAAGGGTCCTCCAGGTCAGTGACCTGGCAGCTGAACAAGAAGTACCACCTCATGGGTGATAGCACCCCTGTTTGTGATGTCTGTGTGCTGTCTGGGGTCACCTGCAAACAGGTCATGGCACCATAGGTAACTGTGTGTCATGGTCTCCTGCGTGCCATACAGTGCCTGAACCCTGTGATGCAGGTTTATGATGAGGAAAGTGATGATGATGATCCTCTGAATCTGCACCATACAGTCTGCAGCTTACCAAATTGGAGCCAGCATGCTGAGCCAATTCAAGCGAACTCCAGCACAGATGGTGAGCATTTGCACAACAAAACGGCACATGCACACCCTCCAATCACATGCACAACTTCAGTGAGCATGCATACTGGTGAATGTGACATCACCAGACGGATGTACATGCACTTGTCGCTGCCATTGCCTCTTGGTGCCTGGGCACTCAGCACCTGCCTGAATTATAGCTTCTCACCGAAAGCTGAAGCCACTGCTTTGCAAATGTGTCCGCAGGCACCTTGCCAGCTCTAGCCCTATATGATGAGGTTCCACTGGAACAGCTTCTGCCAGATATTGAGCTGCCAGACATCGACCTCAAAGAGGCAGCAACATCAGCCGCTGAGGAGGATACGCCAGCTTCAGTGTGCTCAGCGACACACCAGCATGCAGTTGGTACCTTGAGCGCTGTACACGCAAGTGATGGCGTTGACAACAGCAGCCAGACAGTTATTCCTGGTTGCAGTGCACCTGCAAGCCTGCGACTGCAAAACAGCGTCTCCATCGGGGGTGCAAGCCCCAACTTAAAGGGTGCTGCCAGAAGCATTGCACAGCCAGCCCACGGCTGGAAAAGCCCTGATCCAATGCCATGGTAATCCTGGGTTCATGATGCACGACAATAACCTCAGGAACCGTTGGCACTGTTGTGATTGCATGTGTAGCAGCAAGCCATGGCATTTCACCAAGCAGTCTTGAGTCTTACACGGAATAACTACTTTGTAGAAACAGTATGGCAGCTTGCAAACTGTGTATGAGGTATTCTAACAGGTGTGAACTCACAATCAACAAGTGACATCAGCATAGGGACTCCCTCGGAGCTGCTTCAGGAACGGTCTGCTTTTAGCATTGTGCTGCTGGTCTGTGGTCTAATAGGCAAAGGCATGGCAGCTGGCAGCTGGGAATGTTGGCTTGTTGCCAGAGCTGTTGTTGTTGACAATATGTGTCCGCTGTCGTGTTTGGCATTGCATGGCAAAGTGAAGAAAGGTGTGAGTGTAATGCACCTAGCCGACTGAGCAGATGGCCACACATATTCGCCATCAGAGTCTGCTGTGCACGGTCACGTGATGGTGCCCCAGATCCCGTGAAGGTTCCAAAGTGGTGATCACTGGTCGCGAACGCCAAAGCTTCTACGCCCGTGGCACGCAGTGGTGACTCTTCTGAGAGAATGCAGACACGTGTCTGTGTGCAAATTTGGGCAGCCTCTGTTCAGTATACATAATTGCCTGCTGTACACCTCAAACGTGGGCAACAGCATGCAGTTATAAGAACAGTTCCTTGTCAGTTTCGGCAGGTGACTACTGATGTGTGGCAGTATCTGCTGATTAGTGGGACAGTCTGAGCCTCAGACAATTCGAAGTTCGAAACCCACAAGAGATGCCCGCATCTCTGCTGAGTCAGCAAGGCTGAGCTTAGTCCAGTTTAGTTAGCACTCTAGTCATTCTCATTCATCACTGAATTGCTTCTATAGTAGACAAATAAAATAGCAATGGCTTGTATGGTATAGACTACCGTTCCTGTGTCGCACAGGCTCAGCCCAGTGGGCATATCATAACATCTTCTTATGCCAGGGTTGCATCCCTGTCACGTTCAGCATGTTCATTCCATGTGGTGTTCTGTCATTAAAGGCTTAGCACACTATGCCTGGTGGATTAAGCCTGTGCAGGCCAGCAGCTGTCGGCACCAATGAGCAGCAGGGTTTGAAAACCTATGACGCAAACCCTTCCCCTCTGCGAATTTGAAGGAGCATCGTTGACCCTGACATGCACAGTATGCACCTCAATTTAAGTAACCACCAGCAGCAAAAGCACGTGCCCTTTTTGCCGCGATAAGAAAACTGGCCTGGACACGTGCAAGAGTCACACAAACCATCAGGTTGGACATGCCAGGACGTCTTACTATGGGTGGCACAGCATTTGTATATGGAACTCTCATGGCTCCTGAGGTGTTGAACCTGCTGATCAAGCGCGTACCACCACACAAGCCAGCAAAGCTGTCTGGGTTTTCACGTTATCGCGTCAAGGGCCAGGTGTTTCCTGCCATTGTTCCAGCTGCGCCATCAAGTCAGGTTTCTGGACTGGTAATGGACATACTGGGAAGCGCCTAACCCAGGAAACAAGCGGCTGTATGCAGCTGCAGCAGTTGCCGCTTGTGGCAGGTCACTGTACTGCCTGCACCCATTGTACATGTTCTCTGTGTAGGTGTTGATGGAACTAACACCCCAAGAACTTCACATACTCGATGGTGAGTCTGAATGTGGTCATTTGCAGGTGTTTGTACATCCATTCATCATTATCTTCCAGCTTCCTGATGAAGCTTAGACAGCCTCATGCCTCAGACTTGGTTGCTTACTGTGGGCTCTCTGATGTCTCTGATGTGCTGTAAATACAGTTGGAATGCTTGGAATCTCGCAGTTTACGAGTCTGAAGAATATTATCGGGCATCAGTGCACCCAGAACTAGAAGATGGTTCAACACTAGCTGCAGATGTGTACGTCTGGAAGGACCAGTACTTGTGAGTCTTCAAAGCCTTCTTGGCTGGTGGTGTTTATGACGTTGTGATCAACACGTTGTATCAGCTACAACTGGACGGAAGCCACCTCAATTGGGCCCTGTGATACACTGGACAGGCTGTGTTTCTAGCTGCAATTGAGTATTTTCTGCAGCAAGTTTGGTTGTGCATCTTGGCAGCTCCCCTGGTTGTTGTTGCCTGCAGGGGCATGTTAGATGGTGAATGGAGCTATGAGGAGTGGAGGGAAAGGCACCTGCATGCATGGGTAAAGAGAAGTAAGCTGAGGCATTAGTGGCTCAACCAGACATGCCCGCTGCCATGTGAACTTGTGCTGGTGATGCAGGGACCAGCTTCGCCTGGATCAGCCAGACTGGGACTTTCAGGCCTTCATAGTTGAACACCTTGCAGATTACCTAATCATGACTGACGAATTCATGGCGGAATACTTCCCAGCTCAGCAGCAGCAGTCAGGACCTTAGCATGTGCCTCTGTTCCGTGTGAGAAGCGCAGGCCTGTGATCACTGTAAAGCAAAATGTGCCACGCACAACTTGGTACAACACCATCATGATGCATCTTCCGAAGCAGCCATTCACATGCTTGCGATATGTCTGGGTGCATGACCGTACACATGTTACTTCTGATGTACAAATCCCACATGAAGGGCTCAATCTGACCTGACCTGACCTGACCTGTTCTGCCGCTGCTTACAGTGTCACCAAGTGGCAGCCACCCTTCAGGTGATTTGCAGAACTAGGGAGCAGATGCGCACACAGAAGAAGTGAAGCAGCAATACAGTGCAGTGGCAGCATGGCAACGCCAGCAGTATATGCAATACATGTGATCATACCCAGCACATTGCCTCAGCAACAGCCACGCCGTGAACCAACCAACACTATTCTGCAGCTGCGTTGAAGTCCGTCTGCTAATAGGAGTTCAGGCCTGCTAATAAGAGTTGAGCTGCAGCTGTAGAGCCTAGGCCTGATGCAATGCAGACTGTCATATGGCACACTGCTGGGCTCATGCTGGGCTTGTGCTGCCACAGCTGATCATTGGCAGCACTTGAGGCCACAAGGGCACTGGGCCAGGACCAGGAATGCAGCTTCTGGCTGCGTATTGTATACTGCTAAGAAACGGCCTTGCCCTCAATTATTCTCTGCAGTAATCTCAAGTGACACCAAAGGCCTGCTGCCTGGAGCAGACAAAGTATATGTTGCACTAACATACGCACTTGCTCTGTTGGTCTGCAAGTGTCTGTCCAACAGTCGGACTGTCCACCTATGGTGCCTGCTGACTTGCTGCCGGTGATCAATTGCACCATGATGGTTCCACGCAGCCTTGGTATGAAGATCTTGTGACATGATCTGGTGTTGACTGGCAGGGATGGTCATTAAATTCTCTTCATGATCACACTGGTCCGACAAGAACAGTACAGTCAAGTACAGTACATCATCAGCATTGGCAATGAAGGGGTAACATGCTCTGGCCGCAAGGCCTTTGAGTCAAAGAAGCGTGGTGGTTCAGCCGAACGTCAGTTTAGTATTAAGATCCCTCGGGGATTCCCCGCTCAGTGATCAAAGTGCCAATTCATCCTGGGAATAGTCATTCAGCTAATGCTGCCATAGTCAGTACTGCTCAGCAGGCCGGGCCAGTATCAGCATTGTACTTGATTCATTGCTGACAACTTTCTGCTTGATAGGGGTGTACATACCACTGGATTTTGCAGCCTGCAACGGTTTTGGAAACTATCATCACTAACCAACCAACTACAAATATTATGCTGCTGCTGCTGATGAACACGTGAGGCATGCAGTCAACAACTAGCACCGTGTACCTATGATGAGTAGTAGCCACCTGACCGGCCGTTTGGCTGACAAAAAATCTTTCATAGGGACAAGAGCAACAGACACACTTGCACACAGTGTGCCGGCTGGCGCCAGCGTTGGGCTTGCATTGGGTTCAAAGGCTGCTTCGATGGAGCGGGTAAGCCGCTTATTAGCCAGTGGCCAATTGCATTACATTGCATTACAGTCTCCCAACAGCCTGCATAATTAGCCACTGCCACAAAGCAACATCCGTGTCGATGAACATTCATCAATTGCTTAGTGTACTGCTGTTGTCTGCCTGGACTGTGCTAATGCTATTGCTTTGACCATCCACCTGTGTTATGCTGAATGCTGGCAGCCAACTTTGAACCGTTTTGCTGATCCTGGCTCCAACATACCGCTGGTCATCTGCTGCCCGGACTTCCAACAGTTCTTGCATGCCAGAGATGACTGCGCAGCAGTAACAGCAGACGGTAGAAGCAACTTTGCAGCAATTCACTGCACAATGGTGGCATGACAAAGTTCATATCTCGACTACCTGCCACACGGTGCCAATCTCTGGCACTTTGCATGGTGTGACCATGGTCTAGAGCAATCACAAAGGCAGCAGTCCACACCCACTGGCGGTGCCTGTGCACATCAAATGATGCCCCCCCCCCATTTCTAACAGCACCACAGGACCCCCTACCTGTTTGTTTGATGCTGTCATACAACTGCTGCCAGCCCTGCGCATCCCCTCTCACACTCAGCCCAAGCTCCCGCGTGTCAATGGGCTCACAGACCTTGAAGTACAGCCGCTGCAGGTTTGGCACTGGCACCAATGTGGGCAGGCCCAGCCCAGGTATGCGTGTGAGGGGCAGAGCTGCTTCAGCGGGGTCCAGGGAAGGGTCAACCCTGGCCAGAGCTCCCTGCACCAGCACAACGTAAGAAGAGGTGCAATCACAAACGCCGGGAGAGCTGGTCATCATGCAGGACAGCACACTGCTGTGCAACCGCGTTATCAGGGACCTGCAGCAGGTCAGGATATGCCATGCGAAATGGAGGTTTAGGGCGTGCTGCAGTACAGCAGGGCTGGTTGACTGACCCATGCCACTGTGTTGCCAACCAGTTGCTGACACACCTTGACCAGGTCGCCAAGCACTGGGGTCTGCAGCAGCTCATCAGCCTCCAACATCACGTCATACGCATCATCAGCACCAACAGCAGCAAACGGGACAATGATGGCATCACAGCGTGCTGCCAGCCTCACAAAGTCTGCACTCTCTCTCCAGAACAGCTGGTACTCCTGGCCCACCTTCTTGTTCACCTCACGCGCACCACCAGGAAACAGCAACACCTGGAGGAGGACAGGGAGCGCGGACATGCAGGGGCTGGGGACAGCACAGCAAGCAGCTATGACACACTCACAGACATGCTGTATGGAGTGCCGTTGTAGCATTCTTGCCCCCGTACACACCTCCTGGGGCATACAGTGCATCGGTTGGGCAGTTACAGCAATCCTGCAAATCACATCCCTGCAAACAGCGCAGCGCAGCCACTTACGCGTGACAGACCATACTGGCCTACCTGCTCTCCTGCTTTCAGCAGTTTAAATGCTGTCATGGGTCCTGCCTTGACGGCACCAAACTGCTCAAAAAAAGGCCCCAGTGGACCTCCCCAGTGTCCAGGATGAGCCAGACCCTTCACCTGTGAGGGCCATGACCACAGACACAACAGCAGGTCAGCAGCAGCAGCTGGCGTTGATAGCGGGTCTTGGCCAATAACAGCATATGCTCATGTGCAATGCAGCTTGATGCACATATAGCGATGTTCTCTTTTATAGCAGAACCATCCATAACATGTCTGTGGCAATCAACCATGACATGTCTGTGGCAATCAACCATGACATGTCAATAGCAGTGAACCAGTAACAATAGGATGCTGGCAAGGAAACCCCCGTTGCACTTGAGCCAGCTGGGCCATGGATGATGTGCTGACAGAGGACTAGACATGCGCTTGAGTAACAGAGATTGAGCCATGCAACATGGAACAGCTTGAGTGCACAGGTGACAGCAGCACGCCACAGGCCAGGCAAAGCTGGCACCCCCCACCTTGAACCCTCTCATGTACAATTCATATGCCAGCAGTGGCATGTCATATAACCCCATCTTCTGATGATTGCCAACAAACAGCAAAGGTCTGTCGCTGCTGACAAGCCCAGGAAGGTGCTCCTGGCCCAGCAGTACTGGAGACACGAGATCCTGCAGGACAAACACAACACAACACCTCACACAGGTGGTCCAAGCAACTGCTTAACAGCCAACCCTCAGCCCATGATGCATCACACTGCACCACCAGTGCCACCAGGGCTGTGTGGTTGCTGCAGGTGGAGCAGCACCGTCATGGAATTAGATGAGCGCACAGCTGACGACTGTGTTGAGTCATCACAAGCCTTCTCACCCTCCAAGGCGCCAGGTACTGACTCCACTGGTCCCAAGCAAGATCTTTGTCACCACTACTGGTCCGCTGCTGCTGCTGCTGCTTGTCTGTGCCACTGGTGCCATTCCTACCACCATTGCTGACAGCAGCAAGTTCCCTGTTCAAGCTATCTTGCTGTGATCTGTCTCTGATGTTATCGCCTGATGATTGTCCGTTCCCGGCACTGCCACTGCCATTGCTAGGTGCTGCTGCTGCTGCTGCTGCAGTGGCTGCTCTACTACTGCTGCTGTCATCTGCTACGATGCTTGCTACACCTCCTGCTGACGCTGCGGTCACTGCTGCCAGTGCTGCTGCTGACCTTGCTGCTTCACCTGCTGATACTGAGGCTTGATTGTCATCAAGGGCTGCTGCTGTTCCCACAGGTGTCCTGGCTGCTGTTGCTGCTGGCTTCCCGTTCCCTGCTGCTGCTGCTGCTGCTACTGGGGTGACCGAGGGGAAGACAGTAGCTGGTCTGGGGGTCACCGCACCATCATGATCTCCCACACCCGGCACTGCCTGCTCATCCCTCACCACACCTATGATCACAGGAGTCTGCGCAGCTGCTCCTGCTGTTGGTACAGCAGCACCACCCCCAGCGCGCTGCCTGCCTGCTGCAGCTGCCCCTGTCCTTGCTGCTGCTGCTGCTGCTGGTGCAGTAGGTCCCAATGCCGTTGGCATGATGCCACTGCCCCTCATGACTGCTGCCAAATCCATTCCACGCTCCAACAGTGCTGCATGACCACTGTCAGGCAGTATCACTCGTCGACTGTTTGGCAGCAGTCGAGCCAGGCGGGCACCTGCAGCAGCAGTGGCAGCAGCATCCCAAAGCATGGCGTCATGCTGTGATGCAATGGGGCATGGGGGAGGCGCAAACTGACAGGTGTGATGCTTACTGCTGCCGTTAACACAGGGGCTGTCATTGAACTCCAGAACAAACAACAAAACCTAGAAGCAGTTAACACTGACAATATCGGTCTGCCAGGTTTTGTATTACTCATGATGCCACTAGCCACAAACAGAAAGACAGCGGCATATTCATCGCGCCCACCTTCAGCCAAGCTCGGCAACATCCTGTCTTTGGCTGAGCTGACAAGCAAGCAGGGCACCTGTATCTCCTTCAGCACACGGTCATGCAGGTTGCCGCTGCGCATCAAGTTGGCACGGAAGTTTGCAGCAGCAGCAGGAGCAAATACACTCCCGCCACCTATACCAGCCCCGCCAGCAGCAGTCCGGAACACACCAGCAGCAGCAGCAGCGCCGATAACTCTACCCCGGCTGCGCCCTGCTGCCCCAAGCCTGGGGCTGCTGGGTGCCACAGGGTCAAGCTCTGTGTCCAGGTAGCCTGCCCTGGCTGTCTGCTGTCCTGCTGTTGTGAATGTTGCTGCGCTGCTGAGCTGCAGGTGCCTGCGCTCTGCTGCCAAGGTCAAGGACTCAAAGTCCTGCTCTTCATCATCATAAGAGTACACCTGCATGTCAGGGATGTGTGAGTGAGTGAGGCCAGCGTGTGCCTCTGAAACACAAACCTTGCAGTTGCATTCGCAGGGTCCCCAAGTGCTGCTGAGCATTCTAAAGGGCAGGGCCCCCAAACCTGCAGAAAGTTCTCACATCTGTTTGCTCGAGTCCTTGCACCATGCATCTGCTGCTGACGTGCTTCTTCCATGCTCAGCATGCGCTCAGTTGATGGTGCTCAACTTGTGTAGCTGCTGTTGAGGTTGTTCCTGAATGTCCCCGCACACACCTGCAGTGTTGCTGGTGTTTCATAGTCTGGAGGCTTGTCCATGAATATCATGCTGCGCAGGGCTCGAGCACCCTCCTCACCAACACGGTCAATGTCCACAAGGAATGGCAGAAGGACAGCCTGTAGCACAGGTCGATAGCATCCGCAAAGCCATCAGCAGCAGCGGCAGCGGCGGCGGCAACAACTGCTTGTTTCAGTAGCACTGCAGGTATACAAAAGTCCTGCATGCAAAACTCTCTGACATGTACATATAACAGGAGTACTGCCTGCTGAGTATGCATGGGCCTGCCACCGTCATCAGGTGCCAACTGTCCACATAGGCCAACACTGAAGACTGCAGCACAAGCTGTGGCATGTGCCTTGCAACACCTATGTCAGCCTCAGTACACGCACCTGAGCAGTGTTATACAGGTTCTGTGGAAATAGGCCCAACAGATTTGTTGCTGCCACAAATGAACTCAAGCCGTTCAGGCTCTGGTTGTAGCTGGTGGCAGGGTTGACCAGAACTAGAGCCTTCACCAGCTGTGGTGCAGCAGCAGCCAGTCGTAGGGCCAAGCAGCCACCAAATGATTCTGCAACAATTGTGACTTGTACATTGTGTGGGCTGGAGCGCCTTGCCCCCAGGGCCTTTGAGATGAGGTACAGGGTCTGCGCTTGCAGCTGGTCCCACCCTGACCGGTCATCAGGAGGAATGTAGAGCGTTCTGTCAAGAAACAGGGCCAGCAAATTCGCAGGGGGTTCAAAATGGTGCTGTGCGAGAGACCAGCAATGACATCAGCACGTTGGTGCAGCCATGCTGCAACAAGAGCTGCAGGTGCCTGCTGCCAAACTATTCTACCTGCACATTCAGCTGCAGTCTCACGCAGAAGTGATGCAGCTGCAGCGCACCACCCCTGTGCTGCACCCCACTAACCTGACATCATATCCTGACTGCATCAGTCTTGGCAGCTGGGGCATGATGGCCTGACCAGTGCCATCAGTGCCTGCACAGAAATAGCCATTATCACAACCAATCAAGATACTTGCAGAATCTGCAGTCGATGCTGCAATTGAAATCACAAGTGTTGCTAATCACAAGTGTTGCTAATCACAAGTGTTGCTAATCACAAGTGTTGCTAATCACAAGTGTTGCTAATCACAAGTGTTGCTGCTATCAGCATGGCTAGGTCTGCAGAGGCTTCAACCGAGCTGGGCTGTTGGGCATGGTTGCAGCATGATGGCACCTCACCTGGCAGAAATATTAGTAATGGCCGCTCGTCTGCATCTGAAAGCTTGACCGGATGCCGCAACTGTATCTGTCGGCACAAAAGAACAATGTGTCAGTAGTGTCAGCACCCCCATGCTTGCTGCTGACCACAGGACTGGTCATTGCTGGGCACCAGTTGGAATGCACCTTAAAAGGACTTGAACCAGCAACACATGGTGCTACCAATCTTCTGGAATGTGTAGTACACCTAAGAGGGCTTCGATGAGAGAGCCAGGCGCGACCGGCACCAGTCCCAGTACACCGTTGATGCAGCATGATCTCACACCGCGCGTAAAGCGAATGCAGACTATTGCAGCATGAAGTTGTTTCCAAGGTTGATGAGATAGCCAACAACGGGCAACGACAGCCAGCTCGAGCTTGATACGAACAGTAGCTCTCCACGGGTTGTACTGGCCACGATGTGGCCTATCGCGTCACACACGCACGAGCAGATTCAACGTTCTGCCATGGTTATCTCATCGTTCTAGCATAGGTTTAGACTCAATAGTTTTCAACGGGCGCGTGTAACATCATGAACTTGAACTTGGATGCGACTTGGTTGTGCTTGATAAAGCGAACACAGGGCAACTTGATAACTGTCTGAATTGTTGGTCTGCGATGCTGCAACAAGTCCCCACTGGTGTCTTGTCGATCTACTGAGACAGTTGTTGTTGCCCTATTGCACATCGCAGATCGGTCTGAACAGCTGGCTCGTGCATTGAGCACACTTACTATCATATAAAACTCCTGGGCGTATACCATTAACGGGCTGAGGGGGCTACTGTGATGGCCTTCGGGCAGGTGGGCGTCTTCAGCAGCACCAAGTGTTTGAGGGCGGACTACCAGGATGACAATACTGCTTAGTGTGGTTGCAGACAGCATAAGGAGTTGTGTTTCATGCTAAGCCAAAACCCAGCCCCAACACTCTCTCCACCCCTGTTCTGCAACCACTACTGTGCAGACGCCCGCACCATTTGGGCAGACATCCAGCGGTTTCAGCTTTGGCCAGTCAGCACCTTCAAACCCCAGCCCATTTGGAGCCTCCAGCACATCTGGTTTGGGGGCAGCTAGTAATCCAGCGTTTGGTGCAGCAAGCACCCCAGCGTTTGGCACACCTGCAGCTAGTGCGCCATCTTTATTTGGCGCGAACTCTTCTCCTGCTTTTGGTGCATCACCATCCCCTTTCGGAGCTCCCAGTACGCCAGCTTTTGGCACATCACAGTCCACGCCCTCGCTGTTTGGGGCGTCTAGCGCTGCAGCGTCCAGTTCAGCCAGCACTTTCAGCTTCAGCTTCCCTGCTGCATCGTCGGCAGCAGCATCCACAGGCAGCGCCTTTGGCAGCTTATTCGGATCTACAACAACCACATCAGCAGCAGCACCAAGCGCTGGCTTCTTTGGCCAGCAGCCAGCTCCTGGGGGTGGGTTTTTTGGTGCCCTGGCCACCACTCAACAGGCACAGCAGCAGCCTGGCACGCAGCTGAGCCCACTCGCCTACAGTGCTGGTGGCCATGAGCAGGTCAAGCGGGAGCTGGAAGCAGTAGCAACTGCCTACATGCCTAATCACCCCAATTTCAAATTTCAGCATCTCTTCTTAAATGTGGTTGAGAACCCAGCTCAAAGACTTAAGCCCCCGCAAGTATTGGATGAGCTGAGCTGGAAGCAGGCATTGCGGGATGCTGGCGGCCCTGACAACCCTGATAAGTGAGCCACCTGACCATGCTCATCAATTCCTGTGAACCTGCGTATACTGAGTATGCTGACATGCTAGAGCAGCAGAGGGAGGCATTTTGTGTGTCCTCCGTTGCACCTTCACCACAAACCTACACTTCCAACTGCAGAGCCCACACAGCTGGAGCTCGAGCTGCTGCTTCTATTGCAGTAATTGAGGTTCAAGTATTACCAAGTCTCCATTTTGAGACATACCTCTAGCAGATCCCAACTTGCCGGTGTTTGCTAACCTTCCATTGCTATCACCCCTCATCCTGGATTGCATTGCTGCATCTGTTGCCTTCACAGGCTGTGGCCGGTGCCGGCAGCAGGCTTTGAGGACCTGCTGAAGCGTGGCCAAGCACAAGCCACAGCCCTGGCGGAGAACAGGCAGCGGCTGGAGCAGCTGAGGGATGTGGCTCACAAGTTGGCACAGCGGCAGGCCACAGAGGTGGCATCTCGGGTAGCTGCTGCGCGTGAGAAGCACCTGGAGCTCAGCAACAGGCTGCTGGCAGTGGCCAGGCATGTGGACGCGCTGGAGGGCAGACTGGCAAACTTTGTTGGCATCAGGTAAAGGGATATTTGGCAACTCTGGGCACCCTTTGCCTGTGAGAGAGTGTGTTTAGCAATAGCCTAACGTCACAAGCAGCAGCCTTGCGTCCTCGGAGTGCGCTGGTATAATGGCTGTACACAGGTGACCTTCTGCGTGCATGCAGCATAAATGAAGGTATCTTCCCTTTCACTGATGTTGCACCTGTTGCTGTGACCCTGCAGGAGTGAGCTGTCCCGTGGCAAGGAGGCAGTCCTGTCTCGTGCCTTGGAGGTGGTTGAGGCGCAGCTATCTCCCATGTCGCCTGCAGGATTGCAGCGCCGTCTAGACGCACTGGCAGCTGCCTGCAGGTTGCGAGCACACTCCAGCGTTGGAGCGCACGTAGATGGTGAGGGCTTTGTTGTGTACATTGTGGGTAGCTGCTGTCATACCACCAACCATGTGGTCAGTGTAGCCATGAGGCATTGGCTGACTGATGACTAGCTGGATATTTTGCATCAACCTGCTGGGTGGCACTGCAACATGCAAGATCAAATGCAGGTAGACCAGAAGATGCAAAGCGCACGATTCATGTCTACGCATATTACTTCACCATATTGCTGAATAGCTCTAGCTGCTGCTGCTGGTGGTGGTGGCTCTGGTGTGCCATTCCAGGAACCCCGCGCCTGGATGATGCCAGCCTGCAGCAGTTGTTCAGCGTGTTGAGGGAACATGTGGAGGGGCTGAAGCAGCTGCAGGAAGTACTCAGAAGGTGAGCGCGCCAAACAGATCAATGATGTAGACAAGCGCAAGCATCAGGCTCCAAGCAGCAGCCATGAGCATGGTGGTTGACCTGTTTCAGTGAAAGGGTATGACACCTTGCGAAGTGCATCCACTGTTGTGTGCTGCTCCAGGGATGTGCTGGATGTTGAGATCATGCGTGGAGGACGGCAGGAACGCACTGTCGTACCAGCAGCCTTGAATCTTGCAGCCGTGGAGTACTTCTGAGGGTCACTCGGATATTGACCGCAGCTGACAGCTGGGCAGCCAGTGATCAGATTGCGACACAAACCATGTTCCTTGATGTGAGAAGCATTCAAGCCTGAGGTTGGCTGGTCTTACTGGTATGGCCTTGCCTCTAACATTCATAGATCCGCTGCCAGGAGCACATGGTGAAAAAAGCAATGAAGGTTCACCGTAGTTCTGCATTGGCCCTGGGCTGGAATTAGCAGGCCACCTTTGTAATATGTACAATTTCTTACACGTCTTGTAGGTTATGTAGGCGCTATAGCAGGCCCCAGCAAGTACACCTTTTTAGTCCTTCAATGCATGACGTCAAGGAGCATCAGCGGTTCACCTGCACTAGCACTTTATAGACCTACACTGTCCTGGGCTGCCAGTTCATAGCACCAGTGTAGATGTGTCAGAGATAGAGCCATGCAACATATACTGTGCTGTCTGCGTTCATTTGCCAGCTCATCTGATGTTGCATGGCTCTATCAAGTTGTAAGTTACACGAGTGTAACTCTATCTCTTTTACATAATGTGGCGCATGTCAGTTGACTTGCCAGCTCATCCAATGTTGCATGGCTCTATCTTTTCTTTATCATGGCCGCACTACCAGTGTCAAAGAAATTGAGCCATGCAGCAAGTTGCAATGCTATGGCAAATGCGCTGACAAGCGTTGGCGTTGTGTCCTGCTGGCTGATGCAAGTCTGATGATCTGATCAGCCCTCAATTCTGGTGCACAACTTATGCAGGCTTTTCAAACCTTTCCTTGGAAAAGGTTGGATCAGAAAGCCACTTGCAGAAACCAAGTTGGCAACCTCAGAGAAGCTCAGCCGGCCCGGGATTCTTGCTTTCTTCAGCCTGAAGAAGAATGCAATAGTATTTGGCTATTGCTGTGATAGCAAACCGCATCAAGTACTTGCCGCTTCGTCATCGCTGCAATGACACTATGGGAAATGAAGAACATATTGCCGAGTGATCTCTGATACTGTCCTGCCCCAGGACTCCTGGGTAAAACAGTGCCTGCAACAATATGTATATCTCAGCCCTACACAGTCTTGCAGGTGATTTAAAATCAACTGAAAAAGTGATGTATGAAACGACAGCAGCTGGGCGATGTGTACAAAGGTCGGCTGGCAGATGGAGATCACGGAAACATCCCGCCCGATCGAAGAGAGATCCCAGAGACTAGACATCAGCTAGACTGTGGTAGCCACCGCTGATCACCAAGGTATAACAATTTCACAATGATTGAAAGGCTCGCAGGCGGGTGCTATGAGAATCACCACAGTGAGTAACAGAACACCATCGTCCCTTGTCAACTTTTCGTGTTTCTTGTTCTATATGGAAAAAACGCCTGCAAGTAATGTGGAGGGCCTGTACTAGCTGCTGTGCCGTTTGCAATCCAGTTGAATCGCACAATCGCCTGGCTGGAGGGGCGCAATGGCATTCTGCGCACTGCAAAAGTCCGCGATGCATACGCGTATTACAAAACCTGTTGTGACTGTCAGCAATGTCCGACCTGTGGCACCTTATCGCCCTGGTTTCAACCGCTCCAGGTTGGCTGTGTCAGCAGCACTCGGAGAGATCGCCTCATTGGCGGTTGGAGCGGCACTGGGTGCAGGCGCTATGTTTGCCCGTGGCCAACAAGCAACAGCTAGCTCTACCGTTGTCAGCCCTGCCCCCCAGAAGGCAGCTGGGCCAGACGCAGCTGCATTGCAGGTAAACAGACAGCAGTAAGTAACGAGCAGCCAGCTATTTGATGCCTTTGCTGTCTTATGGCTGTGATCTGCCAAGACATTTGTGGCTCCCAACACAGAAGCTGGAACAGATGTCATGCCTGCACTGTGTAGTGCGGCATGCTCTCCTGTGCCGGTCTGGGTGTGCTCAACACTCACTAACATCATGCATCACTCTCTGTCCAGGCACAAGTGCAACAACTACAATCTGAACTCGACAGCAAGGCCAAGGCTGTCAAGACTGCCGAGGCCTCAGCAGCCAATGCCAACAAGTTGCAGGCTGATCTGTCAGCCAAGCTCAATGATCTGGCTCAATTGAAGCAGGAGAAGACCCAGCTGGAGCGCAAGCTGCAGCAGGTGGATGATTTTTAATTTTACAACTCAACACATTTGTCGAGGTGGCGGCTCTTGGTGGCTTCAAGCATGTGAATGCACAAACAGCTTTAACACCACTTGTCATTTGTTAGCCTAACATCACCATGACAATATCACTTGGCCCAGTCCACTAGAGTTGTAGAACATTAATCATGCCTGTAGGCTGAGCAGGATGCATCCAGCTCTGAGGCCGCTGCCCAGGCTGCAAAGAGCCATCTGAATGGTCTGGAGGAGAGGCTGGCGTCTGTGTCGGCACAACTGTCCACAGCCAAGTCAGAGGTCAACAGCATCAAGGCGGCTGCCTCCAAGCAGCTTGGTCAGCTAAGTGGTGCACTGGCAGCCGCACAGACCGCAGCAAAGCAGGCCCAGACGGACATGCAGGCAAGCAACTGCAGCCACTGCAGCAGGTGTACTGACCTGCTGCTGTTGGGTTGCTGAAGCAGCTCTGCAGCTGGCACTGACACAGCTCTGGGCAGTTGCTGTGGCCAACGTGTTGCAGTGTGCACCTGTGATGTGCTGCTTCATACCCACCCAGATGTGATATCGTGTCTGCTGATCAGAACAGAGAAACTGTGTCTTGATTCGATTGTCAGCTTGATCCTGCAACCTCACTGCAGGCTGCTGAGGCCGGAGCTGTTCGTGCTCGCACAGAGATGGCTGCAGCTGTTGCTCAGGCACAGCGCCTGCAGGGTGAGATGGCATCCCTGAAGAAGCAAGTAGAGGAGGGTGCTACCGCAGTGCAGCAGCTGCAGCAGGTGGTCACAGGCAAGGACGATGCAGCAGCAAAACTGAGTGCACAGCTGGTTGCAGCCGAAGAGGCTGGAAAGAAGATGGAAGAGAAGGTGGGGCAAAGTTGAAGGTCATATCCTAGCTCAGTGAAAAATACAGGCATGCTACGTACACCAGCCGCTGGGGCTCATGTGCCCTCTGTGAGAGCAAGGTGCCAGCAGCGCTCCCAGCTGCTGGTTGTGCTGCATCATCATCCTTGACCTCTGCAGTAGGTACTTCTGCATGTGTCAGGTGCAGTAACTTGCCTCCTCCTTCAATCTCAACGTGCACCACCAAGACGAGTGTGAGCGTCTGTGGCTGCCTGACCTGTTGATTCACGGCTGTGCAGGTGTCTGCTGCTGACGCCACTCTGTTGGAGAAGGAATCAGCTCTGTCCGCTGCTCTGACTGCCAAGGCGGAGGCAGAGAAGCAGCTGGACAGGCTCACTCAGCATCTGGATGAGCTGGAATCACAGCTGCAGGTGAGTGGAGAGGCAGGGTACAGGGCTCAACATGGATCACATTGTCGGGCAGAGCAGCCGCCCCTCCATATGCCTCGGCCGCCATGCTCATACCTTGGCCTTTGCCTTATCCTGCAGGAGGCCAAGACCGCCATGTTCAAGGCCCAGGAGGAGGCCAAGGAGACGGCCCTGGCCATGTCAAAGCTTGAGGCCGTGGCCTCAAAGCTGAAGGACACTCAGGAGGCTGCTGCCCGTGAGCTGGTGACGTATCAGACGCGTGCCCGTGAGGACGCCGCAGCCCTGGAGAAGGCCAAGGAGAAGGCCAGCCACTTCAGGACAGAGGCAGACGAGGCATCGCAGCAGCTGGTGCTCATCAAACAGGAGCTGGCAGCAGCACAGGAGCAACTGGCAGCAGCAGAGGTGAGGCACACCGGGCCCGGAAGGTCAGTAAAATGGTGGTGGTCGTGGCCTGCTTGCTGCCATCAATACGCGTGCTGCTGGAGTGTGACTTGTGATGAGCACAGATTTGCCAAATTGTTTGACCAAATGCACAACACCTCAGCTCTAGGACCAGCTGTGCTGGACACCTGCACACTGCTGCGCACGCAGCAGAAGCGGTTGGCATGCCTCAGGTATACGTGTTAAGCTGTTCTGATTGCTTCTTACCTGGTGCCACCCACTGCTGCTGCTGCTGCTGCTACCCACAGAGCTCAAAGGCAGAGCTGTCTGCTGCTCAGCAGCAGCTGAAGCATGTGCAGGCAGAGCTGCAGCAGTCACAGGAAAATGCAGATAAGATTAAGAGCCTGCAGCAGCAGCTGGCAGCAGCTCAAGACCAGGCAGCTAAGCTGCAAGCACATCTTGCTCAGGTGGAAAAGGAAGCTGCTGCTGAGTCAGCACAGCTGAAGAAGGATCTGGCGGCTGCTCAGGCCGCTGCTGCTGCTGCCAAGGAGGAAGCTGCCGCTGCTGCTGAGACTACTGGTACTGGCAGCAGGCAGGCTGTTGCCATTGCAAGTGTGGACCCTGCAGCTGCTGCAGCTGCCAACTACAGGTGTCTTTCATTTGATGAGCAGGTGGCGGGTGCATGCACTTTATCACAACAGCCCTGGCTGCAGATAAATCACAGCATGCTGTCCAGCATCGCTGCATCCATGACTTTGCACATCAGCCTGGACAGGTAGTACAAGGTGTCTGTGGTGACAGGCTCTACTGATCAATTATGTTGTGTATGCGATGTTCAGGGCTCAGGCGGCCATGCTTGTTGAGGCGGCAGAGGATGCCGCTGCTGCGGCTGTCACTGAGGCCAACCAGAAGGCTGATGCAGCTGTGGCAGCTGCTGAGGAGGAGAGGGCTAGGTCAGCAGCAGCTCAAATGGAGTTGAAGCAGGTATGTTGGCAAGTCGCTGCAGGGCAGCAGCGGCAGAAGCAGCAAAAAGACCTCTTGACGCATACACGAGCATCCTCATCAACAGTGTCACCTGTCCTTGTCGGCTTTTGCAACATATCAACTCCCAGAGGGTGGATCAATTTACTCAGGGTGCGCTGCTTCTCTGTGTACTGACAGCTAGAAGCATCTCTGCTGTTGTGTGTGCTGCCTGCGCATGCATCCTGTGTCATCATTGGCCATCCACACTGTTTCTAACCTTTCTCCCTGCCAGGTGAAGCAGCAGCTGGCCAGCCTCCAGAAGCCTGAGGTGGAAGCAGCACCAACAGCAGCTGATGCCTCAAACGAGCACACAGCGGCTACAGCAGGGCCTGCGAAGCGCAGGGCGCGCAAAACTAGCGCCAGCAAACCAGCAACCACAAAGGACAGCTCAGCTTGACGCAGGCAACTGACAGTTGTGTCACACAGCAGGCAACTTTGCAATAAGACTCGTGCATTGAGTTGACATGTTATCGCTGGAAAGCATGTTGCATGGGAAGATGTTGATACAATGGCCTGCTGCAGCGGTTCCAATGTGGCAGCAGGCGGCACGTACTGCTGGTTGTGGCCTAGTTGTGATATCTGCGTCGCGAGAACATCAACTGCAATGGTACATTCATGATACTGTGCTGACAACTGTGCGCGTAGGCCATTGAACGCTGTTTTCGAGCGCAGCTGTAGCTGTTGGGATCCGAGTTGACTCCTCTGAAAGAACCTATTGTGCGCCAGTCGCAGACGCTTATTTGTCTTATCACGTCGATCATCATACTTGTGTTCAGCATTTGGCGCACCATTACCCCAGGATCATCATTAACCCTCATGCCGTAAAGTACACCCGTCGCTTGAGATTCGCTGCGATGCGAACGTTTTGCACCTTGACATACTCATCAAATGGAGCCAAGGATGCATAAGCCCTTTGCTCAACAACAGCAACCCACAGTCATTGCAGTGAGCGGTTTCACAGGTGTTGAGGGTTATGTTTGGACTCGCAGTACCGTGAACGTATGAGAGTTGGCACGCAAGAAAATCCGTATCAGTTGAACCAGATGCGCATTCTGTGAAGCTTTAGACTCCTACACTTTCAAAACACTCCCACAGTCACGTGGACGTATCAAGGATTTCCTCCTGTCTGAGCCACTTGCCCCTTATACAGGCGCATTGATTAGCTTTTTCAGTAAATAACGCTCCACACGCTATGGTAACAGGTGAAAGGGAGGGAGAGATGCATGGTAAATATGGGCAGCCACGTGACACGGGCACTTGGAGAGCCCTTGACAGCAACACATCAGCAGATCCATGAACTAGTAGCCTGTGGCAAGAATATACATCTGAACAACAGAATAAGAGGAAGACGCCTACCGCAAGGGCGTGGGAATGCCCCCTTGGAAAGCATCATGTACAGTGGCAGAATGAGATGGCTTTGTCAACAGGAATACTTGAAGTATGCTTAGCAAGCAGGGTTGCATGCAGCTATTTTGCAAGCACTGGGGCAGTTCAGCAAACTCATAACGCCTCTTCCACAAATCCCCCCTCTCCCCCTGCTACAGAGTACACAACGCTTGAGGGTGCTGCAAATGGCACAGCCAACGGCACAGCAAATGGCACAACAATGGGTGCAGTGCATGCATCTGCCCAGACAGCCACCAACGGCTACCAGAAGCCTGCACCCCGGTTACTGGTGTGCAATCGTGGAGAGATTGCTCGCCGTGTAATCCGCACAGCGAACCACCATGGTCTGGAGACGGTTGCAATCTATACACAGGTGTGTGTCACTCTATAAACTCTGTTGCAGCGGCATGCCCACAAACATGTGTACACTGGTTCTCAGCTGAATGGATTGCTGCTTACACTGGCAGTTGCGCCAACCTTCGTATGGTTGACCAACCTAGCGCTATCAACAGCAGCAAGCAATTTGTGCACCTCTGCCACAGGTTGATGCCCTGGCACCTCATGTCAGAGAGGCCAAGCACGCAGTGTACCTAGGCACCAATCCCCGTGACTACACAAACAAGGAAAAGCTGATGCAGGTGAGCGACAGCAGAGGCCTGCTGATTCTGTTGTGGGTCAGTGCTGTTCAACATGCCAGCACAGATGGCCACCAGCACTTGCAGTAACAGGTATGACACAGCAGTCGGGCAGCCTGAAAGACAGATGCAACAACATCAGAGCTGCAGGGTCTTATGCCCTGCTATCGTTCTCAATTTTGCTGCAGCAGGCACATCACTCTGACAGCGCAGCTGTCCTTCCAGCTTTCCATCATCTTCCCCTGTACAGTAGCTGTGCCTTTAACCCGCACGTGTATGCTTGTTTCCTTATGCTTGCCGTCCCTAGGTGGCCGAGAAGTGGAACATTGATGCCATCCACCCTGGGTATGGTTTTCTTTCAGAGAATGAAGAGTTCTGCAGCGCGGTTGAGGAAGCTGGCATAATCTGGCTGGGACCAACAGCCAAGACACTACATGACTTTGCACTCAAACATGTGGCCAGGGAAATTGCAGAGAAAGCAGGAGTGAGTAGTGACCCACAGACTGGTGCTCTGCAACCAGCCTAGGCAGCAGCAAGTGTAGCAAACAACCAGACATTTTGAATATAGTTGAGCTGCTCGTGTCTGCCTGTGCGTTTGCAGGATAGTGTGTCAGGAACAGGAGCGCTTGCATGGGCATATTGTGGCTCTGAAATGCTGCTTACTATCAGGTCAATGACTGGTACACTTAAACAGTGACGTCAGGTTTCTGGTACACACTTCATGCAGGTTCCTGTGCTGTCTGGAAGTGGTCTTGTGAGCACAGCTGAAGATGCAGTGGCGGCAGCAGAGGACATTGGCTATCCAGTGCTGCTCAAGGCCACTGGTGGTGGCGGAGGGCGCGGTATCTTCTTGTGTTACAGCAGGGAGGAGGTGCTCAGCCAGTTCCATGTGTCACAGAAACAGGGAGAGCAGTTCTTTGGCAACAGCGGGGTAAGTAAGAGAAGACAGCAGCAAGGTGTCAAGGTCGCTGGCAGAGAAGTCTATCTTGCTTTGCTGTCTTCCAAGGCAGCATGCAAGCTGCTTCTGTAGGGGTCCTGCCAGCTGCAACGATGTATGTATCTGTGTGCGTGTGCAGGTATTTGTTGAGAAGTTCATTGAGAAGGCCCATCACATTGAGGTGCAGATATTTGGTGACGGCAAAGGCAAGGTTGTGCATCTGGGGGAGAGGGAGTGCTCTATCCAGAGGAGGCATCAGAAGGTGTGGTGCCTCAATTGGCATCAGACAGTCAGTTCAGTCACAGATTCTTACCACGCTGTTGCTTGGCAGCCAGTAACCCTGTTTCCTGCCAATGGAACTGTGATGTGAGTGCTATTGATACCTGCTGAGCCACACAGCACTGGTCTCTCAGCATCACAAACTTAGTTGTGTGAAGTTTACCACTTTCAAGCAGTTTACAGTCCTGTTGCCAACCTGTCTGTTCTGGTTTGCCCAGGTTCTTGAGGAGACCCCCAGTCCCCTGCTAGATGGGCCTCAGCGTGATGAGCTGGCAGCAGCAGCAGTGCGACTGGGAGCAGCTGCACACTACAGGTCAGCGGGCACTGTGGAGTTCCTGGTGGATGAGGACACAGGAAAGTTTTACTTCCTGGAGGTCAACACCAGACTGCAGGTGAGCTGGACATCCAAAGGGGAAACAGGGGGAAAGGTTGGAGCGATGATCGTGCAGGCTATTCGATGACTCACAAAGTTGCACAGGGCAGTTTAGCCACCACCCAGATCTACTCAACAAGTGCACATGTAGCACACATGCAGTGAGGTGCCTGGGCTTTGCCGTTTGTTTGTCTGCTCCTGGTGTAATGTTGTGAGTGTCTGGATAATGCATGTGACCTGGTGTGCATCACTGCATTCTCTACTGTTCCTGCATGTGCCTTATCTACAGGATGTCAGCAGACAGCAAGCACTGCTTTTTCATTTGCTGCTTGCAGGTTGAGCATGGCATCACTGAGATGGTGAATGGCAATGTTGACATCGTGGAGTGGATGTTGAGGCTGCAGCTCCCGCAGTTCCTTGCACCCCTTGACCTGGACGCTTGCAGGCTGGAGCGCAGTGGCTGGTCCATTGAGGTGAGGGACAGACAGGGGCTGATGTAGCCACCCTGTGCCACCTGAACATGCTGCAACTACAACTCAGCCTGCAGTCAGTGCATCACACTCAGGCACCTGCAGCAGTGCTGCAAGGCTTATGTTATCCTTATGTATCACCAGAACTGCAACAGCCTGAAAGCTCCGGGAAGCCAACAGACACACAGCCTAGGTTGATGAGCCACCAGTGTCATTGTGTGCTGCCGCTCCTGCTGATTTGTTGACCCCTTAGGTGCGAATCAATGGTGAGAACCCAGCCAAGGACTTTCAGCCGTGCCCTGGTGTGCTGGGGGAGGTGCTGTTCCCCACAGAGCTTGATGGTGTGCGTGTGGACAGCTGGATTGAGGCAGGCACAGAAATCAGCCCATTCTATGACAGCCTGCTGGCAAAGCTGATGGTGTATGCACCTACCAGGGAGCTGGCAGTCAAGAAGCTCAAACAGGCACTGGCAGGTTAGACGGGAGACATGGCGCCTGTCAGCATCATGGCTAGCAATCAATGCACGTGACAGGAGCTTCATCAGGTCATGCGGTGCTGAGGTTCATGGTGTGGCTTGTGCAAGTTGACCTGTCATCATCCCTCCCGGAGCCCCTTGAGTGCCATGTTGGTGGCCGCGGTCTGGTTGCCTGCCAACTGTTGTTCCTGGTCACTGATGTGCAGGTACTGTGATTAAAGGTGTGCCTAACAATGTTGAGTTCCTGCGTGCCCTGGTTGAGGACCCCCGCTTTGCTGTGGGCGATACAACCACAAAGTTTCTTGAAGGGTTTCACTTCACTCCCAGAGTGGTGGAGGTCATCCTACCAGGTGGGGGTTCAGGGCAACGCTGCTGCTTCTTGTCAGCCACTGCTGCTACTTCATGCAACAGCATGTTGTGTGCGCAGGTGATGACAGTGGCTGGTTGCATATGACACTGTTAACACAGCTGAGTTGCAGCCCTGACCTGCTGACAGACAACGCTCCCCCCCAAAAAACCACACCAATCATCTCATGGTATGATCAACCGTATTATCTCGTGTATAGACTGCTTGTACCTGCTGCTGCCACCTCTGTATCTTGCCCGCAGGCCTTCAGACATCAGTTCAAGACTGGCCTGGCCGCACTGAGCTGTGGCATGTGGGTGTGCCGCCCTCAGGACCCATGGACAGCCTGCACCACCGCCTCGCCAACGCTCTTGTGGGCAATACTGCTGCTGCTGCTGCACTGGAATTTGGCCTCACAGGTCCCACACTGAAGTTCCACTGCGACTGCCTGGTGGCACTCACTGGTGAGAAGGGCTGGATTGACTTCAGTACAGGGCTCCATGAGCACCATGCACAGTATGCTGTTGTGCAGACAATGTAAACAATTGTCTATACAGATATGCTGTTGTGCGCAGGCAAACTCACAACTAGGACATTAGTCGGGCAAAGCCTGGCATATAGCCTGCTAGGTCTGTAGTTCCTTCATTGCTTGTGTGCTGAGTTTCAGTTCACTTTCCTCAACAGGCAATACAACTGTTTCAATATGCATTCAGGTGCCGTTTTTGAGGCTTCTCTTGACGGGTCACCTGTGACCTGGAACAGCAGCTTCCAGGTCAAGTCAGGCCAGGAACTCAGGCTGGGCCAGGTGGACAGCAGCACCGGTGTCCGGGGCTATCTGGCTGTGGCAGGTGGTGTGGATGTGCCCTTGTATCTAGGATCAAGAGCCACATTCCCCAATGGCAACTTTGGTGGCTATCAGGGCAGGTGTGGTAACTGGCTTAGCTGTTTCTTCATCCTGATCCAAAGGACAGAATGTGAGCAGTTACTGCTGGACTGTTACAAACTGCTGCACAAGGTGTGGCCCATGTACGCAAGGGTTAATATGGATGAAGCAGCAGAGCCTGAAAGAGTCTCGTCCATGCACGTAATATCTTCGTATCTAATGCTTCTGTTCTGCTGTTGGCCAGGTACCTGCGCCCAGGAGACTCGCTGCCTGTTGGTCCAGCAACAGCAACAGCTCAGGCAACAGCTCTTCCTGCTGGTTGGCGGGAAAAGTATGCAGGGGCAGTGCATGAGCCAGCAGCAGAGGACAATACGGTGGTGGTGGGTGTGCTGCCAGGGCCACATGCAAACCCTGACTACTTTACTGACGAGGCAGTGGAGGTGTTTTACAGCAGCCCCTACCAAGTGCATTACAACAGCAACAGGTCTGCCATCAGGCTCACCAGTTGGTGGTTGAAGTCAGCTGAAATGCAGTCTGCCTTGGTGCTGTTTGTAGGATGCAACACCTTTTGCCGCAGTCATGTTCATGATGCATGCATGGCCTGCTACTCACATTGGTCAGGGATAATTCATTCACCTCTGTGCTGTCAGCCTCCACAGCATTGCACGGGTTCATGCCTTCTTCCAGACAGGGCTTGTGAGCTCTTTAGGCGGGTCAGTCAGGGCTGGTGCTGACATTGTACTGCGTCTGGCTCCTGCAGGCTTGGTGTGCGGTTGAATGGTCCTCGGCCCACCTGGACCCGGACTGATGGTGGGGAGGGGGGCAGCCACCCATCCAACGTGCACGACCACACATACGCCATTGGCACCATCAACTTCACAGGTGACATGCCCGTCATACTCATGGTGGATGGGCCATCTTTGGGGGGTTTCGTGTGCCCAGCTACCATTGTATCTACAGAGCTGTGGAAGATTGGGCAGGTGCGTGGCACATGATCTATAGCTTGGCAGAGCCATTACAGCAGTCCGATCAGTATGCTGCACCCGCTTGACAACAATGGCAGACAACACTCAGTCTTGTTTGAAGCTATACATCACATGCTGCAAAGTTGGCACCTGGCCTTGACACTGGTAGTGGCAACCGCCAAGCCAGGCAATATGTTGTGGCCCCTCCCCCTTCCCCTGACTACAGCTTGCCAGTGACAGTGGACCGAGCTTGTGTGTATCTATGCCTGCTGTCAGGTTCGCCCCAATGACAACATCCGCTTCAAGCCCATCACCTTGCAAGAAGCCTTCTCAGCTATCTTCAGGACAGATGCACTTATTGCTGCTGTAACAGCCCTGGCACAAGGCAGCACAACCGTGAGCGCAGCAGAGGCAGGGCTGGCTGCTCTGCAGTCGAACCTGCCTGGCATGCCGCCTACGTCCCCAGTGCTTGTGAGGCAGCAGGCCACAGAGGGACACCCAGGATTGCTGGTCAGGCTGGCGGGTGACAGGTAGACAGGACGTCAGAGAATAGGTTGTGGGCATAGCAAACCTTGATGCTTGTCCTGATGCAGCATCAACCAGCAGTGAAGCACTTGTGTCACCCAAGGAGTGTTGCACGACACCTGCTTTGAGCTTTCCTCCTGTGCTAAGCAACTATGGGGGTTACCAGTTGGACATGGAGGTCTTGCTGTTGTCTGTGATCACAGGTATGTTCAGGTGGAGTATGGGCCCATGGAGCTGGACCTCAACTTGAGGGCTCGCATCCACTGCCTGGAGCAGCAACTGGCATCAACCAACACACAAGGACTGGTGGAAACAAATGCAGGTGCGCCATTGGCGCGGGGATAGATTATGACTGCTGCATGGGCTGACTTCTTATTGTCAACTGGAGGGGCAGTTGTTGTGTAGCAATAAATGCTGTGTAGCAATAAAATAGCTCAACTCTATGCAGCAAGTATGCTCAGCACTCTTACATCACTCTTGTTGCAGGTGTGCGCAGTGTGATGATTGAGTATGATGCCCGCCAGTTGGCCCTGCCAGACCTGTTGACTCTGATCAGCAGCGCTGATGCTGCAATTGGTGATGTGGCACACATGGTGCTGCCCAGCAGGATTGTGCACCTGCCCATGGCCTTTGATGAAAGGTTAGCCTTGTCGAATTGAGATTATCCCAAGAATACACAGTGCACTGACACTGCTGTTAGGAATTGTCAATCTAGAGCCAGCCTATCATGCTCTTGCCCATTGTGTACCATATGGGGGTTCAATGCTCTGATAAGGTGCTGTTCAAAGGCTTGCTAGCTAGCAGCAGCTCCTTGAAGAGCTTGTTGAACTCTGAAGGTGTCAATAGCATTGCCCCTTGCCTTATATTCTTTTTACTCCCCAAAGGTGGTTCCTGCAACCTTGCCGGTGCTGCATCTGCCTGCCTCCTACAGGTGGACAGCAGAGGCGCTTGAGAAGTACATGAAGAGTGTCCGTCCTGAAGCTCCCTACCTGCCAAGCAATGTGCAGTATATCGCAAACAACAACGGCCTGCAGGATAAGGATGATGTGAGTCAGAGCACCTGTGGCTGTTGCATCCTGCTCAAACCTCTGCAAGGCATGCACGCCAGCTGGCCAGGCCTGCGCAGCACCAGCCAAGAGACAGCCCTCAACCGCTTATGTGCTGGGTCACAACAGGCAGCAAGTCTTGAGCCTGAGGACCGCTGAGTCCCTATGAGTCTTTCAGTTGCATGAAAATAACTCATCACACTACTTTCCACCTGCAAGGCTGTTATTGGTAACAAGCCCCTGTGTTGCTACCTGTGCAGGTCCGCCGAATTGTGTTTGAGGCATCATACCTGGTGCTGGGCCTGGGCGATGTGTATCTGGGTGCCCCATGTGCGGTGCCTGTGAATCCCCTGCACAGGCTGGTCACAACAAAGATGAATCCAGCCAGGACATTCACACACGAGGGCACAGTAGGTGAGGTGTCACTCTCAGAGGGTGTGAAAAGCAGCTGTTACGATGACCATCATTTGACAGCCACATCATATCAGACAGTGCTGTAACCGCCTCATGCATGAGGACATGAATTGCTCCATCTAACCTTTGCAGCAGATTAGACCATGTTTGAAGCCCAATGTTTGTGTGTGGTTGCTGTTCAGGTATTGGCGGCAGCTACATGTGCATCTACCCCATGGACTCCCCTGGCGGCTACCAGCTGGTGGGCCGAACACTGCCAATTTGGAACTCATTCGGCAGAGCAGGACCTTTCACGGCTCAGAAACCATGGCTTCTGCAATTCTTTGATCAGGTAACAGTGATGCAGTACTGGATCTCCAGGCAGTCAGCAGTCCATTGGACATGGGCGTGCAGCATAGGACACAGCAGCAAACCACATGATGCTGATGTCCTAAAGCACTGCCATGAGCAGCCTATGCTCTGTTGTTGATGTGTACTGGCGTGTGTCTCTGCTGTTTGTAGGTTCGCTTTTTCCAGGTGTCGGAGAGTGAGCTTGAGGATCTGCGTGAGCGATTCAGAAGCGGGCAGTACGATATTGACATAGAGAACAAGACGTTCAGCATGGCAGAGTATAATGACATGATTGCAAGTGAGTTCAACAGGGGTGGCCAATGACACCTGGCCCAGGATTAAATCCTGTATAGGGAACCAGCTCTTCTCAATGCAAGCAGGCTTCTGGGGGTCTTAGGTGCCAGCAGCAGTTCAATGCCTATTGCACATTATGCAGGAGTAGTAACCTGTTCCTGCAGCACACTGCGCTACACTGATGTCCTGCTTGGTCTGCTGGAGGCTTAAAAAGTGGCGACCTGATGATTTATCTTTCTCAGTGCATCCATTGTGGATTCCTCCCAATTTGTTTCTGAGGCTCATCTCAGCTGCAGGCAGCATCTTGGTCACAACACACACACACACATTTATGACCTCTGCACATCTTTCATTGTATTGCAAATCCTGCAGGTATGCCTGATGAGATTGCTGCATGGAAGGCCCAGCAGCGCACAGCCATGGCTACACAGCTGCAGCTGGAGGAGGAGAGCCTGGGACGCCTGGAAGCTGCAGCAGCTGCGGCCGGTGCTGGCAGTGAAGTCAGCATGCATGGCGTGCGAGGGCCATTGCTTGAAGACGATGAAGATGAGGTGCAGTATGACAAACCTGGGCTGGTCAAGGTGAGCTGGACAGCAGCAAAGTGCATACATGTACAGGGAGCTGGCTTGCCTCCAGGTTGCACCACCTGCTCCCCCCTACCCCCGCCACAAAAATGACCCTCATTCTGCCTGGTTGCCGGTGCGTATTGCCGTTTGGCTGCGCCCAGAGGTGTGGTGTTGGTGGTAGCTGCTGGAAATGCAAACCCACTGTAAACTAATTTGAGGTAGGCGCTTAAAGAATCACAGCTGTGCTAACCCTGCAGTATGTGGACTGCTCATCTGCATGTGTTCCCAGGTGTCAGCTGCCTTCACTGCCAATGTTTGGGACATCAAGGTGGCAATGGGTGACAGCGTGAGCAAGGACCAGCTGTTGATGGTGCTGGAGGCAATGAAGATGGAGAGCCCGGTGAATTCGCCCGTGACTGGTGTGGTGAGGGCAGTGCGAGTCACACAGGGGGCAATGACACATGCAGGACAACTGCTGCTGGTGGTAGAGGAACAACAGTAGTGGTGTCACAGGCTGCAGCACTGTGCAGCAGCTTCATGGGGGCAGTGAACGTGCGCTACCTCAGCATTATTGTCATGGCAGTGTATGATGGCTATCGAAATTAATGGCATCCAGTTGGGCCTGAGGAAGAGCAAGGCAAGGGTGATGTCCTCTGAGCCAACCTACTGAAAATATTGTTGGTTTTTGTGCTTGATCGCTGTGCATGCCACAGTGTATGTATGTTGTATATAATCAGTCCTATGCATTGGCACCATCTTTGCTGGCAGACTTGTGTTTTTTTTCCTTGGCTTATAAATTTTGTGGGAGTGATGCAGGCGCTGTTTTATCGTAGAAGTGCTCACAGTTGCACCCTGCTAGTTATCAGCTATGGGACAGGCTTCTGTGCAGTACATATGCAGTTCTGCAAGTGACTTGCAGGGTCGCACACGTCCTGCACATGATGTTGGCAAACAGATAGAGTAGGTTGGTGGCAGGGTGTCTTCCATTGACTGCTGCCACCCACGATGACATGCCAGACCACCTAGTTGTATGAGAAGTTGTTGTATGCTACTGGCCTTGCCCCTGCCTGCAGCCAGCCGCTGGCTGCAATGAGGCTCATTGCCAAATTGGCCCCTATGTACAAAGCAGGTGTGCAGATAAACTCTTTTTGAGCGTGGCAACTGTCTCTTAGAGCTTCAAGCTGAATGAAGATTGGACGATGGTCAGGATCTGCTGAAGCATGTCCATGTGAGAGAATTTGGGTGGCATTCCTCATCAAAGAGTAACATCATGGTACGTTGGCATTTGGCCATTTGGCCAGTCATTGGTGGAGTATGTTGAGTGCTGCTAACTTGTCTGGGCAGACAGTTTCAGGCTCTGCCAGGCCAAACTGCCACATCAGAAGGTTGATAAGATTATTTTGCGTCTATGCACAGACTTGGTGCCGCACCAAACGTTTTCTCTCATACTTGGAGTTAGCTGCTGCTAATGATGCCTCCTGTGCAGTGCAATGATAGGCACCCATCCTATAACGAGTATACAGCTCAAGTACACCATAGAACTCTGAAGGTTACATTGAAGGGTTAAAGTGCATTGCACCTGCACATCATCGTTTGCTTGTTCGATGACCAAGTCATCAAGTGCGCATGCAAAGTTTACTTGCCGCAAGCGTTGCCAGGGACCGTGGGTTCGACTGGTTGCTACTGCTCTGACACCCCTCCCACTATTTCATATAGCGTTCCAGTCGTCTTTGAGGCTATCAGGCTGAGGTGCACTGCAGCGAAGGTGTTCAAGCGGCAACATACCGTAAGGCAACGAAACTCGCAAGATAACTACGGCATGTGCCTTGAAAGCATGATATATTACATAATACAATCAGTATTTGTTGGCTGTTACATCTCAAGCACAACTTGACCGCTTTCCCTCCTGCCAGCACTGTTCAAATCGACATTCTTGATCTTGCTGAGCACTGCCTGATGGAGGTGCTCACTGCTGCAAGCACGGCAGATGTCATGAAACTGCGGCCTGTGGAAGGCGCTTCTGTGCCAGACATGGCCCATGAAGACCAGCAGGCCTCGGATAAAAGTCTTGAGAAGCGGAAAGCCAAGGAAAAGGTGATCATCGGATCAAGACCATCAGTCAGAGAGCAGTGTCGTTGATCAGCAACGCGGGGGGGGGGCAGGCGCTCTGGTGCAGCCATGCACAAGATGTACGCATTAACAGCTGCCTTCTGCTGTGCTGCTTGCAGAAGCGCCTAGCCAGCGACTTCACGCAGGCAATGACAGGCAGCATGCAGTGTTTGGAGGAAACTTTGAATCATGGCACACTAGCTCAGAAAGAGCTGACGAAGCAGCGCCGGCGGATGTTGAAGGATGTGCTGAAAGCGGCAACAGAACCCAGTACAAGTGTAGAGGAACGGCTGCGTTATCTGCAAACAAAGTTTGTGCAGCTTGTACATGAGCAGACTCAGCAAGACAAAGAGCTGTTGACCTTGCAAGCACGACTGGATGCTGCAGACAAGCAATCAGCTCAAGGTGCGACATGCATTATCCGTGTGCTGAAGCGTGGCAGCTGCCATGCTCAAAACCCCTACTTGCTGCTGTTGCTCATGCCTTAGGCCACCACCTATGGGGTATACAACAACACCTTCTGTACCGTGCAGCCATCACTGCATCAACTCATCAAGAATGCCTCCAACTCCAGCATGTGCAACATTCTGTGTTCTCCTGGATTCATGCTGCGTTGCCACAGGCCAGGCTGATCTGCAGCGCGCCAACCAGAAAATGGACAGGTTGCAGCATTTAGCACGAACAATGCAAAGGGAGAACAAGCTGCTAACAGAGGAAGCGGAGCTGCGCAGAGAGCAACTAGAAAGCCTGAGGAGTGCTACTCAGGTAAGCCACATGCACTGTCTCATGCTCAGGCTGAGTCAGCCCTCAAATGTGCGCAGGTGGCCCTGTCATGCTACAGCAGTCGCCAGCCTCTGCTGCAGCATGATTAAGTTTGGACAAGGCCGGTCAGTGGTAGGAGCATTATGTCTCCTGACACTGCCTCGTGCTCCTTCTGCCTCTATGTCTAATTCATCGCTTTAGGGCCCAAGGCCTGCCAGATACTCGCAGCTAATAATATCACACATCATACAGTGCTGCTGCAATGTCTCAAACGGGACAAAATCATGACTTCACTGTTGCAACTTGCATATGCACAGGATATTCTGATAGGCTCATGATCGCAAGCTTCACATTCTGGCTATACAGGCTGTCCAGGAAAAGATTGAGAGCCACAGCACCGAGAGCATCAAGGTCCTGAAGGACAACCAGCGGCTGGTGGAGGAGAATCATGAGCTCAGGAGCAAGCTCGGGAACATAACACAGTTGCTTGCAGACACCCAAGACAGGCTTGACAGCCTGAAGACAGCACAGGCACAGCAGCTGCAGGCAATACAAGACAGGCTTGGACAGCAGGTGAGCGCCAGCATAAACTGCTCCAAGGGCCATGATGCCGTGTGACTGCGTGCACAGTGGTCTGGTGGGGAACACTGTTCAGTGATGCGCCAACTGGCCCTGATCATAGCAAAGCTCTTCTTTTAGGGAGACTGGGCAGGGCGTTGAAGAGGGGCACAGGCAGCAGCAACCCTCTCAATGCACAGGCCTGTTTTGAGATACGTTTGATATGTCTTGTCAATTGCGACTGTTGCTGTGACGAGAAGATGATGATTGTTGGGACTGTTGCATGGTTGCTGTATCCCTGTTGATTCCAGAGTGACTTCCTAAAACGCAGCGAGGAGCTTCAGGATCATCTGAGCAGCGTGCTGCAGGAGAATAAGCTGCTCACACAGCAGGTGCAGGCCCTGGACATGCAGAACAAGCAGCTGGAGTTGCTCAATGCAGGTCAGCAGTATGCCGGGGGGTTCTTTGTCCATATGCACAGCCATCCTAAGGTGTCATCAATTGGCTCTCCTGTGCTGTTGAGTAGGAAGTGACGCACACCATATAGGCCTGCAAACTGGCGTGCGATGTCTAGATATTTCACCTGCCAATCGGCTGTGCTGCTGACTTCTGCTGTGTGTGGCTGGCTGTTGCAGAGTACAAGAAGCAGCTGGACGGTTGCAGGACGCAAATGAAAGGCATGGAATCAAGCCTATCAACATCAAGCAAACTGATGAAGGCAAGGACATATGTCTACAATTGCAGATATTACTGGTGCAGCACAGCTATGGCTGCACATGACATCTTCCTCGTTTTTATTGACAAGCGAAGGCACTTGGAGAAGCAGATAGTGTGTATCGCATGCTGTAGCCGTGTAGCCTGCTGTCACGCTCGCTCAATCAAAGTTGGCACTGCTGTCACTGCAGTTTGTTGAGAAGTTGCAGCAAGATATGGAAGTGCGCCAGAAGCAGACACTGCTGCTTCATCGGCAGGTGAAGGAGCAGGCAGATGAGCTCAAGCGCAGCCAGCTGCAGAAGCTGAGGCTAGAGGGGCTCTGCAGGGCATTGCAGGTAAATAGCTGAATTTGCATATACGACTGCTGCTTTTTGGGGCCTGTACCTGCTGCTGTCTGTTGCTAGGCAAACTGATGGCTTAAATGACCTCATGCACAAAGTCTACTATATCAAGGCACTGCTTTGCTCTGTAAATAGAAGCTGCCCCTAGCCTAGCAGCAGTGACTGGTGTCAGCGCGCATCAGTTTGCCTAGCAACAGACATCACCAAGCAGGCAGTTGCAAAGGGTTGTGCTGATGCCTATGTCTTGTCACCTGACTAATTTACAGGCGCGTCTAGGAGCTGCAGCAGCTGCAGCACAGCGGGAGTCATCAGCCAACTCTGACATGGATGGCAATATGGTGCTTGCGACACCTGATGATGACGACACTGCAGCTATATGTTGCAGGACCGTGCAGGCGGCGATCAGCGCTGTCTTGGCAAGATATCAGAAGATATGACCGAGCAGCAGGGAAACTGTGATGATATGCTTGGCGCTGGCCGTCCATCTAATGCATCATGCAGTCCTCAATCCAGCCTTGTGTTGGCAGTACACTGCAGTACTCCTCAGTGCTGTCAATGCGATCATGGTGCTCGAAAGTTGGCAGGATCAATGCAGCATACACTGGAGTATTGTGCGGCTGAGATGCATGCAAGTCAGGCAGCAGTTGTGGCAGATGACCAGACAGACAGCAAGGACGGAGTGTTCATGCCTATACGTCGCACACGCCTCAGTCTGTGTGTGGTCACGCCCAAATGCAAGGAATTTAATGTCATTGGACCTAGCTCCTGGCATGAAACCAACGCAGCTGAAAAATGCACGGGCTGCGAAAAGTCTTAGACCAGCTGAAGCAGGTGCCCGAGGAAAAACCTATAGAACCAGAGTTGAAGGCGGACAGAAAGGAACGTGATCGCAAGATCAGGTGCGGTGCGCACCAAATACCGTTAAACAGCTGTTGCGACAATGCGTTGGACCGCCCGTCGACTTTTATCACAGGGAAGACCAGGACTTGCAAGCAGGAGCTGTACTAGAGGTTACTGTAGAACCAGGTCAAGGCACTGAGAGCCCGCAGGAGGGCTGCCTGGTGGGCATTGCAGCCAGAGCTTGGGAGTACTGCAGCAATTGGCCAACAGCACCGGCGGGTGACGCTATGCTAGTTACACAGCTTTGATGTGTCACCATATATTACGATTGTGACACACTCCTGGCAGATGGCCTAGCCCAGCATGATGTATCAGCATCAAATCAGTACCTTGATGCTGTGACCATGCAGATTTGGTTGCAGCTCCAAAACTCAACAATACCTCAACAATACCGAACGTGCTGTTGCACATGCAGGCCTACGTCCACTTCAGCATACACAGCAGTGAGGATGATCTGCTGTACAGCACCTGGGCAGATGAGGGCGGCAGTGGGCAGCCACTGGCGTTTGTTGTTGGCAAGGGCAGCTGGCGAGCACCCAGAGCATGGGAGCTGGCTGTGCTGAGTAAGCAGCCGGGCACAGCTGCACCTGGAGGGTTGAATAATCCTAAGCTACAGCGTCACAGCTGGGAATGGTTGGTTACTGACCTATCGCATGATGTCTATGCGCGGCTGCAGCAGTGGTCGCGCCCAGGGACCCATTACTGGGGAGTTTTCTGCTCAGTTGTCACAAGCAGTCCAATGCATGGAGCGGTGATAGCTGTTTAGGCTACTTGAAGTTAGAAGCATCTCACCCCTTTGCATGGGCAGCAAGCCCCGGCTGCACTAGACCGCACAACTCAGCCACAGTTTCGACTAATGTATGAGTGCATTGATCGTGTACACTGTGAATTGTGGACTCCTTATTGCCAGGCATGACGCGCAATCAACGCAAACAGTTGAAGGTGCAGCCCAGCTATGGCTATCAGCATCCAGACTGCACGATGTCACCTCCAGCAGCAGCACAAGCACACGCAAAGGAGGTTTTGCAGTTTGACTTGCAGCTGGTCAACTGGTACCCCAAGGAACAGGTGTGTGGGACCACCAGCTTAAATGCTGCTTCTAGCAATGCTGCGCTGTTGGAATATGCTGCATATGTCACCGTGTTGCACCAATGGTTGCAGCTAATTCAGTGATGTACTTGTGCATCCAGCGTGTTGAGCACCTGTGTTGTTGTTGATTCCTTTTGTCCTCTGGCTTGTGGCATTGCTGTTGCTCACAGGCTCGTGCATGTGGGGAGGCTGGTGACATGTTCAAGCGGGTGCTGGTGGAAAGTGACAAGTGGGAAATGGCTCGTCCACCAAACGAGGTATCATTGGTCACACACTCAACAATTCCCGCTGTAATGTCAGCGACAACGTCAGCTGCGGAATACAAATGCCGTTGTGTTGATGTGCCTTGCAACCTGTGGCAGAGGATGTGGCAGCAGTCATGCAGCCGCACTGCAGACTCCAGCCCCGCCTGCAGCAGGTCCAGATTTGGCCGTTGGTGCGGCTGGCTCTCTCTGCTTCAAAAGCTCTCAAGTTCAGCACAGCTGAAGCAGCGGCAGGCCAGGCTTGTACAAGCACATGTGGGGCAGACAACCCCTGCTGCTTGGTTGATGGCTGTGCGTGGGTGCAGAGAATGTTGCAGTGCTGGAAAAAGGCATGACAAAAGCATAATTCACTCCCGTCACTGCCTATGGGTGCTGCAGGTGTTGTTCAGTCTTGAGGCGCGCACTCCTTCCTATGACGGCACACAGTGTTCAGGGTTTAAGTATCACAGCACAAGCCCTGACCAACCCCTGAGACTGCAGCTGGGTGAGGCCCAGATACCAATAGGCTTGGAAGCAGCATTGTGTTACATGGCAAAGGGAGAGAAAGCAGTGTTTATAGTTCCTGCAGAGCAGATGTACAGCAGCAGCGAAAATGCCTCAACAGGCAATGGCCAGCAGCTACCAAGCGGCAGCAGTCAGCAGAACCAGCAGATGTCAGCAGTGATACCTGCCCCTCCCAGTAAGGCTGTGCAGGTGGAATTGACTGTACATTTGCACGACCTTGTCCAGGTGAGCACAGCACAGCAGCAACAGTATGATTCATGTGAAATTAGGCCAGCATCACGTACATAACACATGCTGCAGCTGAGACTTCTGCACAGAAGCAATGGTAAACTGCCGTATCTGACCACAAGTTCACACGATCAGCAAAATCCTGTGTAAGGCTGTATCAGTGTCATCTGGGCCACTCTTGCACAGCAGGTGGGAGTCAGCACCACAGCCTTCGTTTGACTCCAGCGTTGACATCAATGCTGCTTTGTACCTCCTTGTTCAGGTTCGGGATATGACTGGTGATGGCCAGGTGCGCAAGAAACGCATCAGAGAGGGCACAGGGGAGTTTCCAGTGGATTGCCCCCTGCATGACACTCGGGTGCGCTGCCACTACAGAGTGCGGCAGCTGCCAAGAGCCTCCCAGCCAGGGCACTGGGCGTGCGACACAATCAGGTCAGGAGCTGCTGCCGACAAACATGGTGCCACCTTCAGTGATGAAAACCCAACCCTCCACAACAGTGCAGATGACAGCACTGGCTGGGCAGATGCTGCTGTTGCAGCTGAGGGTGTGATTGAGGTTGACACTGGCTGTGGTGAACTGCCTGATGGTCTGGAGATGTGCCTGAAGCTCATGGTGCCTGGGGAGGTGGCCAGTGTGGTCTGCCAGCCACAGTATGCTTACCAGGTGAGCCACACAGGTAGCACTGATGACAGGAGACCTTGCGGCCTGTCATGTTCAGGTTGCAACAGCGACTACTTGTGACAACAATGAGGTCTCACTTGGAATTGAATTTGTCATCCGCACTGCTACAACTTCACTGTTCTAGGGCCGCTCTGACTCACCTCCTGGCCTGGATCCCAGCTTGCCAGTTGAATTTGAGTGTGTTCTTGTGAGTTTTGAGCGTGAGGGCTACTGGCAGAACATGAGCTGGCAGGACAGGTGGGAGCTGGCAAAGGCAATCAAGGAGAAGGGCAAGCATCTCTATCAGCAGAAGAAGTACGCATATGCAAACAACCGGTAAGACCAGGAGGTAGCAGCCAGCCCAACCCTGGATCAGGCTAATTTCAATTTGCAAGCATGTAAAGGGTATTTTGTTGTGGACATTTGGTACTCTGCAGGAGACAACAAGCAGTTGGTACAGCAACCATTGTCCATTGTGGGAGTGGCCCTGCAGACTCGCTTTCCTTCCTGCAGTGAAGTTGTCAGCTGCTGACAGACATGACTGAGTAGATATGATATGACAAGGTGTCTCATCCTGATGAACTGGTCCTACTGCTTGCACTGCATGCGAGCACACAGACTTTGTACACCAGTGTTTGTGATCCAGTAGACCCCTTGGCACATATCTGACCTTCAGTCCCAGTTGAGCGAGTGGCTGCCATCCTCCCCCCCACATCTCTCAATCAGTTGCGTCCTGCTGATGTTTCAGGTACACACACCTCCTTCGGCTGATTGAATCCACTCGTGATTTTGAGACACAAGATCAAATGGACCAGGCAGACGGCTACAAGGCTGCACTGCTGTCAAACCTTGCACTGGTGGCGTTCCAGCAGGAGGAGTACGCACGCTGTGTTGAGTGGTGTGACAAGGCGCTGCAAGCCAATCCTGAAAATGCCAAGGTGCGGCTGAGGGTCATGGTGGTTTTGACATGGAAAGGTTGACAGAGGTGCCTTGCTGCGGCCTGCATGTTGCTTTGGCCACACTGGATTCAGGTCTCCAATATGCAAGTGAGCAGGTTGGGAATGGCAGGACATTGGGTGCGATCTGTCAGCTGCCGTGTGTTACCAGTTGGCAGCAATGATAAATCAATCCAGTCGCCACGTTTTTCCAGGGTGTCACACCATGGCCTATGCAAATGACTGCTTGACCTGGATGCCATCTCTCACTGCTTATGCCAGGTGATGTTTCGCAAAGGCAGGGCTCTGTCTATGAAGGGAGATTACGCAGAGGCAGAAGAGTTCCTTGCAGCAGCAGCTGAAATGGACGACAGCATTGAAACAGAGGTCAGGGCAGCAATAGCGACAAACAAGCAGCGAGCTAAGGCAGCCTCAGTGAAGCAAAAACAGCAGTTCAGCAACTTCTTCAGTAAAGTATGACAAGTGGTGGTGGTGTTGGTCCAGGCGCATAGTGACAGCACACCTGCAGCCAGAGGCGCTGATCGGGGAGTTTATGCTGCAGGAGCTATCCGATAGCCTGAGGCTACTGCTGGCATTGTGATGACACTGACCAGGTACCCGGTCAAGTCAGCTGACAGGCTGTCCACCTTCCAGCACATTGCACCATGCTGGCAGCTGATTCTGCACAGCATTATTGCTGCGTGGCGCGGGCGTTCGAGCAGTTTGACGGGCATGATACTTGGCATCCCTCTGTCACTACAGCAGGTCCCCAAATGGCACAAATCATGGATGATTAACCGCTCAAATAAGCTTTTCAGGAATGTCACAGAATCAAAATAATACAGTTTGTCACTACAAATACGTGCACTTGTTCATATGTGTTCTGCTATGCACTGCAACCGTAATATTCTCGTCACATTCCTGAGTCTGCTAAGAGTTGAGTCTGAAGTTATTCTGCACTACGGCATTTGACAAGGCCCTTTTGGGTGAACCACCAAGCTTGACTCATGCAAAATGGTGAGCCTACATGTACAGAAGGCTGACTGAAGCGTTGTCCAGAGGGCCTCGAGATCTAGAGGTGCGCTGCAATGCAGCCACTGACATGTTGGCAACATGATGTTGACACCAAACAACCAACCGCCGCCGGCCTGGCGCCAGGGTCGCCCCATGATGTTGCGACATGTCTGGGCATATGATGCATGATGATGTGGGCAAAGCTTAATTGGCCCTGGCAGGTGCTCATACAGCGAAGATGAGAAGGTCTGCCAGTGAACAGTCAACTACACATCAGACAATGTGCCGGAGGAAACAACAGCTCTTGCCTGACTGCACAATGCAGGTGGCAAGTACGGATACTGTTAGAGGTACCGCCAGTAATCGGGTGCACAGTACATCAGATGCACCTGAGGGCTTGTGAGGAACCACACAGTACACATTTACAAGCTGCCATGCGGCCAGCATGCATGTTGCAGGACACATCTCTGTCTGGTGGTCAAACCAAACAGCAGCCACGTTGGTCCCAGACATGCACAAAGGCCCTGTGCAGCTACATCAGTGTTCCTAACTTAGGCTGGCAGAGAGCACTCTGCCCTCTGAAGCCAGTAACATCTACCTCCGGCCTGTCATCTGCTCCAGTGCAGCTTGCATAAATGCTTGTCCAGCGGCAGGATTAATCTGGTTGAGATGCAGATAGCCCGGGGTAGAAAGGACTCGCAGGAACTGTTCTGAGCTGGCTGCGGTGAACTGCACGCACGCCTGTGAGTAGCAGGTGAGCAGCAGCAAGTCAGTGCCGTACTGAAGGGCATCTGCCGTGCACATATGCGTGTGTTTGCCAAATGATGATGCCACTGCTGAGTTGGTCCGACTGGTGTGGTAAGATGGACAGATGTCACTTTGGCTGTGCAAGAGTTTGTCGGACAAATCACCTGTGCTGTTGACTGCATGCATGCATATGCGTATGGAGCATCCACGACACAGATTGCCTTGTAAGCATCAGCAACCTAATCCCCTGTCAGCCATCATTTGCAGAAGCCATGCTTTACCTGTGTAAGCTCCTTGCAGCTGTGGTCATGAGCCAACAGTGTGTAGCTTGTCACATTGTCAATGCCGATGGATGAGACTAGAACCGCCACACAAGCAGCACGCAGTCCTGGTAAGCCGTACCTGCACACATACCAAACGGTGCTGTCAAAAGCGTGCAGTCAGCTAGCATTGTTGTCTGCTGGACCCCAGCATCCAAGGGTACAGCCCCTTGCTGCAACATGAACCAAGCCAATGCCATTCATCGCTACATCGCACGCTCAATGAAGCAACTGTGGTTGTGAGTGCTGTTGTTGCAGTCTCGCGTGCAGTCTTGTCCTGCACATGATGACTGCAACGAGTGAAGATCCAGGTGTTGCAGCCTGTCAGTCACTGGGTGCACATGTACGTGTAAATTGTTCACCTGTCACTGGCTTTGAACAGCAGGGGCGCAGCTTCTACTGGTATGTCCTCCAAGCATCCGTACATGTACCGCAGCAACATCTTCAGCACATCTGGGTACACATCCTGAACAGCAGTTTCTTTGGCAGGAGTCATTCTGCACTGTACGTTCAACCACAATCCTGAACCTGTGCTGTAAAGCACATGTAATTAACACATAGCACTGTTTAAGGGTGTGTCTAAATGTTGAGTCCAGTCATGCAGTGCTGCTAGAACCCTAAAGACTCATTCCAGCGCCTGACCTGCAGCTCCAGCCTCCACCTGCAGTCCATCCCTCCTGTCAGCCGCAGCTGTCTGCTGTCTGCTGTGCTGAGCAGCTCCCGGAGCCTGTCAGAAACACACAGCACCAGACGATGTGCTGGGAAGGTCACGTCGCCAACCACCAGCTCAACATCTGCACAGCAAATTGATTCAACCACATGCTTGCTGGTCTCAACATGATGATATGATCACCTGTAACTGTATGGCTGGTACATAATCCATCATGATGTGATGGAGCAGATTACCCATGCCAAAAGGGGCACATTTGGGAGCAAGGGGTAGCCACCCTGTCATGAAGGCAAATGCAAAGGCCTGTGTCATGCCAGAATGAAGAGCTACATCAGCGCCAAATGAGCTGGACCTCCTTTCCATTGAGGACTGTTGTGATGGGGTCTAACACACAGTATGTGTGCTGTTGGGCGCTTGCAATACCATGGTGGACTGACCGGTGACAGCGATCAACAACGCCGCATTCTCACCACTCAGAGGCTCTTGGCAGCAGTAGGCACTGAAGTCATAGCCAGGGACAAGGCCATAGATGGTTGTTGGTGCAGCCGGCACAGCGACAACATCGGCTGTTGTCGCTGCTGCTGCTGAGGGTGCAGCAAATGCAGGGGTGGCATAGCTGACTGGACGCTTTCCCAGTGTGGAGCTGAGGGGAGGTGTAGGAGCTTGAACAGGCGCTGGCTGGTTTGCCATGCCCTGCTGTGCAGTCCCTGCAGACTGCGCTGCACCTGTTGCTTTTGTTACAGAGACAGCTGCCGGTGCAGATATTGCCGTTTGAGGCTCTGCTGATGGCTGCATTGTCTGGTCAATTGTCACTGCTGCTGGAGCTGTTGCTGCTGGTCTTCTTTGACCAGTTGCAGCTGTAGGCTTCCTTTCAGGCTGACTGCTGCCAGAGGCCTTTCCAACCCTCTGCACTGCATTGCCCCCTGCAACTGATGCCGTTGCTGCTCTGCTGGTAAATACAGGCTGGGGAACTTGGCTCCCCACTTGCTTCCACTTGATGCAGTCCATGCTGGTGCAGGAAGCATGCTGCTGCCGTTTGGATGATCCTCCTGCATCATCATTTATGCATGCCGCATGCAGTGCAATGTGCTAAGACCTGAAGACCTGTGACAATCACAAACTGGGCTGTAGCTGCAGCAGCGGTCCATCATGATGGAGACGACGATCCAGTCCATTATGTGGCATTTTGTGCAATGCTACACATCACTTGCAAGGCAGTGCAGCATATTGGGAAGGATGAAGGAAGCATGCTGCAAGTGTTTGCAGCTGTGCATGGTACACTGGTAGCAACCTGACTTGTGATAGATGTGCCAGGCATCTTCACCAGTAGTAGTGCAAAATGAGACCTACCCAGCACCACAATGGCGTTTGCTGCGTCTACTGACACCAGGGCATGGTTCACCCGCGACCCACACTGGCTGTGGCTGCTGCTGCTACCAATCTGTGTCCAGGCCATGGTACTTAGATTGAGGCAGAAAACATCAGCAGTCAACTGCGCCTTGGCACCAGCAGAGCAGGGCATTCCACCATGCAGGACAAGGTAATCCATCAGTACTGCTGATGCACAACCAATACAAGCTGCAGGTGCAGCCTTCACAGGCATGGGAGTCCAGCAGGGAGTGGTTCTGCTGCGCACGAGGCGGGTCAGGGGAGGGCTGAAGGCTGTTGGCGTTCTCCTTGAGGTGGGACTGGTGACTGCTGGTGTTGTCCTGAGCGACAGGTGGCCAAGGTCCAGTGAGCATACCTACAGGAAGGTGAGGCGTGGCTTTAGAACCAGGAGCAGTAAACTTTGCCCGTTCAAGGGTGCTAGTTTCCAAGGGCAGTTTTATGCAGCTGTAGGCAGGGGCAGATGATCATCTGCAGAGCGAGTGCCTGCCACTGCATCACTGATGCTGGGGGATGGCAGACCCCACACTGTAGCTAACCTGCATCACGCTATCCCATTTCACACCAGCTGGTGGCTTCGACCACCCAATGCACAGAAGTTTGTCACCCCAAACTGCCAGGCCCTCCAGATGATTAAATGGGATGTGCCCGCTGCTGTGAAAGCTTGTCCAGACACCAGAGGCAGTGTCATACACATACATCTCAAGATTCAAGGCTCCTGCTGGCTTACAAGCATCAGCATTTTCCTGCAATGACAAGACAACTTGAGTAAGCCGGCACCACAGGACAGAAGGTGCTGAAAGGCATGTGCCTTTGTATTGGCAACTTATGTTGACCAGAGAGAGTCGCCATGCACTACTGTACAGCACTGTTTGCTACCGTTTTGAAGTCAAAACTGACTTAAGATCCATCTCCCCATGAGTGAGACTGCAGCTGTTGGCATCCTGCAAGTTCTTGATAGTGTGCGTACCGCAGATGGTGCACTGTGTCATAGCAGGGTATAATCCAACCAACACACCTGGTGTTGTCTGCCAAAGGTGACCATGCGCCCCCCTGGCAGCAGTGCCGCCTTCTGGAAGGTTTGCTCTTTGCTGTTGAACGTCCTGTCAGGCTTTCTACCCAACTGTGTAGCCTTAACCCAGACATGTGTGTGCAGGTCCATCTGAAACATGTCTGACATCTGCTTATTGTCAGCACCACCATACACAAATAGGTTGTTGTTGGCGATGAACATGCTGTGGCCCCACCTAGATAACAAAACCAGCAACTCAAGTCAGAGCCGCCAGGCAGGGATTAAATTGTGCTGTATGGCTGAGCTGCGACTGATTGACCCTGTGCCAAAGCTAAACAACAAGAAGTACATGAGACTCAGTCTGACTGAGGTGTCACTGCTTTGTCTGTTGAGATCCTCAAATACCTAGGAGCTGGACATCCCTTGCAAGCAACAACCTCCCAATTGCTTTGGGGCATAGCATGGAGGTCAAGTTTGAGGAGTGTGTTTGTCGGTGATCCATGTTGGTCCAGGCCACCAAACATGTACAAGCAGTTGGTTGCTGGGTCCAGGCAGACAGAGGCGTTACCTCGCGCAGGATGGGAGCCTGCAGGTAGGTTTAAACAATGAGAACATCAGTCAACTCATCTATTGTTTTCTGAAATGCCAGTTTCACAGCTGTCAATACGACCATGCACCAAATGCACCGTGAGGTAACACATCACAACATAGGTGACTTGAGAGCTAGGCTGCAGTAACATATTGCAGGGCTCGACTGTTGCTGGCGCTGTCACGGGCATAGGATGCAGCAATTGTGCGAACAAGCACATGCTATGATCGCTCCGCATTCACAACACTGGCATTATACTTCTCCTGCTATTTGCCTTGCAGGGCCGTGAGAGACCATTCAGAAAACATCAGTAAACCGGTGAACAAGACTCCAAACGTTTTCGATCACTTAAATGTTAATCAAGCGTATTTGAGCCGTAGAGGACCTTCAATGGCATATCTCGAATCAGACTGGAATGTTTTGGACAGCTTCAAGCGGTATATTGTTTCAGCACGTCGCCGGGTCAATCAAGACAATACTTCAAAAGCGTGCAACGAGACAACCTTCGGTTGTGAATAGGGTACTCGACAGCGATATGTTATAACGACAGGTCTGTTGCATTTTGAGTGTGTCACAACCGTCTTGCTCACTAGTTCACTAGCCGCGTCAAGAGCGTGTGTCTAACACTGCCTCCGTTCAAGCTGTAATCATTTGGCACGTGTACAGCTGTGTCTCGATTGCCACGTCGGTCATTTGTGCGCCTGCTGTTGCGGGATCCCTGGTTTCAGTTGTAAAAGAGATGGAGCCCATGCAACACTGAAGGACGATTATATTGCAAGGATGCTTCAAAGCAGGCAGATACTGTTGCATCTGCTGTAGTTACTATACTGTTACATCTGTTGCACCTGTGATAGTTATTTGGACGCCAGGGGCCCTTGCCGCCCATGTTCATCGTGTCCCTGATTTTATGGTAGTACTAGCCTGGTATTACCAGCTATGTAGCCTATCAGGCAAGCTGCGGAGACTGCCTGCCAGCTGATGCTGCTGTGATTGCAAGAATGGCCGGCAGGATAGAGCAAATTGTACTTGCACCAGTGGCAGTGCTGGCACAGCCAGCTGCCCTGCACCAGCTTGGCAAGCAATGGCTCAACACTGCCAGTGGCATCAGCAATTGGCTCAACACGTGCACTTGACTCTTGAGGTGCTGAAACTGCTGATACTTCATGCTGGGTGCACATGCATGCATGCATATGCCAACTGCCATCCATGCTTTCATCATATCTAAAGACCCAGTGGTGAGAGTGGGCGGATGCCGCATCCCGGCGGATGGCATCCCGGATGTGGCAGTGTTGCATGCAAGCATGACTTATGCTCATGCCTGAGGCACACACAAGTAAAAGAAATATGAGCCATGCAGCAAGTCGCTATCTCTCTGCACAGCACTGCCAGTAGCAGGTCAGATTGTACTAGCGCATGTCAGCTCATCCAATGTTGCATGCCACTGGGCTCAATCTCTTTTACAAGCACAGCAGGCATGCAAAGGCAGAAGTTGCCACATCTGGCACACAGCGCTAGGAGCCACTGGGGGGCAGTGCCTGGCCAGGCAACCCTGCAATGACCCATTGAGTGCACAAGCAACATCGGCAAGGCTGGAGACCACGTCCTCTCTTGTGTTGGTACAGTTGCCACTGCTTCTGGACGTAATTCGCTGTACACAGACTGCAAGTCTCGTCAACGGCACAAGACTGCAAGCCCATGTGAAGGCTATGCAGACGCTAACCAGAGAATCAATGCCTCTCACATGTGTAGTGAAATGCCTCCAGTTCAGCACCTTCGTGACTCCTTCTTGCTTGCCGCCCATAGGCTTCGAGGTCCAACACAAGCATGCCTGGGTAGCGGCCCCTGTGCATGTCAGTTGGTCTGCCAGCTCATCCAAAACGTGGGGCTCAATATCTTTTGCATAGCATTGACAGTGCCTGCTGGTAGTGTGTGCTATGCCACCCAATAATGACACCAGAGAACAAGTGCAGGTTTCGTCAAATACTTCGCCTGTGCAAATGATAGCACTGCTGTTGTGGCTCAGAGGTGTCACCCAATGCGTGACTAACTATGTGTCACTGCAATGCACTGAGCCCGCGACAGCTGGTGTCTGCACCCACAACAATGGGTATATCAAAAGTTACTGCTAACTGCGACGTTCACAATCGGCAGACAGGCTTCCACGTACACGCCAACCTCCGACAGGATCAAAAAGCATCGCACGGGCTGTACAGCACGTTGCAGCATCTTCAACGCTGCAGCAGTATCTTTAAAGTACCTTGCAATGTCCACAAGGCAGCACGTGGGCCACGCGCACGAATTTGAGATGAATAAGAATGCAGTTGTCAAGGGCCAGGTGCTTATGGTAGCAACATCCTGCGGTTCATTTGCAAACTCAGACATCCCAACAGGCCTCTGGTATGCACTGGCCGATCTCTGCCGTTAGTCACTGTGTTTCCAAGCCGCATGTGGCTGACATGGCTGACAATTGCAGACGTCGTGCAACCAAACTATGTGAACCACTCACTGCTGATGAACAGCTGTGGCAACTGGTAACATCTTATGCTTGCTAGGCCAGCCAAAAAGGCAGGTTTGACCATGAGTGGCTACATACATTACACTCAACAATTCTTGTAATAGCAGGCTTGCAGGGTGCTGCCACCTGTCACTACTGGCTTTCAACAGCACACTGCACCCTGCCTACCTGCTGCTGTCCACTGCTAGGCTTGGTGAGCTTGCTGAGCCCTACTGGGTGTTGAAGGATGCCGGGTACGACATCACCATCGCTAGTCCCGATGGTGGAGCAGTTCCCATTGATCCTGCCAGCCTGCAGGGTGACTTCAAGACACCAGAAGCTGAGCGGATGCTGAATGATGGTGGGTGGGCAGCTGCCTGAAGTTTGCGCTGCTGGCTTGCAGCACCATTCATGTATTGGTGGATGGCAGGCTCCTTATCGGGTTTGTGCCAGTACGCGTAAGCGGCTTTGTCTCTGCTTTGGCAGTTTCCAATATGAAGCACATGTGTTTTGGCAGCCACAATTCAAAGAGGCTTTTTGATGCCAGATTGTTGGGTCCTGTAAAAAGTACCAACTTCTTTGATTTGCAGACGAGGCCAAGCTAGTTCTTGAACACACGGTAAAGCTTTCAGATGTTCAGGACCCAGCATTCTATGATGCCATTTTTGTTCCTGGGGGTCATGGACCAGTACTCGACCTTGCTGAGAGTGATCTGCTAGCTGATATGCTCACAAAGGCGTCAGGAGCGGGTGAGCTTATCAACACTTTGTGTGTGCTCGTGGCATCTTCAGCAAGAAAAAGGCTTTGCATCACGTTATGCATTACTAGTATGCCTTGCCTGAGTTGCATGTCTCCGGAGGAAGAACTCACATTCCTAGCTTTACGTGACAAGTTCTCAGCAGCTGCTACAGGTGAACGCCAGCCTGCCACATGGGCATTCAAGAGTTATTGTTGCTGAATGTAGGCAAGTTGGTTGCTGCTGTGTGCCATGGTCCTGCTGGTCTGGTGAAGGCCAAGGGCAGTGATGGGCAGTCACTGGTCGCCAACCGTGAGGTCACAGGCTTTACAAACTCAGAGGAGGAGGCAGTTGGGAAAACAAAGGTACAAATTCAAAGACTGCTGATCTGCAGCATAAGATAGTATTATGCTTGCAGCAGCACTGCACATAATCTTTAAGCTCAATCGAGGCATTACTGGAACCTTTGCAGTTGGTTTCCCAATGCTTGGCAGCTGTGGTGCTGCAGTTGGAGCATCATCCTGGTTCAGGGGTGAACATACTGGCGGCCTGCAGGATGGATTGCAACAGTGTTGAGGACCAGTGAATGTACCCTGCAAGCCTTCGCCAGTATGTTTGTGGCTCCTGGTGAACTTGACATGTGTTCCTCAACATGCACCCGCAGATGGTCCCTTTCCTGCTGGAAGACAGGCTCAAAGAGCTTGGTGGCAACTTCAAACGAACTGACGACTGGAAGCCTCTGGTGGTCACAGATGGCAACCTGATTACTGGACAGAATCCTGCCAGTGCAAGACCGCTAGGTGAAGCCATGCTGAAGTACCTGGACGAAAAGCGCAGCTCAGTAAGTGGCACAGTGAGCGGTGGTGTCACATTCTCAGCTGGGGAGGCTGGTCTGGTGAAGAAGGAGTAAAGGCAGGGAACAGCTGATGCTCCTGCAGTAGCACCTGCTGGTGCAGAAGCTCCAGCATGCACAAGCACTTGTCTGCATTGCATACTGGGTATGGCATGCATACAGTGAGCCAAGTGGCTTGCAATCTTGCATCAACCGGTTTGTGTATCACCTGCTTCAATGACTGTGTCTTTGAGTTATAGCTGTGCAATGCCCCCAAGCAGAGTGAGGCCGAATCATGACAGTCAATGACTGGCACATTCAGGTTGGTCGACCCTACCAACTGGTGCACTGCACAATAATGTAATAGAACAACGCAACAGAGCTTCATGCCATGTAGCTGGCCTGGCATGCCTCTGCAAGTGCCCAGGGGCTCCCTGCCAGCTGGCAGTGGCCACCTAGCCTCTGTACTGTTTGGGCAGTACTCTGTGGCCAGCTGCCAATAAGTCTGGACTGTGCCACAGTGCAAGTCACGTTCCATGCAGATGGGCCATTTCCCGCCTGGCTGCCAGGCGATGCCATCGTTGGGGCTCAACAGCAAACTTTGGACATTGTACCTTCTCACAGGAGCATACCAAACTCAATTTGCAACACTGTTACTAAGATGATCATGATGATCATCATGCAACAGTCGGGCTAACTCTTCACATTAAAAAGCACAGGTTCAGCCTCCATGAGTCCTGACGGTCACAACGCTTGTCTGGCCCCAAGAAAATGTTAGCCTACTAAATAGAATAGACAACTGTTGTTGGTTTACGAAGGAAAACAGCCTAGAATGACTGAGCCTCACAACGTGGCACAGAACACCTGAAGTGTTCAACACATCCCTTACAACTGCGACTCCAATGGTCACTTTTAAGTACCAACTCTTTCATCCCCTCAGGATAGCTCATCGTGTGGGCACACTATGACATAGGAAGGAATTCTTTCCAGCCGCAAGGCCCTTGGGGTGGAAGTGGAGTAATGTGAGATGCAAACTCAGGCCGCATAGAGTACAAAACTGTACAAACAAGCACAAGAGCGATGTCCCAGCACAGGTCAGGACTGCCATGAGCAAACCTTAGACTTCTCAAAGGGAACCATGAAGGAGACCTTGATCAAGGACTCTCAAGTCCATCATATGCAGTCATCATTCACATGTCAAGACACCACAATCAAGCAGCATAGATGCATCTTACAACCAGTTGCAGGCAGTGGAGCTGACCTGACTCCACTCCTGCCAAGCAGGATGGATAGTAGTGCGATACACCTGGTGCATTGCTGTTGTTATACCAGATGTACAGTCAACTGCTACAATGTCACTAGTGCCTCAGCCTGTCATCAGCAGAAACACCTCAGCAACTGGTGCAACCTACAAAACCATTTTTGCACACAATGCCGCGGCGGCGGCTGCCACGTCACATGCCAACCCTCTCGTCTAATCCCACTTGGAACTTGGACCAAAGCATGATCAATGTATCAATGTCTGCAGTCTCCATCATGAGCACCTGCGGGCAGTAGGCCACCACTCTGTGCCGCACTTCATCATTGTCAAAGCCCAGCTGTTTGAGGTGTACGATAGCTTCACCAGCAGTGACAAGGCTACCCTTTACCAGTACCTGAGGCACATGAGGCAGCAATCCCATTTGTCACAGCTTCCGCTGCCGCAGCTCCATTACGCATTTGTGAGGTCAACAACATGTTTACAAATAGTATATGTGCATAACAGCTGTTTGGCAGAGGCCTGACAATCCAGGGGCACTGATTGACGAGCAGCAACTGCTGGATCACAGGGGCTAGAATGCTACAGGCATGGTAAGCAGAGCGAGAGTCACCTCTGGAGTTTGGCTGATAAGATTCTTGATCTGACTGGGGGTGAAGCCATAGACCTGGAAGAACTCCAGCCAAGATGCCATAGGTGCTGCCAAGATTGCTGGCTGCTGCTGCAGCAAATGCACTACCTCATTGCCGCTGAACAGCTGCAGCATCTTATCCAGACCTACATAAACCGTGCTGTAACTCAACACTTCGTAAAGCGGGCACCACAGAGTTGGCTTCAAATGTTATAATCTGCTGGTGTATAAGTAAAGCTGATGCGGATATTGCTGCTGCTCAGGCATGCAAGCATAGCTGTGAAGGAAAGCCAACCAAACCCCATTCCTTACAGCCGTTTGCAGAGCATTGCCAAAGGTGTGGTACACAAGTGCCATGGTAGAGCTGTGGAAGTACTCGCCTGCTTCGACCTCTAACAAGTGTGCATCTGTCAGTGCTTGCTGCTGTGATGCCAGGCCTTCACACAACAGGTGTTCAAGAACTGTGGTGCTGACATCAAGCTTCCTGGCCACAAGCTCTTCCAGCTCTAGAGAGTATCCTGGTGGCCTGGCTGCTGCTTGAGCAAGAAACAATCTGAGGTTTCTCAACAGCTGCGGGTCTGTAAGGTCGAATTGCCTGGGTGCTTGAGGTGAGCGCGGCCTGACAACACGGTACTTGATGGGCTTTGGCGGACGCCCCCGTTGCGACAAAAGTGTAGGAGGGCTGTCAGAGAAGCTAGTCGATGTGAGACGACATGCACAGAACACCCTTCGCATACTTGTCGTTTGTTTCACAGCACCTGCATGGCTGTTGTAAAGGAGAATGGCACAGAGAGAGTTTCTTGTGAAGAACCTGCCAGAGCACGGTGCTGAACTTGACAGAATCGTCGAGTCAAAAGTGACAGTTGTACGTCATTTTGCATTCTACTCGGATTTCATATTGTGCAGCCATATTATGCTATGCTATTGCTACTCACATCCTGCCAGATGGTAGGAACTGCTTTTACGTGAGATATATGTGACTGCTTTACTCACCTCAGTCCAGCCCAGCAAGTAGTAACTGAACTGCCGCAATGTCCTCACAACGCAAACAATATTGGCACTGCAAAGGGTGTTACCCACAGGGCCACAGGGACGTCAGGCACGCTTAGACACTATGATGGTTTGCAGAACAGATTGAGCCATGCAACATTGGATGGGCTGGCAAATGACCTTACATGCGGGCGGAGACGCCACCCAGGGCTGATGAAGATTCAATCTGATAGACTGATGATGCTGATTTGTCTCGTTTACTGACTCATGACACTGTCACAGCTTGAAGGCATTGTTTGCATTTTGAGGGGGTGCTCAGACAAAGTTGTGACAGGAGCTGCAGCTCACACATCAAACAGTGGCATCCAATCAGGGGCCTGAGCCAGAACTCGACTTCTCAAAGCAAAGCTGGTAGCAATGCAGCCGTGCTGCTTGGCAATCCAAAGCACCACCACGCTCTATAATACAATGAAGAAATTACCATCCGCAGCCATCTGCAGCATCTGCACCAGCTGGCTTGTCTGCAGCTGCAGGTTGCCGGCCGGATGCTGAGACACGCTTATAAGCACTGGTACATGAACCCAGTGGCCAACAAAGGCGGCTGCTGTGTTTGAAACAAGCAATCATCAGCTGCCAGTGTCAGTTGGGGTATAAGCGCTTCACTGTCTTGAGCTGTACTGACTTTCTGCACTTGGGGCACTTTTTCATGGCCTTGACTGCATCGACGAGGCAGTCATAGCAGAACATGTGCCTGTAGAAACATCAGAAAGTGGTGTGTCAGAGCAGCCACTGCGCAAGTTGCAGTCCAATCATAAATAACCAATGCTGGTATCTAGTGCGCATGTTCCATGCGCTTGCATAGGGAATGTCCCTGGTTGCAACACTCGTGTTTGCGCTATGTGCCAGCTGCAATACTATGCCACAAAAGGGGGCGTAAATTATGCAGAAATGATGCAGCTGTTGACCAGCAACGTACCCGCATGGTGTTGTTGCCATATTGTCTGTCTTGATGCCTTCCAAGCAGATCAGACACTTGATGGCTGGCTCTGGAGAGGGCGAGCGCTGCTTAGCTACTGCTGGTGGCTGATGCCATGTAGGCATGGTAGGCCCAGCCACAGGTGCTATGACCTGTGTGAGCATCCCGTCTGATCTATGTCGCTGTTGCATCTGTGCTGGCTGCATCATTATCTGCCTCGGCCTCTTTCTCTGACTCACCCCTGTGATGATCACGTCAGAGTCCGACTCTGATTCTGAACCGCTGTCAACAATGATGATTTCCTCATTGCTCGGTGGTGCCTGTCTGTAACCTTCCTGCTGCTCGTTCCGCTGCGGCTGCTGCTGAGTCGGAAGTCCTGCGCCTCCTGCTGCAGGTGCTAACCACTGCTGCTGTTCTCGCTGTGGCTGCATTGCATGCTCGCCAATGCCCTCTGCTGCTGGCATGCCTATCCTGCCCTGCTGATCCCCTGCCTGCGTGCTTAATGCGCTTCTGCCGATGGGTATTACCAAAGGCCCACCTGGCGACAAAACAAGAAACCGTGCCCATGATGAGGGGAAAAGACACACTCAAGACAACTCATCACATGTCTCCTGTGCAAGCGGTATCCCCGGCAAAATGCAGCAAAGACGCATCAGATAAGAGTATAAGTCAGGATTACCTGGCACGCGCCCATTTGGCTTCCCCCTGCGGGCACTTCGAGAGCCAGGAGTGTTGCCAGTGTCCAACACCACTACAGGCGATGCAGTAGCCATGACAGAGCCAAAAAAATCTGCACTGAATACACCAGATGCAATCAAAATACAAAGGTAGCAACGAGAGAACCTTGATGGTATGGATGACACGGGACTGCCAGGTGCTGGGATGTTCAAAAGAGGCACAGCCCACAGCAGTCTTCAGCTGGTATGCAGCGGCGCGCACGAAGCCAATCACAGCGTTCTGCACAGTTTCGAGGCAAGCTGCCCACCCTGGGTTTCCAAGCTGTATCCTGTGCTCTATGCCACTCGACACCCGGGCACAACCAAACTAACTACCACGAGGGCTGCACATATAATCAAAATGCTGACTGAAATCGGGGCTTTTTGGAGATCGACCAGCTTCAGTCGCGAACGTATGCTTTGCGCAACACGAAACGCTGGCGTTGATAGCTTGCACTTGAATTCCAAATACTCGTTATACGGTTTTCTGACGAGCGAAACACAGCACATTGTATGGAGAAGTGCTGCTGGCAGGGCTTCCAGATACCTGGTATTTTTGAAATCACGTTGTTGCCAGCTGCGCAGGGTAATCACATGCAGCATCGTTTTTACTGCTTGCTGGAAAGGGCTGGTGGCAACATGCAACAGTGGTGAGGAGTTTACCATGCGTGTGTTGATGCTGATAGATTGTAGCTCGCACCGACATGTCCCAGATATCTCGATTGCCAGCTGCAGGGTGACCCCACTGCTAGCCTCATCACGAAGTAGGACAGCTACAGCCAGAACTTCAGGATGCAACACTCCAGAGCGTCGCCCACAGGTCAACTATCTGAGATAAGTTTTCTCACATCCAAGGGATAAGGGTGAATATTAGCAGATTGATGAGATCGTTTTGGTCTGTTTTACTGCCCAACCATCCACACTGGTCATCTGACAGTTTGTAAGGGGGACACACCTTACACAGCAAAAAACTTGCTGGAAGGTGAAAGGATTTGTGGTCTTAGAAGACCACACAGCTGCAGGAAATGGGTCTTCCTAACCGGATCAGCCAGTGGTCTGTGTAAGCAACACCGTGTCAACGGGGTTGAGAGACAAGTCTCAGCATCAACCTGCCACTCCACAATGAGAGAGTCACACTTTTGAACAATCCCAATTGAGATTGTTTATTCTGCCATGTGCCCATATCAATGTATATGCTAATGTCTGATAACAACCCAACATACAATACCAGGCCTGAAAGCAGTCATACAGTACCACGCCTGAAAGCAGTCAATGTAGTATTTTCCAACACCTCGTGCTGCACCACCTTGGAACGGTGATGAGGTGCATACAGGTGCCCCTTGTAAATGTGTCAGCACAGACGATACACATCATGTCATGCGAGATGCTCAAGACTACTAACACTCTGGACCAGCCAAACAAGCAAATGCCCAGACAGACAGGACAGCGATATGCTCACTTCCCATCACCGACTCAATAAACACAGTCAGACTGTCCAGCCCTGCTGCATTGAGAATTACACCAGATTGCGCGTACCGGCTCCTTGTGGGTGTGTTGTTGTTTCAGTTCCACAGCTCAACATAAGCTCAGCCGCTCCACAATGGCTCGAATGCTTTGATAGCATCAGCGGCGTGCACAATGCTGTTGTATGCAAGTTGTGAGCAATGATAACACAAGAAAACATACACCACTGAGTGGAGCATCTACACCTGACGCACATGCGAACTTTTCATGGTGCACTGCAACTGTTGCCAGCGGACGTGAAAAGCCTGCTGCTTAGTGTGCAGGTGGGCGGGTGGGCTGCACATTCCAAATGTCCTTGGCATACTCGACGATGGTGCGGTCGCTGCTGAACTTGCCACTACCAGCAGTGTACACAATTGACCGGCGAGTCCACTCCTCCTGGTCCCTATATACCTGCAGTCAGCTCAGGGTGGAGATGTCAAAAGGTGTTACACTGGGCACCGACTTGACGAGCTGCTGCACTGTTTGTGGCACAGCCGTTCGTATGATGACCAACAAGAGGACAACAGCAGCTTCCTCACTATAAAATGACACAGCAGGTGGACAGCAAGAGTGTAGAGATGATGCCGCATAGCTGAATGTTATATACATGGAGTAGCCAGGCAGAGGACACACCGTCAGAGCTGCAGGCGCCCATTTCAGATGCACTTTTGTGGGTTTCACCTGGCATTTCTGTCAACATCTATGACAGTGACATAAACAATCCTTGTGGCAGTAGCCAGTAACTCCTACCTTGTCCACCTCTTCCTGAGCATCAAGGTAGCTTGCAAAGTCGTTGGCCACCAGGAACCAGTCATTTCCAACCTTCATGTTGCTGATGCTGTCCACCAATGGCTTGAAGTACTCCTTGTCACCGAACATACCGCGCTCGATGTCAGCCATGATCTCATCAAACCTGAACAGCAGGTGATCAGCACAGCAAAAAGATGTCCTTGCGGCCAACCACCACGCCAATCATGCCGCATACTGTGGAAAGGGGATGCTGCTGCATCTACGGCTTGATTAATGCTGCAGAAACTGACACCAACAGCTGCCTCAAGCTCTGGCAAGCTGGCGCTCTGTGGAGATGATCGGCTGTGTGGTCACACGGCATCAGATAAACCGCCTTTCAAGAACCAGAGATGTGTCTTTCAGGCCCGAGCAGACACCCGCTCACCTCTTGTCCGTCTTCAGGTTCTTGCGCTCCTTCCTGAGGCGAGGAACGTCATCAGCATCCACACCAAATACAAACATGTTCTCCTTACCACTCTCCTCAGCGATCTCAATGTTTGCTCCATCCATGGTGCCAATAATGAGGCAGCCATTCATCTGGAACTTCATGTTACTGGTGCCGCTGGCCTCAGTACCAGCAGTACTGATGTGCTGGGAGAGCTCAGAAGCTGTGGCGACAGCACAGCAGGAGGCAACAGGCAGTCATTGGTTGAGCAAAGAGTAAAGGAGATCCAGACTGCTGTGTTGCAGATGAGAGTCACTTTGTATGAGTAATTGTGTGTGGCCAGCAAACAGAGACAGCTGACAGGTGTCGTTGTGGGTGAAAAACAGAGCTGTTGCATCACCTGGGATGATCAGCTCTGCCAGAGACACATTGTAGTCTGGCAGGAAGTAGAGGCGTAGCAGGTCCTTGGTATCAGGATCCTTGTTGATGACGTCACCAACCTTCACCACCAGATGGATGATGCGCTTGGCCATGTCATAAGCTGCAAGACACAGATACAGATATTACAGCAATAGTGTAGAGTCGGCAGTTGGGCATCAACCAAGCCATTGTCAGTTCCACGGCAGAGATGCCAGGTCCATGCGGTCCACCTCCTCTCTCCTGCTGTACGGTGCTTACATCGGGAGCTGTAAGAGGATGGTCTGGCATCTGCAGCAGATTGCACCTGCTGCCGCCAACATCTCTCAGTCAGGTCTGCTGCATCCCGTCTGACACACCCACCTGATGCTGCCTTGCCACCAATCATGCATACGCGGGGTACGGCCTTCTGGCGTTCTTCTGGGCTCATCTTCTTCAGCTGCTTGTAGCGCCAGATGATGCTCAGCACATTCAACAGCTGGCGCTTGTACTCGTGGATGCGCTTGATCTGCGGCAGGTGGTTGGCAGAAGGAGGTTGGTTGGCAGAGAGACGACGAAGCCCAAGCTGGTTCTGTGAGCACACCCCGCAACCCGGCTCAGCAGGGCAATAGGTTGCAGATCGAGGCACAACCCCTTACAAACCAATACTTTAGGGTGCTGCGTGATGCGACTGGATGATGGGAGGCCATATGATATCAAAGCAATGATGAGCAGCTGGCAAAGCTGCTTCCACCAGCAGCCTGGCCATGGCTGCTCACCTGGATGTCAAACAGGGCATTGAGTGGCACATCATCTCCGAATGTTTCCTTGATGTAGGCTGCCAGCTTTGCCTTGTTGGCCTGCTTCACCTCACGCCACTTGGCATGGAAGGCCTTGTCAGTGGCATAGGGGGCAAGCTTAGACAGCTCATAGGTGTCAGTGATCCAGCTGCAAGACAGCACAAATAGGAGGAGGCAGGGGAGCATTATCACAATGCCCAATGGCCTGCGCTAGGATCGTTGTGGTGGCGCCACCCGCAGCAATCGGCACAGCACTATTGTACACCAGCAGCCACGTGAAAGCAGTATCATTGCATTTCGGGGCAAGGGAGCAGGCCAGCTGTCACCTGGTGGCATTCCCCAAGCTCTGCTACTCACTTGTCACTGCCCAGCGTGTTGGTGATGAGCTCAGACAGGTCTGGGTTGCAGAATGCCAACCAGCGGCGGGGAGTCACTCCGTTGGTCTTGTTCTGGAACTTCTCAGGGAACAGCTTGTAGAAGTCGTTGAAGATGTCAGCCTTCACAATCTCCGAGTGGATGGCAGCAACACCATTGACGGCGCTGCTAGAAACCACTGCAAGGTAGGCCATGTTCACCTGCCTGCAGATCCAATAAAGGCAATGCAAGGACTGCTGAGCCATCTGTATGACAAGGAGGTCCACACATACTGCAGCTTGGCATAGTAGGGTGCACCCTCACTCACAATAACAATGCACAACAGGCGAGTGCTGCAGGGCGCCTTCACATATGGCATAAGCAAGCAAAGCCAGTTTCCCATAGCAGGCACACACTGTTCCAGCTGCTGCTGTGGAATGCTCCAACACCCCAACCGTGATGGCATCAGCCCAGCTTCTTCCCTGGTCCCTGTTGCACTCACATCTCATCCTTCACCCAGGGGTTCTCCTGGATGATGCTCATGCGCTCCACCAGTGCCTCACGCTCAGCACCCTTCAGGTTGCTGTACTTGTCCTCAAGGAACTTGGTCCAGCCTGAAGCACAACAGGCATGGCAATGCCCTGGCATCCACTGCATAATGACCATGGGTTATCTGCTTGCAAATGTGCAAAGACATTGAACCATGCCATAATGTGGGTTGTTGAGACTGCCCCGGCGGGCCATGTATATCAAGCTGCACTCATGATGGTCAAGGAATCATCCAGCAGAACCCCAGCCCAGCACACTGCAAGGGACTGGCACTTTACGTCAGTATGTGTAGGCCAACATCTACTTCAGGTGTACAGCCACGGAAATAAATCAATCACTGGCTCACCTGCATTGATGATCTCAATGATCTCCATGTGCCTGGGCAACATCTTTGCCAACACACGTACTGGCCACTTCTCAAGAGCCTCAGGCATCACGGTGTGATTGGTGTAGTTCATGCACTGCAACATGGCACGCAGTACAGCAGCCGGTGACTGTTTAACTGTGCAAGCACAACCTGCCTGTGGCACTAGTGCAACGAAGACCTTCCAAGCCGCCAGCAGGCACGGAGAAGCTTCTCCTACGCCACCACACAGCGCACCTTGGTTGTGATGCTCCATGCTTGCTCCCAGTCCAGGCCCTCCACATCCACCAGCAGCCTCATGAGCTCAGCCACAGCGATGGTGGGGTGGGTGTCGTTCAACTGGAACACAGCCTTCTCAGGGAACAGCTTCCAGTCATCTCCATGGACTGCCTTGAAGCGGGCCATCACGTCCTGGCAGGAACAGAACAAGACAAGGTACAGCAGACTGTGGAGGGGCACAGACCAGAAGGAAAACAATTTGCAGGTCCTTACGGCAACTGATATGCTGATGAGCCAGGGTCCCAGCTACTGCTGTGCAGTAAACAGATGCAGCTTGAACAGCGCAGATGTGTGTACTTTTAAGCCGTCCTAGCCTCTGAAGGAACTTATGCACACACCAGCCTACCTGCAGTGATGCGCTGACAAAGAAATACTGCTGCTTAAGCCTTAGCTCCTTGCCTTCAGGTGTACTGTCATTAGGGTAGAGCACAGCACTGATGGCAGCAGCACGCTCAGCTTCAACAACAGCCTGCACATCAGCACAACACAGGATGATAGACATTGAGTCAATTGAAGCAAGCTGTCATAACTACACTCAATTGCCTGGCCAGTGTGGCGGCAGACAGAAAGGGCGCACATCAAAGCAGAGATGCAGTGGCAGTGATGCTGAGTGCAATGCTCCGAGGCATGTCAGCCTGATGCCAGAAAAGGAAAGGGATCAAGTGAAAGGAGCAACAACTACCGAAACGGGGGTTTGTGTTGCCTGCTGCTGCAAGCTGCTGCAACCATGTGCAGCTCGCCTCCTGAGAAATGCGTGAGACACTCTCCCTGTACAGTGAACTGATGACGATCATTGCTGTCACACCTTGTCATAGTCTCCAGCATTGAAAGCCTCCAGATCAAACTCTGTGATTGGCTCAGCATCCCACAGTCGCAGGTTGCTTGTTGTGGGGGTAGCATACCCCGGGATTGGATTGTCATAGGCCACAGCAACCACCTGCAGTGCACAGAAGTGAACACCACCAACTCAATGCACTTACTTTGTGAGCAGTGTAGACCAATGATCAATGTTGCAAACTGCCGGGGCATGGCAGTGACTCCAGTGCCAGCACCAGCACCCTGTAGAATAGAACCCTGCCCAACGTGGTAGTCAAAGAATGGTGGACATTGAGACTGTCAAGGACAATGCTGAGGTGCTAGCCAGATCACTGCAACCAGCTCACCTTCTCTCCGGGTGTCCAGGTGGTCTTGCCGTTGCTGCTGCTGGTCTTCCCGCTGAAGCCAACCTCAAACCTTATGTCGTGCCTCTTCACTTCCCAGGGATTGCCCTCAGTAAGCCAGATGTCAGGCACTTCAGCCTGGTAGCCGTCCTTAATCAGCTGTTTGAACATGCCGTACCTGGGCAAAACGGCACAGAATAGATACTTGCGTCACATAGCAAGGCTGCCAGCATGTGAATGATCAGGGCGAACATCAGATGTGTCAGTGTGGGCATATGGGTGTCATTGTCAGTGCACTGTGTGCATCCATGTGTGCAATTTGACGATCGGTCCTTACTTGTAACGGATGCCATAGCCCCATCCTGGCAGATCCAATGTCGCAATGCTGTCCAGAAAGCAGGCAGCCAGGCGGCCCAGACCACCATTACCCAGTGCGGCGTTGTGCTCCTGGTCTGCAATCTCCTCCATCTTATATCCCATCTGCTGCAGGGCCTGCCCGTACTCGCCTTCCAAGCCGAGATTGTAGATGGTGTTCAGCAGGGAGCGCCCCATCAGAAATTCAGCTGAGAGGTAGTACACAAACTTAGGGTCCTTCTCCCTGAAGATAATATCACAAGTATCGAAGGTTGTTCGTCAGCCTGGGGAAGCAGGCTGCAGAAGTGGAGTGTAGCAGCACTTGGCATCACAATAACCAATGGCGTGATCATTGCGATGGCCAAGTGCAGGTTTTTGAAGGCTTGAGCGATGCGTGTTACTGGCTTGATTCCCAGGTATGGCACCACCACCAGTGAAGGAATTTTGGAATATCCTACACATAATGTGTGCAGCAAACAGCTGCTCAGCAGTCCTAAGCCCCAACACCACTGCAACAAGTTAACTAGCCTTGAGATATATCATACAGCAAGTAGGGTCTGGCAACAGCGTGCCCAGGGGCAGAACGCTCAGAATCGTCTGAAGACAACATACTGATCTAGCATCACCCGAGGCGGTCATTGGCATCGACAGCAAGTCGCTACTTACTCCCAGTAGTCGTGAGTTCTCTCGAATGAATCGATCAGATGCTCTCGCACGCTCCAAGCAGTCCCCTGATAGATATCCTTGGTGTCATAGTCCTTGCTCTTGCCGAGAAGGTACCTCAGCTTGTGCGCAACCTCCTTCTGAATGGGCGTCATAGCTTTGTCTGTCCTTGTAGCGGTCCGTTCGGCCTCAGCAATCGCCTGCACCTTGATAGCCTGGCGGGAGCGACGTTGATGGCATACCGTTTGCGAGAACAACCCCTGCCTTTGGCTGACGCGGGTGAATGCTGCCACCTTGCCGGGCTGTACAACAGATCCGCGCGAAAGCTGCATTACTGGCTGTGTACTTGCTGTTTTCTGGGCAACCCAAGTGCGAGTCGTCAGGGGCGTTGCTATGAACGCACCGCAACTCCGATCAATGCACAAATGCCCCCCGTTAGTTATGTTTGCACTGTACTAAACCAAAGATTGATTATGACGCATGCGCGCCGAAGGGCTCCGAAGCAACCTGAATGAATGGGGAGAGACATAAGACCTAGTTGCCAACGTATTACCTCACTCAGAACCTCAATCCTCGTAACGCCCTGTTGCACAAACCTGTTAGAGCGAAAGCTTCACACTGTAATTGCACGGCGTGCACGTCTAAGGCAACTGACGTAAAGTCGCGCTCGGTCCCTGACAAAGAATCACTCTGATAGACCAAAAACCACATTTGCACGCAGTATGCTGGGTGGAAAGTACAGCTTGTCTGTATGCAGGGTCCCCTGCTGTTTGATGTGCAGCTGCCACTTCTGTGATTGTGCTTCTACGCCCTTCTATCATGCCTGCACTGCATGGCCTGAATAAGAATCATTTGAATAGCGACAACACAACAGACACATTTGCTCGCAATATGCTGGTGGAAACATACGACTCGTCTGTATGCAGGGTCCCCAGCTGTTGGTTATGCAGCTGTCACTTCGTAGTCGTGCTTCCGTGCGCTTCTAGTGGCCATTATCAGTCACATGATTCTGACATGAATCTGCGAGGTTTTCGCACAAAAAAGAATGCAGTAAAAAGTCATCCTCACAACCTGGCATGCATCCTGAGGGCTGTCTCCCTCGAGACACCCCGGCATGGTGGCTGTCACCAGCAAGCCGCAGCCTGTCGAGCCCGGACGAAGCTCATAACGAGGTACACTAGAGTGCCCGCATAGTCATGGTGGACATTGTTACAAACGGCTCCCGCCGGAACATCTGTACAGCCAATGCATGCCAATAACATTACTGCAACCTGCTGATGAGATAGGCTGTCATCATCTCAACTTCCTCATGCTGCTGATGCCACCAATGCTGAACTTCCTTGCTTTGTCAGACCCTGCAGCACACAACACATGGACACATGTCAACGTATTTGCCATAGCAATTCAACTGGCTACATGTCTCAAACATTTCTTCTACACGAACACTGCATGCTCAAGATTTTATGATCATATAAACCCTTTGTTCATCATTGGCTGCCGACATCCTGCACATCATTAGCAGCGCTGACAGCAGTTCACAGCAGTGAGCACACAGTGGCTGCCCTTGCCCCAAGCATCCACAACAACAGAGATGGGAACAGCAGATGTTGAGTCTTTTTATCTCAAATGCAACACCACCCCATTGCTGATACCACCCTGAAGGCGTCAGCTGGAGTCAGCTTCAGCACTGCTTGCAAACAGCACCCCGCTGGCCAGCCCTTATCCATCAGCTGTCAAGCCTTACCAAATGCCTTCTGTTTTGTGACTGTTTTATGCGTTTGCAAACCGCACAAACTTGCTATAAAGCCAGGACTGGCAGCGCCTAGCAGTGGCACACAGGCCACATGCCAGAGCGCTCCAGGGTCGTTCACTGGCTGAGCAACACTTGACTGCTTGCAGGTGGTTGAAAGAGTTCAACCACAGAATCACACCTGCTGCTGCTGAGATGACTTATGCCACCAGAGTTGAGGCAGTGCTTGACTCATACTTCCAGTTGGGTGGCAGCTTCTTGGCCTTCTGCGAGTAGGAGCATCACAAGCCCAAGCAAGCAAGACAGACCTTGGTAGGAGCCCACCCAGCAAACATGTGTAGAACACCAGCATGTCCTACTGAGGATAGATTGACTGCTGCAGAAATGCTGAACTGTCTGCTAACACCCCTGGCATTTGGGTCACAAACAGCCGTCTGTGGCATGCGGACTGCCTGTTCCGGCTGCTGTCTGGACTACAAATTCCCAAAATTAATGACAGAACCTCAGCAATTGATGCCCCATACTGACCTTATAGTAGCGAGCCAGCCTGTGAATCCTGGACTCGATCAGAATCAGCCTGAACTTGCCATCCTTGTCCTTCCTGTTCCTCTCCAAGTGCTTGCGCATGGAGACAGCCTTCTTAATCAAGAAGTACAAGTCCTCAGGAATCTCAGGGGCCAGACCGCTGCCCTTCAAGATGCGCAGGATTTTGCTTCCAGTCACAGATGTCACCTGGGGGATACCGTGGCTGTCACGCAGCAGCACACCAATCTGACTGGGGGTCATACCCTTCTTGGCCAGCTTGCAGATGTGCTCGGTCACCTGACAAGGAGGCAGATCAGGGTTCCATCACAATGTTGTTTTGGACCTTGTATGTCACGCGTACGTATGTTTCGCTCGCTAGGTAGGATGTGCTGTAACCACGCCTTAATCTGTCAGAGGGCTGGCTGCTGCCACTGAACAGTAGCGATAATGCAACCGTAACGCGCAAACAAACTGTTCAAAGCTGAGATTTGCCTCATGACCTGGTCTGCAGCGCCCCTTGGAAGGAGGCCGCCCTGGATGATGGCTGCTGCAGCTGCTTAGTCCATATCGCATCAAGCTTCCCAGCGACACGGTCCCAAACCACCTACCTCAGAAGAAGTGGTTTTGCACCAACTGGGAGGAGTGCGCTTGTAGGGCAGAGCACTGCTGCTCATACCCTTACCCTTGCTGTGCATGCGACCCATCTTGGCGTCTTTCTACAACCTGCTCAACGAGCACAGCAACAAAGAGACCGATCGATGGGATCCTCCGCCTAGAAGTAGGACGACAAAGCGCCCCCGGGTTTACAGTTCACACAAATGTCCCTTCGTAGACCTTATTGCAGAGCGACGACATATTCCGCAATATGTGCCAAATCTCTTTTCAGTGGCTCGTGCATCCACGCAGCCAGCTACTTCGGAGTGCTGACCAGAACTGTCAGTGGTACTGTACAGTACTGAGTGCTGCCAGCAGTATGGGGCCCATATTTCGTTAGTATCAAGCTCGCGCGCCACAATGATTTCTACTTCTGGAAAAGAGAGGAAAGGATCTCATGGCACAGAATAAATTCTACTCGGCAGGGTCAGGCAAACTGACCAGCAGAGTCTTGCAGACATTTCCCCACTGGAGAACAAGAATGCTGCTTGTTGATAATCTTGCATAACAAATTGTTATAAGACATACTCTTGTTGTCTTGCCAGGCCTCAGAGAGGTTCATCATCCTTATTCATAATGTGAAAGAAACAGAGCCTCTGTTTGCATGGCATGCAGTATGCACCATTTTACCCTCCATCTCTTTTAGATGATATTACAATGTTGAGTTGTAATCAGACGCTGAAAAGAAACAGTAATCTGATGTTGCATGGCTTTGTGTATCCCAATAAAAACGACCTTACTTTGTCTCAGCGCTTCCTGATGCCGTCTTCAACAGAAATCTAGCCATGCAACATGTTGAGATGCTATGGCAAATGCGCTGACATGCGTTGGGGGCGCCACCATGGTATGATGCTTGTGCCTGCTTCGGCTGTCCTGGCTGTCCATCCAGCTGCCACCAACGTCCTGCATCAAGTATCACCTGTAAAAAGGAGGAGAAGTGGGTTAGCATGCGCACCACAGGGTTGCATGTCCTTGTGTCTACTGCGAGTGGCCGGGCCAACTTGGGGGCCAGCTGGTACTGCAGTAGGTACTGCCACACATCGGAGTAGGATGGGCACAGTGCAGGCACACTACTGGAGGAGGTGTCAGCAAGCAGCGCTCGGGCAAACCCAAGTAATACTTCATGTGAGAGGACTCTCAGGCTCAGAACCAGCATGGTAGCGTCCGACAGGGAGTCCCTGGTTTGCCCCGCACACACACCCCACCCTCCATCCCCCACCTCTACCGCCCTATACCCCACAACACCTTCCTCTACTAGAAATAGACAACTACGCAGCCTGTCACTTACACTATCCAATAATACAATAAGTAATTGTCATACAGATGTCCACCTGATC
>JABEVS010000067.1:96464-152053 GCA_018290735.1 Coelastrella sp. MACC-549
AATGAACGTTGAGAGTGGACACGCGGGATTGTATAAACCCTCTGGGTAGGATACGCTAAGGGCGCGGGTAGGTGCCACCCCCCCCCCCCCGTGCATGTCACTTCATTTCAAACGATAGTGTCAGCTCACCATATGCAATTAGTAATGTTGCATGGCTCTATCTCTTTTACATAATAACGGGTTGTTTTCAGACAGCAGTCAAAACTACGAAATGACCTCAGTTGGTAGTGCTGATTGTTAACAACGTCATCTGCTGCTCTAGTTGCCACTAACGACTGGGCCAGTATAGAGTAATATCACGTACGCCATGCGCCCCCCTCACGTGCCAGCTCATCCAATGTTGCATGGGCTCAATCTCTTACACATGCCATGTCACATACATACAGAGTGTAACACATAAACAGTAGTTGCCGTCATAATGATGGCTCAACTATCATACAGGGGAACATGGGCAACACGCCTCGTTGCATACTGCCAACTATCCCATGCTGCCTGTGGCTGCCAACAGCTGCGTCAGGGGATTCCAGCCATGTTACTCTTAATAAGTACACCATCTCAGCCTACTAAGGCTGCATGATGTCGCCATGGGGCTGTGCAGCTGGTTGCTGCTGCTGCTGCTGCTGCTGTGGCTGGACAGCCGTGGGGGCACGTGGCCGAATCAACATTGGTCCTTGGATCTTCATGGGACCTTGTGCTTGATGCTGCGGCTGCGGTCGCTGTTGAAGAGCTGCTTCTGGCGGTGGTACTGGCGCAGGCTGCTGCTGCTGTGACATCAACCCAGGTGATGCCTCTGGTCTGTGCACCACAGGTGCAGGTGGTCTGGCTTGCTGTGGCTGCTGCTGCTGTTGCTGCTGGTTTTTTTGCCCCAAAACCTGCCGTATCACCTGTTGCTGCTGCTCGAGCAGCTGCTTTTGATGCTCCAGCACAACATTCTGCTGCTTGTGCTCAGCTTGTAATTTGGCGTGGTCCGCACGCAACTGCTTGCTGCCCTCCTCTGCTGCCCGCCTGGCTAATGTCTCTGTCTCCAGACTAGCACGCAGCTCCCGGATCTGCTCCTCGGCAGCAACAAGCTGCCTCTTGAGTTTATTGTTGCTCTGTTGCAGGGCCTCTGCTTGCACCACAGCAGCTTCCTCGCTGCTGACCAGGTTCTTCCATAATTGCAGGAACGCCAGCTGTTCAGGCCCTGTGACACATGTGAGAAGAATCAGTGAGTGATGTTTCTAAGTCAGCTTTATACGGTCCAGTGGCTGGTGCATAGCTCGCTGTTGCAATGGCCGTTAACACAGCACCAGTCCAGAGATTTTGACAACAAGGTGCATGGGCTGTAACTCTGTGGCAGTACCAGGATGCTCCGCCTGAAACCCACTTCTGGCGCCAAGGCTTCTTGCTGCTGGTGTGTTGGCTAGCTGCTCCAGCGCATCCAGATCAACTCCTGGCACAACATTCCCAGGTGCACTGCTTGCCTTGCGCTTCACTGCCCTGCCATTGCCACCACCAGCTGCTGCCCCTTCAAGGCCGCTAGAGGCCGCACGCTTCAGACCCTGCAAGCACCCAAACAGCACGCTCCTGGTGTTGGCCTGCAGACTGACTACAGGCTGACTACAGCTGGGATCCCCTGACCCCTGACTCGCCGCCAGCAGCAATAAATCCCAGCACCAGTAACACACAACATGCACACATGATCAGCGCAAAGATGGCGGGAGCCCAGCAGTTGACCAAAACCTGAGTCAGCCCCTCTTGGCTGCAGCACTCACCCCCGGGATGCTGTCACTCATTCTGGCCTGATCAGGCTGGCGAGTGGCAGTGTTTGCTAGGCGAGCACCAGACCCCTACACGACAACAGCGGCAGCCACAGCCAGGACTACTGCTGAGCTACCTCAGGTGTTAGACAGCAGACCAAGCCAACGACATCATGCTGTCTGCAGTTAAGACTGTGTAGTGCAGCAGGGGTACGGAGCAGTTACGGATGAATATTTCACGGCAGTTGCTGGTCATAGCATCTGCTGCAAAAAGTGAGCTCACCACTCGAGGCAATGCAGGCTTTGTATCGTCCTGGCTGTCATCGCTTGCGGATGATCTCAATCCTGCAAGTTCCCGTGATGCCTTCAACTTTCCCCCTCTGCTGGCTTCAGCCTTCTGTGCCAGTTCCCTATTTGCTGCTGCCACTGCCTCGTCCATCCTTCGCTCCAGTGCCGCTTCAAGCTTTTCTGCCATTTTGCTGTAAAAGTGTGCTTCACCATTGTACTTGCGGCAGTTGGCCCAGATCAGAGCTAGGTCAGCCTTCCATGCATCCATGTTGGCATAGGCACCTGATCTGAGCTTCTCTCTGGTGCAACAGCAGGCAACAGAGGCGCAAGTGGCCAGGCTGCAGAAGCTGAGAGTGCTGCTTTGCATATCATGCAATCATTAGGATGTGGCCAACGCCCTATACTCACTTAGGCCAGTTGCCACCCCAGCTTGTGATGCAGCTGCAAGCCCTGATGTTGGTTAGACGCGACTGCATGTGACAATATCTTTGAAATCATCACATGCACATGCGTGAGTGTGTCTCCAGCACTGAGTCCTGGACAACTGTGCTGCCGCAGTTGCACGCAGAGACTCTAATGCTGCTCACCTGACTGTTCCCAAGTCCATAGGCTGCTTGATGATGGTGGGATAGTCCGGGATATTTAGTGCCTGCGGGTATGATTCAGTGCCATTGCAGCAGATTCAAAATGCAGATGCTCCACATTGACACATGCTGTGCATTGTTTGTCAGCAATGAGGTGCTACTTCGTCAGACATGCGCTCAACACCACAAGTATGCTGCACCCACCTCCCAGTCCACAGGCTTCCTGAAGGGGTCAGCCTCTTTATACTTTGCTAGCATACCCATCATCTGCAACGCTGTTTCCCGCTCCAATGCTGTCAGGCTCTTCTGTCCGGAGGTGGCTGGGGCTGCAAGTGGTGGGGGCTTTTCCTCAACAGGCACTGTAGGTTGAAGATGAACTGGAGGAGGCCTGTTATCGGCTGCAGGCACGTTCATCGTGCCCTCCAAACGCTGTGCACTAGGGACGAGTGGAGCCAACGGTTGTTGAGGTGTTGAAGCTGTTGTTGCTGCGGCGACAGAACCGCTGAGGAGGGGGTCCATAACAATGCACAGTAGAAAACCTTAGATGCAAAGAAAGCTCTCAGGCGTATTGTTGGACGAAAAACCTCCACAGAGCTTCAACACTGGAAAGTGTTGTGAACTTGCGCTGCCGCCTCTTTATTGGGCTGTGTGGCGAGCGCGGAGGGCCAGAAATCAGGATGGTGCAACCCCTACGATCAGCCAAGCATGATCCAGATGCCCCCTCCAGCTTAAACACGGTTGAATGCGGCCACCTGTCCGAGTCACTGGGGTAGCGGAAGTGTCACAGACCATTAGCGAAGAGACGGCTGCTTAGCGTGATTCTGATAGCATGGGAGTGTATATATCAAATAATTTTTGTATGGCGAGGGTCCGTGGGCACTGTGCAGCTGATCTGAGAATCCTGCACCGCAGCAGCTGCTGACCAGCCTTCACTAGTACTAGAATAGCAGAATTGTGCATAGTTGCGCACCAAAGTTTCTGGCACAACTCGCAGTGCGGTTGACCACATGTTGACCCTCAGGTTCAAACGCTAGGATATCCCTTCTCGATGATGCGCTCCATGCAACATATCGGCCAGCCACGGAATGCAAGAGCATGTGAGTCACAAGCGTATAGCACTACAAGCACGAAGCGATCCCGTGGACATGCCTGCACCTTCATGAATTTCAATGCATAGCGTTGCCTCCAGTCCTGACACAGAAGTATGAGTTTCCTACAACGTACGACATACACTAGTATGTTGCACGGGCCAACTTTCAACCATAGCCTCCCATCACAGGTCCTGCACAGGCTTCCATGCCCCTAGGGCAGGAATCGTTCAGAGCCGTTACGGCTCACTGCAACATGAACATGAGCCTCAGTCCGTGACAGGCTCAGCCTGCATAGGCTATGCACAAGCCTTGCGGCTGTAGTTTTTAAGTGCTGTGGCTGCCAGGCCCTTCCCAGCATTGGATGCAGACTAGACTGATCCAAATACAGCATGCTACAAAGTTCAGCAGACCCGCTTATACGTCTGCTTTCTAGCAAGAACAAAGTCATGTTAGGTTGGCTTCAGACAGTAGGAAACTAGTGCGGTAGCAAGTTGAGGGAGTCGTGTTTTGTTGCGTGCGTCGTTGCTGCTTCGTTTTCTGTTGCTCGTGGTTTGTTGATGCCATGTTGGCCTGTGGGCATTGTATCGCATGTCATGTTGAACGTGCAACATGTAGACTTCTGCAACCGTCCAATGCCCTGCTCGAGTAGGCTTGCTGGTGCCAGCAGCTCGAGGTCTTCATTAACATCACAAAGCAGCAGCACTCCCTTCGATTGCCATGATGCTTTGCGCTGCACTGCGCCGGCGTGTAGGGCACATCAGGGATACTGTGCAACGACGCTTGCGAAGGTGGTGTCAGTGACGTGCAGCGGGCAGATATCGCTCAACTGCTGGGCGTGTGTGTCAAGTGTTATAGTGAAAGTGGTGCCGCGTACATTTGCTCATTTGCTTTTCATATTATAGAGTAACAGACTGTTGCACTTGATTGTCGTTGTAAGTAGTACCTGCCGTGCGAATTTGGGGCAAGCCGACCAAGTGTTATTTTGTTTATGGCCTGTCAGAACTTGACCGATGCACAGTCTCAGTCGTGAAATGCATATTTTTTGTAATTACATGTTCAATGCGATGGCACAACGGCTGTGAATGTGGCGCTGGAAACAGCGGAAAATCCCGGCCCGGCACGTGCTTTGCCGGCCCGGTTGTTCAGAAGTGGTACTGGTAGCGGAAACAGCTCCCTGGGGTGTCAGAACACCACCGATGCACACTGTCAGTTGTCGAATGCATAGCTTGTCTACTTGGCTATCCATTGCGATGGCAAAACGGCTGTGCAAGTGGCCGGTGGGAGTGTTTCATGAGTAAGCGTAAAAATTCCGGCATTGCTGTGGCGAAGTGCCTCTCTATAGGGGGTACCCCCTTCGAATCCATGACCTGTGCCTTTTTGCCCTTGTACAACACGCCAAAGTCCTCAACTTGCAAAAATGATAATCGACCTCCTTGTTGGTGGTTGGTCGCAGCCTGCTGCTCCAGTCGTGTGGCGCATCATATCCATATCAGAGTGTTTGAGTTTTGCAATATGATGTGATGCGCTGGCACATGAGCACAGGCTACCGTTAGGCTAGCCACAGGCTCACTGATGGTCAGTGACATGCAGATGAGGTGCTACACAAACAGTTCTCCTGCTTGTGCCAGCAGGCTGTGTCCCACCGTGGGATGGTGGCGATCCTTTACCACATTCATCACAGGTGAGTCACCAGGTAACTCAACTGAAAGTGAACATGTGCATCCTGTGTTGCGTTTGTGTCATGCAAAAACATTCATTTTTCATTGCGTGAACTGGGTTTGCACTGTTGGGAGATGGCTGCTGGCAGTGGCTGCCAATCAGTGGATAAGGGCGCCTACCAGCAGCAGCCTGCAGCAGGCCAGTCAAGTGCCATGAGATTGAACAGCACTCTAATGTGACTAAGTCTATGCCATAGCCTCAGTCTGGTGGAACGACAACTTGTAACAGTTGAATTGTCATCGCACTGAGACGCATGTTGTGTGTCCTGTTCGATCACTGTAATCATCACATCATGTGATGCGGCATGGTTTCAAATGAATCCTTCACACATTCACCATATGCAGTGCTCTGTCGCACTGCTGGTGACCTAAGAAAAATAACTTGATTAAAGCCTTGAATGATTCAAGCAAGCAGCTACTAGCAGCTGCTTGCTATCTAGGGAGGTCTTGATTATAAAATTTATAATCAAGACCTCCCTAGACCTTGAGCCACAATTTCCTACCGCGGTTGCCGACATGTAACAAGTGTCTGCGCAACACTCTATGGTCTGCCATGCCCAATGCCATTACTGGCTTGGTTTGATTACTGGTTCAGTTGGCCGCCACTGGCTGAGGGTGCCCCAGGAGCCGCTGGGCAGTGTAAACTGCACATGACTGCAGTTCAGTGGCACTCCAACTGGTCCTGTGCCACATTGCACTGCAGCCTGGGGCGTTTGGCTGCACAGCAAATGCCACTGGCCGTGAGTCATGGATCTGCTTATAGGGTTCGATGCAGGCCATTATACTGAGCTCTGTCATGCACGACTTTCCACCTGAGCAGCAGCGTATTGCCATCTTGCTCTTGAGTCAGCAAGTCCATGGACTGATGGCCAACGGTGCTCTCTTTTGTGCTGATGGCAGCATCAGCAGTGACACTTTAAGGCGCATGCCCCAGGTCTCTGACAGACCTCTTTAGGTGGTCCACCGGTTGCTGCAATAACTTACAATGAAGGTGAAATATGGATGCTGCACAGGGCTGTGTTACGTGTTGAGTAGCGCTCATCAACTGACAGGGTTTCAGGGCTTAGCCCTATGAGTAGCCCTAACTAGCTATGCATAGTATCCACAGTAGCAAGTGCCACAGTGTCATCAGATGCACTCCTCAAGAGCTGCCACATGAAAGTGGACCTCGGGACGACGTCACACAAGAAAACAACTCTTCTATCCCTTCAGTCCATATCTAAAGTGACCATATGGCGAGCTCGCCGGCAGTGCAGAAGCTGCAGACTGTAAGCAGTAGTAGCCTTTACTTCTTCGCAGGCTGGATGCTCATGTTGCTTGGCATACAGTGCCCTCACCAAACATCCTGCATCGGCAGTACAACAGCACCGCCAGATGTGGCGTCCGATGTGCTGATAGCCAGACGGGCTGCTTGATAAGTGTTGATTCGCGTCTTAATGCAGGCATTGGAAGGCGCGATGGACGAGATGCAGCGGAAGAACCTCGTGCCGCTGCAAAAAGAGTCTTTTCTCTGCAGTGCCAAATGCTGTGACCAGACTCAAGACATGCAGCAGCTGCAGCAGTGGTGAGCAAGCTATGGATGCATAGTAGTACACGATGTGTCACCATCTGAGCAGCTGATCACAGCTCAAGTGGCACAAAGGCGCAACAAGCCTGGGATGCAAGTTGTATGCAGCAGCTGCACCCCCCAACAGCCTGGCTGCCTTGCATCTTACTTGCACTATGGCTGTTGAGCTTGCTGCTGGTATCTGTATGACTGCAGCACTATCAACTGTCAGCAGAAGGTGCAAGGAGCACATCAGTTGTTGTACGGCAACCTGGAAGACTTTCAGGTGTGGCTCTGTCTAGTGCTCCTATTCGGTCAACTGTCATCACGGGCCCTATTGGTCAAATGGCAGGCCCTTGTATTGTAACTTGTTAAACATACCTCTACGTCTGCTGTAAGGTTGTCATCATAGCATTGGCTCACCTCCCAACATACAGCAAGGGTTTAGCAATAGATCGCTGCATATCTGAATCTCATTACTCAATCAGCATTAGCCTGCAATGAGCTGTGCACCTGCAGCAGGCTACATACTTCTGGCTCAACACTGTATATGCATCAGCAACACACGGTGTCCATTCCTTTTGCATGCAGCAGGAAAGCTGCATATGCCAGCTGTTCATTGCAACCAGCATAAGCCTCTTATGTAACTGAGTGCCTGCTTCCACCTGCAGAGACGCTTTCAGCGTTGTTTGATGCGATGTGATGATCAGGCCAGGGACTCTTTACCTTCAGATCCACAGGACAAGGACATCAAAAAAGCACAGGTAGGTGATCTTAGGGCTCCCTGTAGGTCGTGCTGGCTGTCAGAGCATCAGCCTGCATTGCCTGCAGCTCAGTTCCATTGACTGGTGATTGGCAGCCTGCTAGATTAATGTACTGAACTCCATGGGCTGTTGTAGCTGTCACCTTAACTGTTGCAACTGGCTGCGTACCAACAATCACTGTTGAACAGTTGATCACTGTCCGCTTGAAGCACCAATATTGGAAAATCCACCTGTCTGTATGATGTGAGAGTCAACAGCTTGCTTGTGTTCATGCTTCTCCTGCATCTGCATGCAGGCTTTGTCCGCTTCCTGTATGGACGCCTGTGCCAATGAATATGCTGGCAAAGTGCCAAAGCTTAAAGGAGACATTGCAGCAGCGCTGCAGAAGCTGGGGAGGTGAAGCAGCTGCAGTGGCTCACCCGGGGCCAGCAGGTAGAGCGATCAACTGCTGGCAGCAAGTGGCAATGAGTGAAAGCATCGTGCAAGTTGGCATTTGATATTCATTGATTGGGAAAAAGATCTCCTTAACAGTTTACAGGACGTCTGAGGCTCATGCAACCATTGCACGTTCACGGTGAATATTCAAAGCAGAAGTTCTGCTTCAATAAATTTGCTTAAGCAAGCTTGTTAAGCTGAGGGTCAGTGACAGATTGAGAGCTGATTATGGTTGTAAAGGGGCTTCCAATGGCTTGTGATCAACAAGCTCGTGCCCGGCTTTCCAGTAGATTCTTTTATCTGACCTCTCCAGCATGCAACTGGCAGGTAATGAAGAGACAATGAGACATGTACATGGTGGTCTGCTATGGCTGCCACCAGTGACCCAGGGAGTAAGGAAGGTTGCATGTCCGACCGCAAGGCCCTTGGGAAAAGTACTTTGGTCACCACGGTGTCTCAGCAACACTCGTCCACCAAGCCTTGGTCAGGCCACCCTTATAACTTTTAGGGGGAGGAATTGGCTATCAGTGGCCCTAACAGGCAGTAGACACCAGTTGTGTGGCTCATATAAGAACCAGAGTCAACATGCGTGCAAATATATCTGTTGTATCTTGGTCTATAAGACCTTCTTCGGATTCTTTCTCATGTATATGCAACTTGTATATTCTGTTGAACAGAATGAGATGCACTGCCAGTGTTAAATGCGCTGTGCACGCGCTGGGAGTCCTGTATGACCTCAGGCTGCTAGTTACATTACAACCCTTATGTAGGTATTAGGTGTCTTCAAATTGCAGATATACAATAAAGACCTCACTAGGTGCTGTCACAACCATTATCAGTGACCTTCATAAAATTCTCTCCACACCAGTCGGGTTAAGTGGCTACTAGCCACACAAAGTATGTGTGCTGCACCTGCCCTCCTAAACTTTCAGGGGTACAAGCTTCACTCACAAACTGGACTGATGTAGACCAGATCTGGCCTATGCAGCGGGGGACTTCAAGTGGCACAAAGCACTTAGTCAGCATTCTGCAGGGGCCCATGGTGAATGACGGGCTGCTGTACGTCTTCAATAACTTGAGCGCATTTGTGTGCACTGTAATTACTGCGGCGGTGGCACCGCTGCAGTGATTATCAGCGCACCAGCAACCACAGCCAAAGTGGACTACACAGGAGGGCACAAGAAGTCACATGCTGACATGTCAATTCTGTGCTTTCACTACATGCATTGCTTGTCCATCAGTGAGCCATGGTCGCATACAACAACCTTCCAGGTAGCGCTCTTTCCTGCTGTCACTCAGCCTCCGCAGCTCTGGCCTGCTGCATGAGCCTAGGTGCAGCTGCACAGCAGGCAATACTGAAGAAAACATGCTGGCTCCAGTCACCAGCCTTTTGCTGGAGGTACCACACAAGCAGCCAGCGTAGACTCTCCTCATGAACCACAACGTGGCTACTGCGTTGGCATGCTGGACTGGCATCTGCTGATGGTCCTGAGAACATCATCAACGGCCGACCTTGCCAAGACTGGCATCTGTTTTTGGGTTTGCTGTGTACTCCTGAGTCACGGCAGCAGCGGAAGTGCAAGAGAGTGTCCTTGCTGAGACTATGTCAATATAAACAGCAAGTCCAACCTGACTAGGACCTGGGTTCACTGCATAGTAGCACCGATACAAATGTAGAGATTGGCATTGCATCCTTGTCATAGAACGTGCACTTATGAGCCCTGGGCCCTGCATGGTTGTAATAACATTTTCACCACACAGCAGCATCATGCTGCCTCCCAGGGAACAGCCTTGGAAACCACTTTCCCGTCTCAGGTTGACATGCTGAGATAACGGATGTATCAGCGTACAAGGAGTGGACTATCAACTGAAAACATCAGCATCCCATCCTGCATGCATCACCAGCCACGCAGTTGAGAGTGCGCTGAAGGGGTGCTGCAGTTACCTGCACTTGCACAACCATCCTGTCAACAGTGGTCTGCAACTGTCTGAGATCCTTTATGTACAGCAGACGCAGCACGATGGCAAGAGCATCAACTTGAGCATCTGTGGACCAGACATGCCGGCAAGCAAGACGGATCCCCAATGTCAGGCAGGCTTGCAATCAAAGGCATGATCCAGTGCTGCTCCAGTGGTAGGCTGACAAGCCAGGTGCAATGGAACACCGTTCATGTCAAGTACTGAGAGGACCAAAAGCACCTTGTTATGACCACACCAGCAACTTACAGTGCATCTTAAGATGGTCCCTAGTCGGCCTTTGGGAAAACTCAATCAAACTGCATGGTATGGTGGAATGGCGAATAGGGCTATGAGGTACATTCATGCCGTCACAACCAAGGTTAAAGCATTGCTCTGCAAGATAAGCCACCACAGTGGCACAAGGCCATATCAACGTACCCCCTGTTTGGAACCCCAGCGGTATGTGCTCCAGGCTCCCTGCTGCTACTGCTTGGTGAACGTCAACATCAGTTACACTGGGGAGGACGCAGTCTGACAGTACTTCACCCACCAACTGTGTGTGTTGTCAGAGCAACAGTGCAGCCATGAAGGTTGTTATACCAGCTGAGCTATGTGCAGTGCAAGGGATGCAGCTGACCAAGCTGCTAAAGGAGAGAGAGCAATGGAGTCTGCAGCCTGCAATGTGCTTGCTGCCCTGCAGAGCAGAGCATGAATGTTGTGCAACACGCTAACAGAGTGAAGCATCTTAGAACAAATTCATGGCCTGCTGCCATCCTCACCTGCAGATGCTCAAGGAGGGTGCCGTGGCTGGTGTCAACATGCAGCAGGGTGAACAGTTTTGAGAGCTGCTGTTGCACTTCTGCTGAATGCACTGCCTCAGGAGTAACAGCAGCGGCAGCAGCAGTAGTAGTGGCAGCAGGAGACGTAGACGCGTTGACTGCAGGTGTTGAGCAGAGACTAGGTATGCAAGCAGGCCTGTGACTATTTGTTGCTGGCAAGTACCAGCGTCTATGCCCTCACAAATGTCGACTGAAAACTTGATGCTAGTGCCAAGCATGTTCATGGTGCATCCTACTGTTGTTGCCGCAAGGTACTGCTGTAGAACACCACATTGTTAGCTGTTCTCCTGGCACTGCCGTATCTGTAACCTGTCACGGTCTTGTCATGGACCTGTCTTGCTCACAATCTGGAAAAGGTAGTTGCTCAGCCGCTGCCTGCCGTTGCTGCAGGGCTTGTTCAGCAGTTGCTTCATACTGCTTGGCTGCAAGGACATAAGTATATATAGTCATACAGCGCCTCAGCAAAGTATGTTTTAGCCGTTTGTTCCATCAGATGCAGTGGAGGCAGTACACGCTTCATCAGCAATGCACAGCAGCCTGATCTGAATGGTGCCATCAGGTCTCATTGCTCAAGCCCGTCGGCAAGGACCAGCTGGATGATGTATGCGTGCTGTAGACTGCCGCCGACCATTGGTAAAGGTTGCTGGCGCCCCCTGCTGCTCACCATCGTCTGCATACTCAAGACCAACAGCAAAGCTCAGTAACCATTCCAAGACGTCTTGCTGGTTCACTTCTGTCAGTTGTATAGGGCATTCTAGGTCTTTGAGATACTGCAAGAAAGAATGGAGGAGTAGGACTATGTCTGATCTTCAGATTCTGGCCTTGAGATATTTGATCTTGGGGAGAGAGGCCATAGGGTACATGCAACATGCATGCCAACACACTGCAGACTCCTGTGGCACCTGAGCGAAAGCAGCTGGCCAGGCGTAGCTCCCTACATCGTTCAATTGCTTACGACTCTCGGCAGGATACTGCCTTATCTGCAGGGGACTGGCTAGTCACGTATGCAACGGTCTCTTGAGGAGTGCATTGCTGATTGTGTAGGCTTCCACCTTCACGTTTTCCAGCCACGCCAAAAGCTTTCTAAGGTTCTGATCATCCGTCAGTACGACCGAGTCTGCTTCAGGGTATGAAAGTGCACACAGGAGAGTGCGCAAAAGTCCCATGGTTGCACAATTTGCGTCCTACTACGACTGGAGCTGTCTGCTGCTGGCGCAATATGATAGTCAGTGCGGTTGCCAATTAATTGTCATCGTGTGTCTGGCATGCGGTATACGCTTCGATCCCGCGGGTTAGCTGTTATACTGCATGTTTCACAGGCGGGCTACAGAGGGGGCTTCTCAGCCCTTTGCCTGTCATGTTTCACAGGATCGTGATTCTGAAACTGCTGCCACAGGCGCAGGGCCCTTCCTTGCCCTGCAAGTGCATCTCTTCACGTGCTGATCGTTGAGCACAAAATGTTGGCCAAGTTCGTGAGCCCTGCCACAACAGGATGCTTGAGCATGATGGTGCGCATATTCAAATGGCTTTTGATAGCGATCGCTGACAGCTACTGTCAACATCAGTCATCGTGTCTGTGCTGCTTGCAGGCCCAAGTGGCTGCCCGCCATGTTGGTCAGTGGAGCCGAGGATTCGCGGCAGCAGCTACTACAGAGGTATACGCAGATAATATGAACCCAGGCTACCACAGCATGCTGTTGTGTTCATGCCACTTAGGCAGTAGTGCCCCTTGCTACATACAGACCTGCCCCTCTGCTTGATGGATTTTTATGCAGCTGACGGTGCGTGACGCCCTGAACTCTGCACTTGACGAGGAAATGGCGCGTGATGACAAAGTTTACATTCTGGGAGAAGAGGTAACTACGCAACGGATCCAGGTCAACTTCAGCATGTATAGTTAGATACATGCCAACTCACTTGATCTGGTGTTGCAGGTTGGAGAGTACCAGGGAGCATACAAGGTAAGGCTCTCAGTGGACCTGCAGACCCTGAAATTCCCAAGGCACTTCATGTACAGTGAAGCAGCATCATAGTTGGTAACCGGTTGACCCAACAGAAGTGTGTATTGTCCAACTGACGCAGATCACCAGAGGATTGCTGCAGAAGCATGGGGCTGAGCGTGTCAGGGATACTCCAATTACAGAGGTATGTGAGCACTCTTGATGCGTAGCACGCAATCCACACAGCTATAGCTTGCATAGAAACACACAATTGAATCCTGTTGACATGCCTCCTTTCTCAGTACAGCAGTGTTACTTGTTGATATCATGTCATGTGTGCCATTGCCAGTCGGCCGACCATGTGTGTATTACCTGTGCTGGATACTACTCATTGTCTGGTTGTGCTGCCGCAGGCTGGTTTCACAGGTATTGCAGTTGGTTCAGCATTTGCAGGCCTCAAGCCAGTCTGTGAGTTCATGACTTTCAACTTTGCCATGCAAGCTATTGATCAGATAATCAATTCAGCAGCAAAGACGTTGTACATGTCAGCGGGCCAGATTGCGTGCCCTATTGTATTCCGTGGGCCAAATGGAGCAGCTGCTGGTGTGGCGGCGCAACATTCACAATGCTTCGCTTCCTGGTACAGTCATGTGCCAGGGCTCAAGGTGAGTGATACAAGCAGCACAATGGACAATGTCAGCAGCTCATCAACCATGTTTCTCTTGAAATGGTGTGGTGCTGTTGACTGTCGCTCTTGGGCATGCTTGCTGTTACAGACCACTCCAATGGCCCTGGGCCGCAAAGTGCAGCTGCTCAAGGCCTCGCAGCGGAGCATTTGCCAATGGCATTGTTGCCCTGAAGTGTTGTTGCACTGAGGTTGGCTTGCGGCGGTGCCCGTGGAAATGAAGTGGATGACAAACCCCATGATGTCACCAATCTTCTGTACATTTGTAACGTTGGGGAGTCAGCACACGCTGTCAAAGCTTTTGTGCTGCATGATGCACTTGCAGGTAGTAGCTCCTTATGACAGTGAGGATGCTCGTGGCTTGCTGAAGTCAGCAATACGTGACCCTGACCCAGTGGTCTTCCTGGAGAATGAGCTTCTGTATGGTGTGTCATTCCCTGTCAGTCAGGAGGTGAGCCAAGCGCACACAGAACACTGCAGAAGCAGGACCCCCAAAACAGCAGGAAAAGCGCCATTTACTGTAGACTGCTTGATATTGGCCTGCACTGCAGGAGGTGCAGCATTCCCGAACCAAGTAGTGTTTTGTGCTACTTCTGCACCTTGTCGACCTGCATGCTCCACGCTACTTTGCTTTGAACCACAAGGTGCTGGACAAGGACTTCCTGCTGCCCATTGGCAAGGCCAAGGTGATGCGGCCAGGCAAGCACGTAACGATCACTGCATTCAGCAAGATGGTGGGCACAAGCTTAGAAGCAGCAGACAAGCTGGCACAGGAAGGCATTGAGGCGGAGGTGAGACAGCAGCAGCAGTCCTCAGCTGGGGTGGTGCCACTCCGTATCGCAGGACAGAGGACACAGTTGTTGCAACAGGAAGCACTTGGTTAAGCTAGTTGTTACAGGGTGCTGGGTTCCCCATGGTGTTGGCTGCATTTTGTGCACACAGCGTTCCAGCTGCTGTTTGTGCAGGCGGCATGGCTGGCTGATGAGCAGCTGTCACCCACACTTATGGGTGACTTCGAAAGTCTGTAGTGTCCCAACTAGTGTAAGGCGTACATCTTATGTCCTGCAGGTGATCAATCTCCGCAGCATCAAGCCTTTGGACCGGGCTACCATTGCCGAGTCAGTGCGCAAGACCCACCACTTGGTGAGCGTTGAAGAGGGCTGGCCACAGAGTGGTGTAGGTGCAGAGATTGCAGCAGTAGCCATGGAAGACTGCTTTGATGAGCTAGATGCACCAGTAGGCCGTGTAGCTGGTGCAGAGGTGCCAACACCCTACGCTGCAAACTTGGAGGCCTTGTCATTCCCCAAGGTAGATGAGATCGTTCAACAGGTGAAGGCAACTCTTGGCAGGGCCTGATCTCTGTTGCTTTCCTTGGGCGCCTTGAATCCCCATGAGACCTCAAGATCAGTATTGATGCCCGTTTCACAGTGGTTATTGCACAGTCTGCCAGCTGGTATGCACTGGCAGCAACTAGAGATCACTTCTCAGCTGTGCACCTGGAGGCAACTACCTGCGTAGGTAGGGCTAAGGGGTCAGCAGTGCTGGGAGGGTGCTTGGCTGTGGTGATTAAGAGGCCACCCCTAAGGCAGAAAGCCAGGCTTATCATAATCCAGTTAACTAACGTTGGTTGTGATGTTCGGCCTGTGTGCTACCATAATTATATAGATTTCACTCTGCGCTGGACAACATAAGTCACACACAACTATGCAACCTACTTCACTTGTGAGGACGGATAGATCTAGCAAGGCTGACTTGGTGTGCCACCGCTGACAGCATCTTGTAACAGCCTGTTGCTGAGCAGAATTCTCCTCTTTGATTGGTCTTGATTCCGTGTTGTGTTCATTGTAGTCTGTAGACCCTGAATAGTTATAAACACGCGTTGCCAATGCAATGCAGTGCAGTGCATGCTGCACAGTTGCTGTTGTGTTGGACGCATGTGCATAATCGACTTCTGCTTCTGGTTGCTGTTTTTACAATAGCTCTACTAAGGGCAGGTGTTTCGTAGGAATACTATTTCTATTTCTTTTTCTTTTTGGAAAAGAGGAAAACGGTAAATATGTCACTGAGTGGCTTCTGCAGTGAAGGCATTTCCCCTGAGAATTTTCAAATACTGCTGCAGCACACGGCCTTGAAGGCCAGTGGTTGGCTGAACCGCTTGGCCAGAAAGGGTAAAGCTGCTACTACTTGTACTCGTGCAGCTTGCAACAGTATGAGAGCCAATGGCATTGCTGGTTGCGCCTGCCGATGCTTCTGGCAGCAGTGCTGGTCCGAGTTGAACTGCAAAGCCTCTCAGTGTTCCTGCTTCCTGTACATGATAATAAAAAATAGACAGCAGGGTCAGCACTATTTGGGCAATCGCGTCACTCATCACCAGTGATATCAATAATGCACCAGTCGGGGAGTCAACGGAATGTACAGTAAAAGAAATTTAGTACAGTCTCCGCATGCCGGGACATGGCCGGTCAATGCCATCGACTCAGTGGTGCAGATGCAAGGTATTGCGCCTCTGAAGTTCTCTCATGCCTCTGCCTTGTACGCAATATCATTGATGAATTGCAACGAGCAATTGCAACGAGCAAGAGAAAGTTCAATAGACAACAACCAGCAAAGATATAACCATGCATGCACTACATGCGGCGTCTGCTTGGGCCGCAACTAGTGGATATATGTCTACAACGTTGACAATACAATGCTTATTGCGGTGACTGCAATAACCACTAGTCTTAAAAGAACCCATTTGCACATTAATGACCTCCAAAGTTGGTAAGGAACACTGTCAACCCTCACTTGGTCAACCTAACATCGAGATGTTTGACCATGCAATACACCCAAATCATGCCCTCAGCAACCACTATGTACAGAGCACCCACATCACAATGTTCCCGCTCCTGTCATTACCACCCCTGCAAAATCGTCAGGCTTATGCAGCCAACATCAACAAATGCAAATATGTCTCACACCTCATCAACCACAACTCTTGATGCACTGTGCCAGCCAGCTGTGCCTTCAACATGAATTGACCATGCGCATCCATCACGCTATGAGCATGGCACACCATGAAGACAATCGCACGCCTAAAATTGCACTTGCCCGTTACACACTCTCACATCGTCCACTGTTGAGCCCACCCAATCAAGACCAGCCCATGTGGCCAACCGCTGTTTTTTGTTTCCAACCAACAGCACATCATGCAACAGTCGTCTTTCAGCTGCATGTTACACACCATAAGACAAGTGGGGGTGAGCACCCACCCTGTGGATTCCCAATGAGAACACCAGCAGCACCACCTGATTCACTTGTTCTGCAGTGCTTCTTCTCTCTGCGCACTCTGTCCAACATCCAGACCCTGCTGGTGATGTTGATGGTGCTGCTGATCGCCTGCACTGTCTTCTGCTGGCTGCAGCCGCTGGCTGATGAGGTAGTAGCCCAGTGCCAGCACACCCATGATCAAGCCAGTGACAGCCACGTCTTCCGAGTACTTGCCCGCCTTCTCAACCAGGTCTGCAGGAGCAACATACATCACACACACGTGAGCGCAGACCAGGCTGAGTGGTGTGCAGTGTGCTTCAAGTCTGCTCGGAGCTGTCAAGCCAACAACCACAAAGCCACTGGTGACTGCCAGGACCACAAGCAGAATGACCTCATGGTCAAACAGAGATCCTTATGGTTCAATTGCAACAGTATAATATCTGACTACTCTGCATAATCGCTTCCACCCCACTTAGCAAACTAACAAAAATCTCTTTCCCCCCGCCCCCGTGTGCTTTTGCAGATGTGTATGAGATTCTGGATTGAACGAGGCTTCAATGATTGAGCCGCTCTGCTGTCTGCCACTGGCGTTTGTCAGGCCTCACCCTCCATGAGAGCGTCCAGATCTGCGCCGCCCTCCAGCAGCACTTTGCTTGCCCCACCCAGTGATGCATACAGCACGCTCCACACGCTCATGCCAGCAATAGTGCCAGCCACCAATGGACCCAACTGCACAGGAGTCAGGCCTAATAAGTAATTGCTGGCACTGCAAATAAAAAAACGCAGGCAGAAGCAGCACACCAGGCATAGTGTACATGGCATAGAGCATAGAGCCATCTTACAATGCGGCGCATCATGGCCCAGTTGTTGGCACCATCAGCACCATCAAAAGCTGAAGTATGGCAGCTACAGTATACTTTGCAGACATAGAGTCGAGCGCGACAACAAGCACAAGCTCCATTGGCTCCCACCAGGCAGCAGTGCTGCAGCTCACCTGAATGGGACTACTGGTGTCAGCCGCAGCAGCGTGATGGCTGTGACCTGCTGCACAAAGCCTCCGGACTCTATTGACCGTGTCACTGCTGCCAGCTGCTGCTGCACTGGCCCCTGTTGCTCTCCGACTTCATGCGCTATGACCTTCTCTGCCAATTTTCTGCCTATGCCCTTGGAAAGGCTGTAGGCGTTGATTGCTGCTAGCGTGACCCCTATGACGACGAAAAGTGCACCCTGCATGTGAGCAAGCACAGCAGTGGCATGAGGTCAGACAACACCATGTCTCAGCTGGCAGGTTCAGACTCCCCTGCGTACGCCAGTCCCTCAGTTCTTCAACACTGCTGCACCATGGACACAGGATAGCTTGAAGATGCAGCCAACGACGACCACAACTGCCCCACCGACACACGCACGGGAACCATTGGAACCTGCATGGACTGCCACAACAGCAATAATCCCGCCGCTCTGCTGTTACCTTGAACGGCCCAAAGAGCAGCCCGCTGGCCAGTGTCAGTGGCTGTGTTGGGAACAGGGGGATCATTTCTGCGCACATGACTGTTACTACGAACAAGACGCCGCCCCAAGGCCCCAGCGCGTCTATTTGATCCTGCAAATGGGTTGAATGCATCAGGCAGTGGTGCTGTTGTGCAGATCAGGCATTGCATACTGCATGAGGGCATGTTGACAGAAATGCTTCAACGTGACATGCCAGATCATGCAGAGCTAACACTGCTCAACTGAATGCAATGCAGTGCAACGCAACAACACCAGGGAACCCTTCCAGGTAGTGAATTGCTGAATGGGAAAATGCTCTGTCACAAAATAATGCAATGGAAGCCACAGGGCCTGCCCTTGTGCTGCCGCCAGCTATTCAACACACTGCAGGCGGGTAGGGTGCAATCACTAAAAGTCTGATAGGCGCATCAAAAGTTTTTGAAGCTATTGGGGAGCAATGCACACACGCACCAGAAACTCTCTGAACAAGGCAAATGCTGCTGGTGGTACTGATTCAGCTGCATGCGACTGCATATGCAGAGAGGTACAGAGCTGGTGGGCCGCAACTGTTGGCAACAACCATAACCTGCGGCTGATTTGGTTGCAATGCTGCTGACAAGCGCCCTCAACGGATGCCCGGTGTTGTTGGGCGCTTGTGCTGTCTGAGCAGCTGACTGTGCAGGCATCATTGCAGCCATGCGTGCTGTCCTGCCTATCTGCTGAGCAGGAAATGTGTGGTAGGGCTGGTCTGTGCTGATGACGGCGTTTGAACACTCTCACAGCATGCACGCTTCCTCCACCGCTGCTGATGCCAGCAACGCGAGTGGGAGGACACTGCAACATGTACGCACAACGAGATATAAGCTCGCAACGTATGTATCAGACGGTGATCTGTGTGCAAATCTGATCCTCAACCGACCGATATTGTCGTAATACACGGTATGCAACACATGCAGCTTCTGAGAAGAATATAGCATCAGTGAATATACTCAAGCGAAGGTTTGATATCTAAAGACAAGCAGAAAATTCCAAATTTGATGCCATGTGCTCAATTTCATGTGGCGTATGATACTGACGTGTTCCTTCCTCACACACAGTGTCTCACAAAGCCACCAAACCCAAGGACCTCGCCACCCATTGCAGCGCGGGATTCAGCCATCCCAATGCAAGCAGTTGTCATGACCAGTTCATTGCTTAAGATGCGCTTGTTATGCGCTGGGAAGAGCCCTCAAAAGTGCAACATCTGCGCTTGGTTACACATCCTGGTCAGTTTGCACAGTTTACGTCTTCTTGAACAGCTTGTCGCGTAGCATACAGAGAAACATTCAATGCTGCGCCAAACCTCTCGTTTACTATTGGCACATGGTGCTCTCGCTCAGCAAGCCGCAGCATGCTCCCACCTGCAGTTCAGCAGTCTCTTGAATCAAACCCGAAGCCGGTCTGATTCCACAAACACTCTAGACGGTGGCTTGAACGGCGCTATAAATGCTCAAGATAGCCAAGGAGTGGCTAATGGCCTGGATGTGTCAGCAGGGGAGCTGTTGGCACATGCAGACTCCGTTATATCAGCAAGTGAAGCAGCCGAAGCAGCAGTGTTCTTGGCAGTGAAGGCCGACAGCTGGGTTATCTCACGACAGGTGTTAAATGTGTTGAGCTGGACCCACGAGTACATGCCATGGTGCGTGCCAGCATCGCTGTGAGATGGAGGCTAGTCGGATAAGCAGCACAGCATCTGGCCACCATAATGTCCTTAGTCTGGTCATGGCACAGCGCAGAAATGGGAAGCGTACAACCTGGTGCTTGCCATGTGGCAATGACATGTCTTCTCCCTTCAGAGTATGCAGCTGGCAGTCATGACAAGACAGCCTATGCATGTAGGTTTTCTTCATGACATTGGGCACACTTGTGCAGGATGTTTCATATGTGCTCGCACTGCAACACATTGGCACACTTGCTGCTGGCACTTGCAGGTTTGAAGCTATAGCCATCAGCAACGTGGTTCTGAAGCTGTGCACTCTGCCGCTTACAGTGTACAGCCAGATACAGGCGCCTCAGATGCAAGCCATCAGAACAAAGGGAGAGCACATCCAGAAACTGTCAAAGCAAATGAATCAAGCAGTATGTTTTGTGTAGAGCCTCATAGTTTTGCCAAAGCTTCGTTATCTACCAATCTTTAGGCTGTTGCTCCTTATTATCCCGTTATCTGGTCATTGACTCATTGATGTGAGGCATCATTGCACTTGCTGCCTGGTACCAATTCTGACACCAAATCCATAATATCGTTGCTATCTGCGGCTTGGAGTAGTCACCATTTGATATGCACAGCACTGTGTCGCCTTGCACTGAGAGCGCTCCCTCCCTGACTTGGATGTCTTGATGTTGTGGTGAAGCAACGTGCAATGTCCTGTGTAGCTCTGCCATCAACAGTGTTGACCTGCCTATATAGTGGTCCTGCTTTCACCTATCGCTGTACTTGTGATTATTGTTTCTGCTGCCTCTGCTGTCACAGCAATCTGCATCTGATTATGAAAAGTACGCTCAGCAGCACCGCATCGCTGTGGAAGACTTCCAAAAAAACCACAAATATCTGTTGTTGAGGACAGTGGGAGTCCCCGTGCTGGGGATCTTCCAGGCTGTGGTCCTCGTCAGCCACTTTAGTGCAGTAAGCAGCCTCACCAGGGCAAAGGTGAGCATGTGCAGTGATCATTGACTGATGCGGGGCATCACACGACAGTTTATTTATGCGGCCTTCTAGGGTTTTGAGCATTGCAGATGTGTGTGAGTAGCCTGGCTTGGTACAGGGCCTTTCTGCTGAGTTCAAGCCACTCTCCATGGAATCTCAATTGCTGATTTACATGTTGGAACAACACAGGCCACACTTCACACATGCAACCCACGTTACTAATGCCACAATGCTGTGCCTTCGCTGGTATGTGTTGCTGCAGCTACCCTCCATGACTACTGAAGGTGGCCTGTGGTTCACAGACCTGACAGTTCCTGACCCGTACTATGGCTTACCTGTGATTGCTGCACTGTCAACCCTGGCAATGCTCAATACCTCCCAGATGGGTGACCAACTGCGGCAGATGGGCAGCAAAGCAGACTTGATGCGCATGTTGATGGGATTCGCTGCAGTCAGTATGATTGCTGCAGGGCACTATGTGTCCTCTGCATTGGCCTTGCTGTGGGGAAGCAATGCATTGCTTGCATTGGCGCAGAATTACGTATTGGGCAGAGCCGGTGTACGCAAGGCGATTGGGCTGCCACCTTTGAAGGGTGCTGATGTCACGGGAGTACAACAGATGTTGAAGTGGTTTGATGATAGGAGCAATCCAAAAGCAACAGCAGCAGTAAGTGGGGCTTTGGGGGCGCCGCCACCAGGCAGCAGGCCTGCAGTCAACTATCTGGCCAACAAGCCTCGCCAGCGCCGAAGATAAGCGGCTGGGTGCGGCATGGGCTAGCATACTTGTTGAGGCTTCTGACAGTGTTGTTTATCTGTAAAAGAAATTGAGCCATGCAACAAGTTGAGATGCAATGGCAAATGCACTGACATGCGTGGGGGCGCCACCCGGGTGTGATGCTTGTGTTATCTGTAGCATTATGACAAGACTCAAAATCTGCTGATGCCACAGCATAGTAAAAGAAATTTAGCCATGCAACAGCATAGTACTACTACTACACTAGTGTAAATGAAGTTGAGGCATGCAGCGTCAATGCGATAGGTTGCATAATGATAGCCCATTCAGTACAGGTGTTGTTCAAACCGGCACGAGTGTCACAAACTCAATCATAGGCTATTGGGTGCGGCACGCGCTGTTATGCGTGACACACACCTTGTGTGATGTTGAACATCAGCAGAGCAGGCACTCACAACAACCAGTGTGTGCACAATAGGAATATGAATAGGTGCCACAGCGTGATGCTCAAGGACTTTAGTGAGCCCGAGGCGTACATTTATGGGCCGGGGGGCCGAAGCGATTGGTTGATTGCACCCCAAGGCCGTCGACTCCGCGAGTTCACCCAATTGGCAGATACCCCATGGCCAGTCAGACCGTGAAAGGTCCCTCCCTCTCCTTCAGGGGCGCCCGTTGGACTTCAACCCCGGAGGTCAACATGTGTGTGCACAAGTGCAGCCACGCAGCCTACATTCTACCCCATACGCGCCTTCCTACCGGGCCGAAGCCCGTCACGGGCTGGTACGGTACCAGTTTTGAGCGCTTGCCCCTCATTCCATCGGTTAGCACAGCAGGGATAGAACCTACTGCCACTGGTACCTAACCGCGAATGGGCGAGTGTGTGCACATATAAGTGCTCATGAATGATTCATGCATTCCCAATGCATTGGCGGCCAATGCAACTGTTTGCGATGGGGACCTCAAATCCCACCATCTGTGGCACGGCATAACATGCCACTGCCAGTGCTCTGCCAGAGCACTTGGAGTCGAAACAGTCACCATGACCAGCATCTGTTGGTGGCACTGGAATGCTGTGTTGAGGCACGTGAATCCACCACCCAGGTGCCACCATCAAATGCTGGTCATAGTGACTATTTCGCTGATGAGTCCGACTCACTGTTGCAGGAGAACCTGCAGCTGCAATGAAAAGGGGATACAATATTAATTATTGCTCTGAGGAGTGCTTAATAGCTTTTATACCTCGCCTACCTAGCGTCATGTAAACCGACAGATTAGCAGAGGCTACTCATGCATGGGTGTTGAGTAATCTAGGGGTGGCTAACCCCAATCGCTAATCCTAGACGCATCAAGAGGATGGTGGTTCTCATGAAACTGTACTACTACTACTACTACTACTACTACTACTACTACTACTACTACTACTACTACTACTACTACTACTACTGCTACTGCTACTGCTACTGCTACTGCTACTGCTACTGCTACTGCTACTGCTACTGCTACTGCTACTGCTACTGCTACTGCTACGTAGTAGTAGTATACTACAAGTTACCTCAAGGTTTTCCACCCGTAAGGAGCCAATAATATCATACGTGATCATCACGTATCATGATGATGACCTGCAGCTGGCTGGGCGGTGATATGTCAGTGGTGCTGCCCTGTGACAGTCCAAGGCAATAGTACGAAATTTAGCTGGTTCTGAGTGGGGATAGTTACTGGATGTAGTGCTTTGCCGAGTCTGCATCTTGCTTCAAATTTTTGGCGGCAAGGGTGAGAAATGTTCTTCTTGACAGGGGTGTACGGCTGGGAGGGGGGGGGGGGCAGCCTTATGTACAAGCCCGCGGGTTCCTTTGTTAGTGTTACGGTACATAGGGTCAATGCACCCTCGCTGGACATCCATGGATATCACCTGTAACGAAGCCGGATTAGGACAAGGGGCCAGCACCGTAGGGGGGTGGCGCACATGTACAGTACTAGTGTGCGCAGACTGGTCATAGGACCTAGCCTTACCAAGGCTTACGGAGCCTTGAGCAGCTTGAGCCGCGCGAGTTGGCGATGGGCCTTGGTTGATTGTGCGCCTGCATGCAGTGCGCATTCATTACGGTAGTAACGACTGATCCCAAACGGTCCCAGCTATGTTCCCAAGAGTGCTGGGAATAGTGATTACACAAGGACTGGCAGTCTCCAGAATGTTCCCGAACAGGTCCCAACTGCTTCACATACAGCTCTTGAAATACTAATAGTCCAAAACTGATCCCATTATGTTCCCATTGGGAGTCATTTAAATGACTCCCAAATTTGGGACCTGTTTGGGAAAAGTGGAAAGGATGACACTGTGGCGCGACTCGCGGGTAGTACCGGTCACACACCAACTGAGCCATAAGCAACCGCATTAATTCATTCATTCATTAATATAAAATACTTTGCAGTGCACCGGGCCCTCGTTTCAGCGTCGTCCGAACACGTGATGTGCGTCGGAATATCACGGTGCACCGGTGGCGGGAATCATTGCAACGAAAATTAGGTCCACTGGTTGATTTGGTTCCCGAATCAACCAGTGGACCTAATGCTTCATGAAGGATGATTGTTGCATGCTGTGCTGGCCGCAGATTTTGGTTTTTCAGACACCAACAGCGAGGTTGCGTAGAGCGCATCAATGCCGCTGGAACCCTCGACGCCGCCACTGCCAGTGGCGATGGCATCAGAGATGGTAATGCAGAACAGATTGAGCCCATGAAACGTACTTATGAGCTAGCAAACGCGCTGATGCAATGTGAAAAGCACACCAGGGTGAGCACCACTAGTGCGCTTTCCGCCCGACCTTGGATCCAATACTGCCATCCCAAACTTTGGCAGGGTACCAGTAGGGCCGGTGGTCAGCCGACAAAAGGTCGGTGATGCACAGGCTTGGTGTGTATGTGCATGACTCTGTGTGGTCATTGCTGGCGGATGTACAGGTCGCACTCAGTTGCTTATATGCCTGTGCCAGACCAATGTGCTGCTTGTGATGACATGTGCCTTGCATGCTGAAGCTTGCTTGGCATACATGTTGCATGTGTCTGTGCATATACTTGATGCCTGCAATTGGAGGAAGGTTGCTGGGGTGTAAAGATTGGGTAGGCCAAATACCCACTGGTCATTGCAGTCTGCATGGCTGGATGGTGGATTGTGGGACAGTGTTGTCCTAGCTGGGTGTGAGACAGTAAGTGTCATTGGTCAACCTGGTTGACCGTTGGCTGAGGCAGTACTGGCCTGACAGTACTGAGACCTGAGCAGCAGAGCTTGCTGGTCATCAGGAGACCACCCCCTTGTAACAAACACAAAAAAACCCGTGCTATGCATGGCACGGAATACCCTGTATTGAAAGTGACACGTGCAACAACAACAGCACAAATTGCGCATGATGTCCTGCAACATGCCAATGCCAACAGGCTCTGGTATAGATGTTCAATCAATCTGGTTGGGCGGTATTGCATGTTACATGCTGATCAACATCCGTATGGACCATGCTTGGCCAGTTGAGATGGAGTCGGGACTGGTGGGCGGCATCTTAGTCACTGGACGTGGCTCATCACAGTGATTTCAAAATTATTCACTTACAGTACAATTGCTGCCGCTGATGAGGTGAGCACTGCTCCCAGATGAAGACGCTATCCAAATAGCTCAGATACAAGTTAAAGAATGAAGTTTATTACGTAAAGCACATTATAAAAAATCGGTGGGATTGACCCCCTTTATCATGGCTCAAGCCAGCGAGCCAGCGAATGACTCTCATGAGGCGCAATCAACCTTACAGACGTAGCCAATCCACAGGCCCTCCCCGAGCGAGTTATGCTCCCCGGTCCACACTCGGACCCGCACCTCCAGCATACGATATTACATATGCTTAATCCTGACCCTAGCCCTCTGCCACTGTTTATAATTGAGATACACCATGTTTGCAGCCATGAACCAAAAGGCATAAGTAATGAAGGCCCTATCATACAGCCAAGGGTACTTGTCGGGCGGCGGCACCACCAGCTGAAGCAAGTGCAGGCAGACAGCACCCACACAAGCGGTGGCTGCCAACACAGCAGCCTTGCCATTCTGAACCGTCACTGCCTTGATGCTCTTTGTTGGCAAGAGGGAAGTGACAACCAGCACATACAGCACATTTGTTGCAAGGTATGCCATGGCCACTCCATCCCTGACCAGCAAGGGGAACATGCTAAATGATGCCACCACCGGCCCCCAAATGGCTGAGTCAGCTTCATGGGCTGCCAACATGGTGATGGGAAGTAGCGGCAGTAAAATGGACTTTTCATGAACCTGCAGCAGACACAGTTGCAGGAAGGTTCAACGCTTCAACAAGCAGCAATGCCAGAAACGGAGTCTGCCTGGCAAAACTATGTCAAGTGCCTGGCGTCGTGTTGCAGTTGCCAACAGCTGTCATGTGCATCCCCAGGGGTTTCTGTTTCCTGCGTGAAATGCAAGGCGTGAACGTCTGGTCTGGCACTGTGCTGCCTAATCATGGCTCGAGTCAACCAGTCTGCTTACAATGATATTGCTGATGCATGGCGAGAACTGTTCAGATAGCCAGCAAACACTTACATGGTAACCAAACATGTAGAAAGACATTGCACTGTTTGCCATGCCCAGCAATAAGCCCTGTTCCGATGGGGCCGCAATCTGCTGCACCATGCTCGGCAGTGTGAAAAGTACTGTCAGCCCAGCACACGCCGATATCAGAGAAGAGGTGTTGAACAGCTGCTTCCACTTGACTGCAACGGAGGTAGTGCACCAGAAGTTCGACAGATAGTCCTCATAGAGGCCACGATGCGCAGGGAAGATGCGCCTGGCAACCTGCAGCACACACCACATGTGCGCCGCCTTCCTAATGGCACCACACAGTGAGATGGTGACAGGTACTGATCAATCCAGAATTCATTGCATCTTGATCTTAGGTGTGTACTTTGTCACTGCTCACCTCGCCTGCAGACTTCAGTGAGTAGAGCCAGGGTGACCAGCACACCACAAAGGTAGCAATGACGGCAACCCCCAACTTGGCAACTGCCATCACCTGTGACATGTGTGATAACAGCTCTATCAGCTCTACAAGTGACCAGTCTGATGGCCACACAGAAGAGTACAATCCTTTGAATGTCAGTGGGAACTTTGTAAATAGATCTTGAGCAGCCACCCAGCAGGCAAGTGTCCTCAGCACAACCAGGAGCTCATTGGCGGACACCTCGAGCAACTGCTGCCTGTACCATTGGCAATACATGACAAGTCGCATGCGGTGTGTTTGACCTGCATGCTGCAGCAGCCCACCTTTTTGCTGTAGGTTGGTTCCTGCAGGCATCTGCCCAGCAGGTGCGCAAAGAAGGCAGGTGCGTAAAACAGCGCCATCTGCTTGTGGTTGAGAGACAGGCAGAAGAAGATGCTCCCCAACACATCTTTCCTTCTTGCAATCGCAAGTGCAGCAAGTGCTGCCAGCCCAAGGCTAATGCAGTTGTACTGGAAATGCCCGTGGTCAACGAGGATGGCAGCAGGCTGGAGGAGCATGACTGCAAGTACAAAGAGCTGGTGCTGCTGTGGCTGATTTGCTGATGACTGATGTTGTTCCTTGTCTGTGGGGCGTGTGGGACTGCTGAACACATATGAGGACAAGTATGCAGCTGGGAAGTACACTGCAGGGAGACAAGCATTCAAACCGTCAGTATATATGTTGGCCTCAGCAGGAAAGTAGATACGACCATATGCACAACCACGTTTAGGTGAGCACACTATACACCATCATGTTATGCTGTTGGCTGCTGCTGCTGCTGCTGCTGCGTCGGCGCCACCAAATGGGCATGGTTAGACTAATGCCTTGGTGTGTAACTTAAAGCATGCTACTTCTGGAAGCGTTGTGCAGGCAATACCCCACCCAGCAGGTCCGAGAGTATCACTGTCCAGCGCAGCAACAGCTTGGAGTAGTAAGTCTCATAGCCCCTTGACGTGTGCAGTGCCACAGCAGCCGGGTCAAAGAGCCCTACAAGGGTCCCATGAATGTAGCTCTGCAACAATATTCACTCAGTTAGTCATCCCCTGCCACACCTATTCAAGTGCACTGTTCAATGTACGTTACCTGGAAACCAGAGAGGGGTGGGTAGTCAAGGGGCCAATACTTGGGGTCATTATCAGGTCCGTCTTGATACCTGAGCAAAGGCCCAGTCGGTGGCTATTGCTAGGCCCATATAGTACTCATGCCAACCGCGCCTGTGCAGCACCTACCACAGCCTGGCGGGCAAGTTGGTGGTGAGCTCCATCCAATGCCGTTGCGCCTCATAATCACCATATCTAGGTGGTGTTTGAGCGCCTGAAGACAAGCGGAGCCAAACACGTGTAGGTTGCTCCAACCCGGTGCAACAAGGCCTGCAGCAGCTACTGCAATTGATGCAGCAGCTTACCAGAGTAAGGAGACAAGGAACATAGGACACGAATCAGGAGAGCTGCTACAATAATTATACTTGAAGCAGTGCTCATTAGAGCATGCTAGCAGCGGTTTGAAGTGGCAGTTTGATCACTCTTAGTCCTTGTCATGCACCATGGCAGTTGCATTTCATGGTTTGAGAAATTGAGGCACGAGTGTTGGAGAGGCGCAAAGTGCCATGACCCTGTCAGACGGTCACAGCTGACGAAAACTTTCGGAAAAGCTGTGCCGTCTTGAATATTCACCAGCAGATCTCACCACCAGTCGTGTCAATTACTACTGCCAGCAATGCATGTTGCCACTAAGCCGGCAAGTCAAGTCACTCGGAGTCTTTCTTCACTGGTGATCACGCTCCGATCACAGTGCGACTTGCAACCTGCCGTGTGGGTTGCAGTCAGTGAGATCGCCTGCTGCAAAGATATGATTGAGCAGCCAACTGTCAGGATCCTGTCATGGCAGTGCTGGCTGCACTAGTGCTAGCAGTGATGTCAGTAAGCAGCATTACGGAGCTGGGTCATACAGTGGGCAATTATCTGTGCAGTATTACAGTAGTTGCCCCATTGCAGATAAGGGCCACACACAAGCTCATACTTGCTCAGCATCAGTACAAAGTATGCTGGGGATGGTCCCTGAGGGGGAGGGCTGATATAAGCACTCAGCTCTTGCCACCAGCCCAACAAGCCATGGCCCAGTACATCTGAAGTAGCACGGTATGCGAGACATGGGCAGCACGCTTCAGTTGGCAGGGCATCAAGTTTATTCAGGCTAACAGAGATCACATCAGTACATTGAAACATCTCCAGCAGCAAGAAATTGGAGTAAGGTGTGGCACATAGCTCCACAGGAGAATGATGCTATATATGGGGCCATATGCCCTGGATAAGATGTAGTAAGGGGGTGGGTGCGATGACAAACATAAGCCCTGAATGCAACAGATACTTTCCATGTAGACAACCCAAAGCCTCCGCACATTGAAGTAACAGCAGGCCAACCAAGCGCTCATCACACAATCCATCAACAACACACAACAGTTTCGATCGATTTCTGCAGCCTCATCATCATCAATAACGTCAGTTGGCTGCAGGCACATGACAACATTCCCCCCAAAAGCCGAACAAACAACCTTGTGCACCACTAGTGCCCAACTGTCGGGCTGCACCGACCAGCTACTGGTCACGGCGTGTGATCGCATGTACCGTGTATACAACACATAATCATAAGCAGAACATATGCTGACATCATGGGCACTCAGTGCAACACGTTGAAGGCACTGCATAAACCGCAAGCATGGCGGCAGAGCCAAGCAAAAGGTCCAAGAACATGTCTGCCAGACAGAATATTTCTGTGCAATGCATCCAGATGTGGCTTGCCTGTGCTCACATAACCTCTACAGCACACTCAGCTGCGCATGTTACTGGCGGCTGCAATGTAAAATAAAAGCAGCAATGGTGGTACCATGCAATCAGATGTCAGAAGCTTGGTTGTTGTGACAGTTTGTTGCCAGGTGGTAGCAAAGGCACCTCGAGGCCTTCAAGCTACACCCAAAGCCCTGACATCTGACCACTCAAGCACTGCATCCCAAGTGCGGCACCACCTTGCACATTCCCAACAAGTGCTGTGCAGCTGTGTGAGAAGCCTCAGAGCTTGCACTGCCAGCACCCCTGAGTTTGTCATCTTGATTCACCCAACACACCCAAACAGGCACACAACCAAACAGGCACCAACTTTGCTGTGACTGCATCACACACGACTGCCACAGGGGCGAAAGATGTAGTTAATGACCAACACCGCTGAACATCTGATATGACGCTTGAGACAACACATGCAGTTGTTCACAAACACATGTTAAGCAGCTGCAAAGACAGCTGATCAGTAAAAACAGGGTCCACCACAGCGACTGCACATGCGCCACCAATGCGATACTAAACAAAGCAATAGCAAAAGGTTTTCTTTCTCTTGAAGCAATGCGGATATATTGCAACATCTGTATATGCATATGCAACAACGGCAACAACACTACCTGCACACTGTCTGGTGGACTGTACTGCACAGTAATGTCGATATACAATAGTGCCAGTTGGCGCTGGAGCTGCAAGGGTGACTAAGTGTGATGCAAATGCATCACCACCAGCACCTTCCCACCTCCATCACCAGCAGACATGTGGAGGGCAGCTTCAGGCACCAACTGCTACTACTACCTGCACATACGCCCCCTCCCCCCAGTGTCACATGTATGATGGCTGCACATCACAGGCAGCACCTGCCCAACACATCACAACACCCTGTCACACACATCCACAGACAGCCTTACCCGTGAGCGTTACCCACTGGTCAGATGCAATGTACCATGTGACACGTGTAGGTGCACACACTTACACAGAACGGCTCCTGATTAAGTGTAAACCCTGTTTTACATGCAGCTGCACAGACCACCACCATGCAGAAAGGGCAACTCATGCTTGCTTCTGTACCAGGCAGCACCTGCAAATATGCATATGCAAGAAAGAATGTATACAATGCAACATGACTTACTGTCGGCAGATAAGGATGCCATGCCAGCAACAGCATCATTTAGTAAGAGACAACCAATATGGCTCAAACATGCAACCTGCTGTCACCACCACAAAACTGTATGAGCTGTGGCTGCACACAGGTTCACCATCCTCTGTGCACCAGCAACTGCATACCTGGTAATCAAACTCTGCAGCAGGAAAGGTATGTTTGGATGTCCCCCCTCCCCCTTCAAATGGCCCACCTCTGTCCACAACACCTCATGTGGCACTGAACAGGTCTGACATTCTTATCTGCTTGCAAGGTGACTCTGCCAACTTGTGCACGAATAGCCCCACAGACAAGAGCATCAGCCTGCCTGTCACTGCTGCTGGAGCTGCCCATGCCAGACGTTGCTCATCCCACATACTCTCACCTATTCAACACACTGCCGTCTTGTAACAGCAACACAGGGACAACCCACACATTCCTAGCTATATGTGCAACAGGCAGCTCATATATGCTGGTGTGGCGGTGCATGGCAGTGCCTCAGCATTACTTCATGACCTGCTTTGAAACAGGAGTTGAGCTGATAATACAAGCAGCAGCACTGTTGCAGCATAGACTCAAAGCACTCCATACACCACATGATACAGCAGTACCAAGCATGATGTTTGGCGCCTGATGAAGAAGTGAATGCTCATGATCACAATCTGACAGCAATGACACTCAGGCACCCAGCTAACAGCAGTGTGACTGTTTGCACCATCTGACCGAGGGCCACTGCAAACCAATGGAAAATAGTCTGGTCAATACGCCTGCACCAAGTGCGTTGAAAGCAGACATGGACGCAGCCATAACAAATGACGACCCCTCTCACCCGTTCCGCCTTCACAGCATGCAGGTATGGAAATAAGTATACCCCTCAGCAATGTCCACGCAATTGCCGTGGTTTGTCAAGCCGCAAAAGCATGACAACAAAACCCTGCATACTTCGAATTATATGCCGCCTCTGCACATAATGTTTCAATGAACACTATACCAACAGAGACAAAATGACCGCATGGCTGATCTCACTAAGCCCCTGAGGTCGACACGAGGTAAACACTCTGGCATATGGCTGTTCATGACAGGACTAGTTTGCAGATTCACTCAGCACACCCAGAATATGCCCTGAATTTGGGTCAACACTGTTTCCACAACACCCTGCACGCCACACTACACGTCCCTCTCTCAGAAGGTTCCAAACAACTGAGTTGTTCTTGAGCCCCCTGAGCCCTGAAAGACAGATCAAAACCTAGACGCCCTCTCAATGTGCAGCAAGACGACACCATTCAGGTCACATCAAACACCCACTGCACTATGCAGCATGAGAACAAGCTCTCTCTCGTGCGTGCGATAGATGCAGCTTTACCTGAGTAGCACCGAGCTGATGCAGTTGCACCAGCAGCGGACTGCTAGAATCACAGATGGCTGACACACTCCTCTTGCACCCAGTAAGAAGATGTTCCCAGGCAGTCACACGGCTTGGTTTGCACAGCACCGAACTACGACTCCACGCTAAATCTGTACTGCAGCCCAAGGCAACCATACGCCCCTACCGTGTAGGACCTACGCCCTGGGCAAACATACCGGCTTTAGAACAGCACTTCACCCTGCAACAGTACGAGGTCTGTTGCACCTTGCAAAGACGATCTGTAGACTCACAGCTGCTGCAGAACATGAATGTGTTCTACTTGGTCTGCCTCACTCGCAGTTGCCAGCAAGGCATGGTGACGTGCTGCCAAACCCTGAACACACATGCACTGAATAGAGACAGATTCCTATTTGTGTGCAGCTCTGCATGCAATCACCAGGCACACCGCATACTCCAAACAATGCACGCAGGAGGCAGTACACAGACAAAGAGATCTGTAAACCAGGCCCACACACAGCACTTCACAAAGACACACCCATCAGTTACAAGAACTTGGCAAAAGCCAGCTTTGTTGACCCTGGGCGGTCACCAAACCGTCTCGGCAAACTGAAGCTCAGCAAAAAGCCTGGGACAGATGATAGAGGGGACCATGCAACAGGTGCACAGTAACAGAGTGTCATTCTATACCAAGAGACCCCATACGCTCACGAACTGAACACTCCTCAGGCATTGACGGCACCTGCTCACTGAGCTGCAGCTCTGCGCTGCTGTTGACAGGTGAACACAAAAACTCTATGACAGTACACACTTCACTGGTAGCAGCAATGACTGCCATCCTTGACAACATACCTTGAGCAGCAAAGAGGGGTGTGGAGGGTACAGTAAAACCTCACACTGGCTGTGCCAACAACCATCAAGACAGCAGCCAGGCTCCACAGATAATGGGCTGCAGCAAGTGCTCTTGGCCCCTCAACACAAGGACACAGCTCTGGGGTCAACGACAGAAAGCTTCTTCCTTTGCTCTGCTTGATCACAACGACAAAAGTGGGCCCGCTGCAAACACAGCAGCATTGCAGCTTACACCGCAGTATCTGCTGTTTCAATCAGCTGGTGTGCACTGCTCATGTACCTGCCCTTTTCATGCCTGATAACCTGCCAGTGATAGCTGGCGAGAGAGTTGGTTGGCGAGTGCATCCAGGCTTCCACAAGCACCCAGCGCAGCAGCACCAGCAGGGCTGGTGTCACTGACATCAGGGGTGGTGGGCATGAAGCCACTGGGGTAGCGACCACCTGACAAGCCGCCAGAACCAAAGGCACTAGTCACCAGATCAGCAGTAGATGTGGGCAGAGACCAAGGGGATGTGTCCATCAAGCCAGCAGCAGCTGCGGAAGCTGCCGGCAGCTGAAGAGCACTGCTGGCCTTGGTGGCCGCCAGAGCCTGCTGGAACAGGTAGCTGTCGTACATGCCTTGGCCATTGCTGCTGCTGCTGGTAGGGCTGCTGGCACTGCTACTGCTGATGGGGTTGCTGCCCATCAACTGCTGTGGATGCTGGGGGAAGGTGATGCTTGCTGCTGCTGCTGCTGCCGCCGCTGCTGCAGCCTGATAAGCTTGCGCGGCCTGGGCCATTTGCAGCAGACTGGCAGGGCTGCTGTTAGCGGCAGCTGCAATGGCGGCGGCTGCTGCCGCCGCTGCTGCTGCTTGATGCTGCTGCTGTTGACGCTGGCAAGCTGCTGCATTCGCCAATGCTGCACAGCTTGCTGCCTGGTAGCGGTTTATCATGGTCGCAGTTGCTCCATCCAGCTGTTGCATGGTTGTTGCCTGGTTGATCTGTGACAGCAGCGCTTGCTGCAGTGCTGCTGCTTGTGCAGGATCAGTGGCACCGGCTGCTGCTGCAGCTGCTAGTGCAGCAGTTGGGTCTGTGTAAGCACCAGCTAGTAGGGCAGGGCTCGGATGACAGACAGCACCGGCGTTGGGTCCACATGCTGTTGGCACCCGCAGTTCATTCACTGAGTGTGCAAAGAAACAAATGGGGCGGCGGCAGGCACTGCCAAAGCTGCATAGCTGCGTCCTGAAGCGGCTTGGATGCAGCCACTGCTCAAACACTCCATGGCTGTAGGGGCAGGCATCGCCTCGTGCACACTTGCCAGACTGCACATCGACAGCAGCAGTAGCACAGACAAGTTGAGCACACGCAGTCGACAAAGACAAAGGCCAATTGGTGAAAGACCAACCGAACACTTTCAACCAGGCATCAACAGAAGTGCTGTTGCTCGACCAGGCAGCAGCAGCAAAGCAGTTGCTCGACCACCAACTCACCTTGCGGGCATCTGGACACGGATCTGCTGAGTAGATATGAGTAAGAGGGCACCTGCGTGCCGCCTTCTCTCCTGGGTGGACAAACGGGCACTCGGTCCACGAGTGTGCTCCCTGCTGTAGCACAACGACCTCAAGGTCAGCAAAGCTCTGGGCGCGAAGCACTTGTTAACTATAGGTTTGCTGGGGCATCAGACTCTTATATGTGGGCGGCAAGCGTAACTTAAGCATGTACAAAGTTGGATGCGAGAAGTGAGGATGTCGGGAGACCCACACGCCCAGGGAGCCCCCACACATGTTGAGTCACCAGGCACCCATGAATGGCTCTATATTTGCTGATAATCTGCAACATATATGCGACGATCATCTGTACAAGCTGCTATGCTCTGCTGGCTGTGCCTATGAGGCGCTGTTAGTGGATGGACGTCGTCGGCTTGCTGTTTGCGTTGACGCCACGCAGCACAGCTGCCCTAGGCTCTTACCTTTCTTGTACAAGGCAACACCTGTTTGTTGAAGCAGGAGCAAGCGGCAATTCCGGCAAGTTGGTCAGTAAAAAATCCGTAGATATTGGAACGACCATGGCGCATGCGAGGCCCCACCTTGAAGCGAGTTATCATCCATTCACAGTCATTTCTATCTTCGACCTCTTGCCCGACAGTCATCTCGTCTTGATATCTGTGGCGCTGGATGATCAAGTTGCGTCGATTAGCAGCAGATGAAGCATTCTTTGTGACAAAATTTGTCTGAATGATGCACGAAAGACTAACGGAAAAGCGCACGCAATATCTGAGGATCAGATTGCGTGTGTGACAGACTAGGACGGGCTGGGGTTGCGGGTTTGAGGGTATCTGACAAAATATCCCGCTTTTTCGCTGCCTTTTTGGCTTCCTTTTTGCAGATTGTTTTCAGCCGCGTGCTTGCTCGATAACAACAGAGACAGTGGTGAACTATAATAATGGTTTTGTTTAGGGTTCCCAGTTACTGCACCATGACCTGCCTACCTTTGCAGCGTTTATGCTGGGGTTTGCTTATCTGCGAGAAGTGTCTACGAAGTATCTGTTGGTGCCTTCATAGTGCAGCCAGGGAGTCCGCCTGAAGAATATGACGCCCGCCAGCAGCATCAGCAACAACAGCAGATGACTGCACCACTGCAGCAGCAGCAACAACAGCCTTCTATGCCAGCAGGGGTACGTCATCAACCTTCCACTGGTGCTGCATGCAAGGCAACGAGGACTGCACTGGCATTGCAGCAGACTGAACTGGAAAGCCTTATTACTGCTGTGATGGGAGGGGTGGCAGTCACTACCAGCAGCAGTAACAGGCACAGCAGCCCACACAGCAGCAAGAGGTCAACCTTCCACAGGTGCTCAGCAGACCTCACAATCGTAGTGCAACAGCAGCTTCACCCTCTATATAGAAGCATACCATACCATGTAATAAACCATACCATGTAACCATACCATGTGGCGCAGGCCAGTCAGCAGGCCCCAGTGCAATCTCCTGCAGTAGCTACAGCTGGTGCTGGTGCTCAAGCTGCAGCTGGTGGTGACACGACATGCCCAGCAAACACAAGCGCTACTGCAGCTGCCCAGACCCAGTCATCAGCTCAGCCACGAGGTGGTGCACAAACAAATGATGCATCAGCTGCAGCCCGAGCCCAGGCCAATGCGGAGACATTATCATCCCTATCACCATCCCCATCAAACAGCTCTGCTGGTCAATCGCAGGGGTTAGCAGTAACATGGGACTCAGCGCCAAAGTGCAACAATAAGCCAGATGGCTGTGCAGGAGACTGCTGGGGCTATGAAAATGGTCAGTCATGCACATACACTGGAGGAGCTGGCAACAGGAAGCGCTCAAGCAAACTCAATTGAGGTCGTTTATTGTATATTTTACTACTGTCTGAAAACACCTTACATACAGCAGCACAGCAGTAGGCAGCGATGCAGCTTCATCTGCAGTGTCCTGGGACCAGGCACCAGCATACAATGCCAGGCCTGAGGGTCCTGCTGCCAGCGTTGATGCGTCGGGCAGGACATGGGGGTATGAAAATGGCCAATCCTGTGCATTCCATGATGACACAACAGCTGCAGCAGCTGCAACGTCCACGCTCCAATCAACTTCAGTCAGTAGCCCCTTCCCTGCACCACCTACTCCAGCCAGCGATGCAAGTGCTAGTGCCAGTGCTAGTGCCCAGGCAGCTGATACCACTGTAAATACCCCAGGTGGCAACTTGCCCGCGCCAGCCAATGCTACAACTGATGAAACAGCACAGGCCACAGCACAGGCAGACGCCCTGGCCAGTGGTCAATGATTGACGAGGCTAGGTTAGACTGGCTACAGGTTTCCAGAGTAAAGTGTAATCCTGCGAGTTGGTTTCCTGTACATTACACCTAAAACAAGCGACCGGTTTTGGCCTTTTCCGCCATCATCAGGCTGCTTGATGCAACATCAACATGGAAATATATACTCGCCATCAAACACCATAATGACAGGTGTCGAGGTCAATGATGTTGTTGAGCAGCCACACCGCCTGTCAGTGTACACCGCCTGTCAGTGACTAACCCTCATGCATGAACTGGTTCATGCATCACCTGTCATTGACTGCTGCTGCTGGTCCTGTTATTGCTGCTGCTGGCTGTCACTTTGAGGGAGACTGTCTGGAATGACATCTCCGTATGCATCATGCATTTGGGCATCATGCTGCTGCTGTTGTTGCTGTAGGTGTGCATCCTCTTCCTCCCCCTTAACGTCGGCATCACAGGTTGAGACCAGGCAGCCAGGCAGTGAGCTCCTGGCTGCCTGGTCTCAACTCTCCTAAAGCGTTTCCTTGTAAACGAGCAAGCACGAGGCGGAAAACAATCTGCAAAAAGGAAGCGAAAAAGGGGGATATTCTGTCAGATACCCCCAAACCCCCAACCCCAGCCCCAGCAAACTTGCGACGTTGATTGCTGCACAAAATGTGTTTCAAACAAAACAAATTGCTAAAATTGACCATCTTCAGCTGTGTTCCTAGTCTGTCACACACGTAAACCGATCCTCAGATATTGCGTGCGCTTTTCCGTAAGCCGGTCTTCGCATATCAGAACATTGCAATGTTTGCGTCTGATCAGTATTTAGGTCTTTTACAGCACATGCGTCTGCTGCTGCAACTTCTGCTGCTTCGCTGGTTGTCACAGGCGCGTCATGCATGGAGTGGTGCAATTGATTTGAATCTTTCCCGCGGCTTGAGGCAATTGGCGAGGTCACATGGCAGCTGCCGGCCCGCAGACGTCGCTACAGCTGCAGCGGAGCAAATCTGTGTTTTCACACTGGAATGAATAAAAAAACGACTACTTCCTTGATTTGGTCACAGTGCCAACTGGCATATAATCTAGTGGTTTGATACCCAGTATGAGGCTTCTTGGTCTATTGGCTGGCCACAACCTGTAGTGCTGCTGTCAGTGGTGCCCTGAGTGGCAGCACTTCTACCATCCTCCCAAACAAGCTATAGGCGTTGCAGTGGTCGATGTGCACATTCACCAGCTGCCCTCTAAGCTCCTCCCCGTTGCCATCAAAGTACACCAGCTTGTTGTGCCTGATGCGACCACAGGCCTGACTGCTGTTGCGGGGGTTGACACCCTCGACCAGTACCTCCAAGGTTCTGCCCATGAAGCGCTGTGACCGTTCACGGGCGACCTCATTCACAACGGCATTAAGCCGGTTCAGGCGATCCGCCTTGATCAGGTCAGCCACCTGCAGCATGTGACAGGGTGGCCTCAGGAGAACAAACACTGAGCAGCTGATGGTGCTGCCCACAACAGCTGTCACTGCTCACGACAGCTGTCGCTGCTGATGCCAGCGGCGCTGCAGTGTGTTATACCAGTTGAAAAGTGCAAGATGCAATTGCACACTAGCCATCAGCAAATTGCAGACCTCAGAGTCTTTAGCACCACTGGAGGTGTTTATAGTACCCAATGCAAGTGCCTTCGGTGCCACAGCATGACCCAGCACAAGGGGAGACTGCCCAGCTGGTGAGCGACACGCACCTGGTTGTCCCATTCTGCTGCTGGTGTGTTTGGGCGCGGTGAGTAAGCTGCTGTGTTGACCCGGTCAAAGCCCACCTCGCGCACCAGACGCTCCGTGGCCAGATACTGCTCCTCAGTCTCACCTGACAAGGTACAGCAGCAGCTTAGTCCCGTGAAGCACTCTGTTTCACAGGAAGAAATGAGTCATCACAAGCACCAGACCATCAATGTGCCGTTGGTGAGGTGACACCGTCAGCACAGTCCCTGTTGCAACAGCTCTAGGGGCTGGGGTCTGTGCGTCATGATGTCTAGCTGACCTCTGCCTGTCGCCGTCCTGTGTGGTGTTACAGCATGACATGCATCAGCTGTGCCCTCACCCTCCCTTCGCACCTGGGAAGCCAACGATAGCGTCACCACTGATTGAGGCGTCGGGCATGTACCGCCTGATGTTGTCAATGATGGATTTGTAGCGTGCTGCTGTGTACCCCCGGGCCATGGCTCTCAGGATGTCATCATCCCCACTCTGGAAAGGAATGTGGAAGAACTCACATAGCTTTGGCAGCTCAGCACATGCTCGGACCAGACGATCTGGTGGCAACATAGCGCGGGGCAACACAAAGGACGGGAAACAAAAGTGCAGAAGTCAAACTGCTGCAGGTTCATAAGGCGTCTTGTCCAGCAGCAGCAGCAGCCACAATTGTCCTTCATGGGCCCGATACAGCAGCATGTGTTACCGCCGCCCACCCAACTGCAACTAGAATTCACTTTAGCTGAGATGCCATACAACATTGCCGGCCCAGTCCGAGGCCAGCCAGCCGATGCCAGGCTCATGGGTGATGTTGCTGTTGTACCCGTAGCTGCAGTATAACCCTGCTGGATGGATCAACTGCAGCGCAAAAAATCTGCAAATCCGGCAAGTATACTCATGTCAGCCATGTTCACCTCATGCTGGTGGTGCAGGGACAGCAGTGATTGTGTTTCGCCCCCCCCCCCTCCCTCAGACCCTGGCACACCTGCTCACCTGTGAAGTACCTGGGATGTGAGGTGGCAAACCTGATGCGCTCAATGCCGGGTACATCGTGCACATGCCGCAACATGTCAGTGAATGTGTTCTGCCGACGTCCACTGCCATCTGCAGCCATGCCTGGCAGGTCACGGCCATATGCATCAATGTTTTGACCCAGCAGTGTCACCTCCTTGTACCCTGCAGCAGATGCAAGGAGCTTTGTGTGAGTACACTGAGCACCTGTGACACACAGAAAAGCCTCCAGCCACAGGAAGAGAGAACAACTGCAATATCATGCCTGTGCTGATTGCAGGAAGCTCCCAGAGATGCAGTACGGCCTCCCAACTGTTGGAGGGCCCCAGCTTTTCCACTCCAATACGAAAGGGCTGCTTGTCATAATCCACACTCAGCACAACATGCATCACGCTGTCCCTGACAATTTGAGCCAAACCTGTAAAGGCTGGTAGACCGTCAAGCTGTGCTACAAAGAGGAGGCCCGCCCCGTGTCACCTGCTTCTCCCAGTGCCAGCATTTCTCGCTTTATGTCATCTGGCTGCCTGCTCTGCTCATGTCCCCGGGTAAAGGGCACTACACAGTACGTGCATCTCTCATTGCAGCCATATATGACATTCACCCAAGCTGTGATGTTGCTGTCGCGGCGAGGGACAGTGATGTCCTCAGTAATCTGAAGTGCAGATAACCAGCACCCCCAGCACTGCTGCTGATCAGACGCAGTACTGTTGTGGCAACACCATAGCACCAACTATGCAGAACATAGAGAGCACTTGCAACCGCACCTTATCTTGCTGAGCTTACCCCAGATCTTGGGCTGAGCACACACGTGCCAGAGCTGGGTGCTCCACAATGCTGTCACAGCCGAGGATATGGAGTGCTTACAGCAGGACTATGCGACTGCAACAGGAGGTTCTTGTACCTCATGCCTGTATGAGACCCGGGACATATTCAGATGGTTGTCACACACCTCTATATGTTCTGTTGCACAGACTTGCGTTCCCTGTGAGTCCACCTGCTCCAGCAGCTGGTCAAGTCTGTTGGCAAATTGAGGGCCTGCACACCAGCACCGGGGCAGGGTCCTTTGTGGACATGTCACCACTGCTTTGTGCATGATATTGCACCAACCACCATGCGCTGCATGTGCTGCTCTGTAAGATGTTGACCCCCAGATGAGGGTACCCCCCTTCCTGTCCCATGGCATCTGTGTTGTGCTGTTAGCCCGTGGAGCTCTTCATGCCAACTAGCTGCATCATACTGCTTTTCTGTTAGCTGACATGGCGCAATATCACACTAGCAGGCAATGCAAGTCTTCCACCACTCACCCATGACCAGGTCTACCTCTGGCACACGCCTCAGTAACTGCTGCCCTTCCTGCTGCGCAACACACCCAGCTACAACAATTTTCAGATCACCCATGCGATTCCGTTTACGTTTGGCCTGTAGGCATCGAATAGTGACAAAAATCAGCCCAGGTGCCTGCTTACAGCATCCGACCACATGCAGCACATGCTTTTACAGCATCCAGGAGCATGACTGCAAGCAGGAAATCTTGGCGATCGCACTTTTAGCCGTACAGGCTGGCGAGCTGTCTGCCTGACTGTCTGACGTGCAGACACGTTGGCAAGTTGCTGCACATGGACACCCACCTGCTTGCCCAGTGCCGAATAAACTTTGACTTCGGCTTTCTCCCTGATGCTGCATGTGTTATAAATAAGTACATCTGCTTTAGCTGGGTCCTCAGAGCATTCATAGCCAACTGACTCCAACACACCAGCCATGCGCTCAGAATCTGCCAAGTTCATCTGCACAACACACGTTTGCCACAAGTGAGTGGTGCCAAGTAGTGGTTCAAGAGCAGCAGCTGAGAGAGGTGTGGCAGCCAGGGTGCCTGCTGCCCCTACTGCTGCTTTGCAGCAGCAACACAGCTGGTGGTGATTAGGCGCTCATGCAGGTCTTCCGCAATGGGTCACTGTTGTACACTACCACAGAGGTATAGGTGTAGGGTAAGCAGTCCGGAAATTCAGCATTGCAACTGTCCAGACGCGCACCTGGCAGCCGAACGTGTGTATATGGTACTTCTTGCCATTCTTCAGCACACTTGTTGGGGATTCACGCACCAAAACATGACCTGTAAAAATAGGAATCTGTTATGAGCTGTCCACCCCGATGCTATGAGCAGAATTGCCGCGATGCTTGCCTTCTCCCCCACAGTATTTGGACTGTTCAAGCTCGTCCAGCTCCGCTTGTAGATCCTGAGGAAGCTCTATAGTAGCCTTACATTTCACTGCATGTCTATGAATTGCCGGCTGCCGTTGCAGACAGATACTTCTTGTAGTGATGGGCCGGGTGCCCCTCGTCGTTCGATATAGGTGTGCCATGATGCCCTCCCCTATTCAAAGTGATCAACAAGATAACACTGACTCCAGGCTACCCCACATCGCTCCACTGCTGTGCACCTCTCCCAGGGTCACCAACAAGGTCCCATCCAGAAGTCCGACAGGCCAACTTCGACTGCAATAACAGGGATGAAATCAGCTGTACGTCTCAAGACCATGTCTGAGATGATGTTGACATCTCGCTGTCGGGTCGACTGGTTGATAGTGACATCGTCCAATAACCAGACAGGAAGGCCTGAGGCAGTACATATCCAAGGCCACAACAGAAGGGTCCCCTGCAAATCCAGCAACTTCAACTCCAGGAGTTGGTTACGAATATGTGTGGTGCAACCCATGCTTATATGTTGCAACAAACACTTTAATAGACCATCCTTTGTCCTTTGACGTCAAAGCATTCAAGGGACAGTGACCCCTGTACCCATGGTCACTGCCTTACTGCAACCACCACAACATGCCGTGTACATTGCAACATCATTTTACTTTTGATGAAAGCAGACACTCCACCAGAGCTAACAGCAATAATCAAATTGATGGCCTGCAAATTTTGAACCCCGATTGCCGTAATGGTGTACGGCAGATACATGCAGGGAAAGTGATGCTGCTGCTTTTGCTGTGCAAATGGCATCAAGGAAACCTGCAGTACATTGCTAAAGCCTGCATGGGGAACAGCATAGAGTCCTGCAACTTGATCACTGCACAACACAAGGTTCCTAGCATGCTCCACCTTTTGCAATAGAAGATATTGCAAGTGTCTGATATGCAGCAAGAAGTTCCCACAGCGCAGCTAATCAATAAGCAGTGCATGTCTTATGCAGGCATGATGCAGAGGCCTACACACCTCCAGGCCTACAGGCCAAAGCTACCTGCACCGCTTACTTTTGCTGAATCCTCATTCGGCTGCACAGATATGCAAAGTGAGCTAGCTGCCACTACAGGCACCCTTGGATCCTGCCGTAGCACAGCTGCACATGCAGGGGTTTGCAGGAATTGCTGCATCTGCTGCAATGCTGCAAATCTGGTCATCAACACATGTGTTGCCGACGTGTGGTCACTACAGACAATTCTCCCGTATGAGGCTTGAATGCCGCCTGCTGCTGAGCTCTCAGCAAATGCAGCTAGCTTCTCCAAGAACATGTCAGCATCCATGCCCTCTTCACTGCTTGGCTGCAGCAGCAGGACATGCTCCACGCCGCTGGCAAACTCATCACCCCGTCTAAACAGAGTTTCTAGTCGCTTTGCTACCAACCCCTCGAACACTACTCGTGCTGAAGTGCTGCATTGGTAGTTGACCTGCTTCTGCACCTTTGACATCAGGGGGTGTTTATGCAGGTTCTCCAGTGCATAGCGGCTGCTGAGGCGGAAGTGCACTGCATGTGTGAACCTGCCAGAGGAGGCAGCACCCGCTTGTGCTCTGCTTGAGTCCGGGGAGACTTGCTGTTGCCTGTACAGTGTGCAGTCTGTTACCGGGCCAGCTGCTGCACACATAATGGAGGGCACCATGTACTGCAGCGACCAGAGTGAGTCGAGCAACACATCCATGGATTCCGCATCTACGTCCGGCTTGGCTTCTAGAAGATGCACATACTCCACAACAGCGGCCGTATGCGCTTTGTCGGGAACCACAGCTCTACATTGCACCCACAGTGAAGCTGTTCCACCAGCCACGCACAGCTTCTGCGACTTGGCTTGAGAGGATCCCTGAACACTGGAAGGTAAAACACACCTATTCAAAGACAAATGAGGACAGTTTGTGCCATGCTTAGCCACTCCCCTGTGCAGGTTGCTTGCCACGTGATGCCTGATCATAGGACAACTGCACAAACCTGCAACAGCCTTTGCCGTGCTGTGAAACTAAAATGCATATGCAATTACAATGCCCAGGCAAATAATACATCGGCAACCCTGAATATTGCTGAGCATCGCATTCGCGGTGTTCTGCAACTGACTAGCTGCCTGTCTTCTCAGAGAAGATGAGTTCAGTTGCACTGGCGAAATCGCACGAGATCTGCTGAACGATAGTGCAGCTAGAGCGTCTCAGAGGTATTTCGTGCATGGCACCACGTGCATCTGTGTTTGACCCGCTGTAGAGCCAATGGGGGCAAAGCCCGTGCCGCCCTCTTGCATTAGAATTCAGGATGTGTTGAGGCTTGATGCATCCTCTGGGACAGGGCAGGACCCCAAATCCTAGAGGTTGATCAGCAGCTTGTTAGCATGGTCGATATGGTACAAGCGCCAGCCGTTGTCGAGGAGCTTGCTGCTAAGGTGAGCATGCCGTCAAATTTGTAGACTGTATTCATCGCAGGCTGATCTGTCTGATCCAATTCGTGCTGCAGCAAGAAGGTGCCCCTGTGCCAACTGATGCCTTGTGTATGACATGGATCAAGCGCAAGCTGCAGCTGGTAAGTGCTCGTGTCTGCATGATGACATGCAGCTTACACATTTGTTCCTCGAAACAGCCAGCTTGTTTGTAGTAACGTAGGCCTCACATGGTGACTGCTGCATTTGCAGCTGCTGCAAGGGGAAACAGAGCAGCAAGAGGCATGGCTGGAGGAAGCTTGGCAACCAGGTGCTCACGAGCAGCCTATTGCTGTCTTCCTGACCAGCCTGAAGGTGTGTGTCAATTGAAAGCAGTGCAAGCCACTTGCAAGAGTAAAAGCCACTGGCAAGAGTGCAGTATGCCTACAGAATCTCAGGCAACGGTATAAAGGAACTACCAGTTGTCCACAAAGCACGATACTGAGGCAGTGGGTTAGATTCACCATATAAGCAATCACCCTGGTAGCATATTCATCCCTCTACGTCCCCACGGCTTCTTGATGTTGTATCGGCACTTATGGTGGGGATTTATGCAGGCCACCACTAAGTGAAGTACTGCCTATGTGTCCGTGATGTGTGTTTACAGGTAGCGCGACTATTGGCATATACAGCAGCACCAGGGGATAGGACTTTCAACATTGTGCATGAGCTACCAAGCAAGTTTGACCGGGTAAGCAAGATAGTCATTGCTGCTGGTGTGCGGTTGCCTCAACGCTGGCAATTTGAACCCACAAACCTCTGCAACTATACAGCTCAAATTATCTTATTTTACGATGGGTTGTCTGGCTCTTGCAGATGGTCTACTTCATAAAGGATCCCAGCCGCTTCATCACGCGCAGTAATATAGGCGATGTTGTGCAGTTTGGATTGTTAAAAGGTGCAACCAAGGTGCAGCCATGCAGCAAAGAGAGCAACAATGACAGCCCCAGCAGTGGTCTGGCAGGCACAATGGAGCCGCTGCTGCGGTTGATAAGCGGTGTGTACCTGCCACAGGTTGCAAACAGCAGTAGCTGGCCAGATGCAGTGCGCAAGGAGTTTCTTGCATACACACACCGCTTCCTGGCCAACCTGACAGAAGCAGTGCATGAAGCTCAGGGTAGGACAGTGCTGTATATGCCAACAGATGAGCTAGGAGATCGTACTGTTGCAGAAGCAGCCAGGGACAAGCACCTCACGCAACGCTTGGAAACCACCTTGATATATTGGACCCGGCAGATAACGAATGTCCTCAACAAGCAGGACAGTGACAGTGGCCAGCAAGCAGGTCCTTTGGTTGAGATAGAGTTCTGGCGCAGCAGAAGTTTAGACTTGAGCAGCATACACACGCAGTTGGAGAAGAAGCAGGTATGGTGTAAGCTCTGCAGCATGCAAGCACAACAGCATCTGGTTTACTGTGCCACTATGTTCAGTAGGGCATTTTGCCGTGCTCAATGCTGGCCTGTCTACTGAAAGGTGAAGTATTGCGACTGCTTCCCATTGATTGGTTCAAAGGTAAATGTCAACAGTTGAAGCAGTTGTGTGTCTCGCAGGTGGCAGACATGATAGCAGTGCTGTCCCTGGCTGACTCCAGCTACCTGGGTCCATTCTTGGCGCTCAAGCAAGTTATCCAGCAGGAGGCAGCAGCAGCACAGGACAATGTCAGGTTCATGGCCTGCCTCGAGGGCCCTTGCCAGCAGCTGAGCGAAGCCAACCCTCTAGACATTCCAGCACTTTTACCACAGATATTGGACTGCATACGCATGATCTGGTCCCTCAGTCACTTTTACAATACACCTGAGCGGATTAGCAGCCTGCTGCGCAAACTAAGCAACGAGGTGATAAACAGATGTTGTGCAGCATTGCAGCTGGGGGACATATTTAACGGGGATGTGCTCAAACCCATGGAGCAGCTGCAACAAAGCATCGCAGCAGGTAGGTTACTGCTAATGTCCAGCTGTCTGCTGAAGTACCTGATGTACCTCTATCAGCAAACATGTGCTGTGACAGTATGCACATAGGTGCAGCTGCAGCAGCAACCAATTGCAGTCATGGCTGACCATAATAGTCACGCAGGTGTTTGTCAAGTAAGTAAGCTGCTTGGTTGATGGGCAAGTCTGAAGGCATACACTGCATTGTACTACTGCACTGGGAATACCGTCAGCCATGTTTGAATCAGGTGGCATGCTTAATGCTGTTTGCTCGTCCTGGTCTTTGTGAGTAACCCTGCTGCCCTGTAGGTCTTGCCTGGAAGCAGTGCTATGAACGCACCGCTGCGGCTGTGGCCCGGCACTGCTCACATCACTGGGACTTTGATGTGAGCTTGCTCTACTCCTACATGGATGCCTTCCTGCAGCGCTGTAGTGACCTGCTGGAGGTCTGCCAAGCCCAACTACAGTTTTCACCCAGTGCAAAATTACCAGTCTTTGGAGGTACCAGGGGTTCTGAGGTAGAGAAGAATATCGGGGACATCCAGTTGGCCTTTCAGAGTTTGCTAGGGCAGCTGAAGAACCTGAGATATGACATTCTAGACATCAAGGCCATACAGTGAGTACAGCAATGGTCTGTGACTGTTGTGAAAAGCCCTATGTGCCAGCATGGGTAAATAGGGCTTGAGGTATGACAAAATGGCATTATGTTTGCATGCATATGCTTCTTAGAAGCCACATGCGTCGCCACTGTGTACAAGGCACACTGAATTCCTATGCCATTAACTGACCATGCAGTAGGTGATGCAGAGTTGCAGGTCTCACTGCTGCTGTTTGCCTGTCTATGCTACTGTCCTACTAGATGGTATGATGACTTCAATGCCTTCAAGTCTGGGGTGCGGGACTTGGAGGTCATGCTTGAGAACATTTTTGAACTTGTCCTTGACAGCACACCAAGCCTGGCGGGCATGTTGGAGCTGCTGGAGGGTTTCCATATGATGGCCAAGCTTGATGCAGTAAAGCGGGCAGTTGAACGCCATGTATTGAGCTTCTATAGCAGATTCATGGCGGAGATCAATGCAGCTAAGAAACATTTTGACCTTCTCAGGAGAATTCCACCAGCCAGCCCAATGCTGCCACGTTATGCTGGTGCAGCAAGGTGAGCAGCAGCCTTCTGAAGACATGAAGTTATGCAACCTGGTCTTACACATTCAGTCTTTTATGGCTTGCTGGTCAGTTTCAGCAGAATCAACATCCGTCAAGTGCCTCCAGCTTGATGGCCTTCAGCTTTATTTGTGCTGCTGCTGCAGGGCTGCCAGCACCTTGATCAGGCGGCTGGAGCAGACACACACAGCTCTGATGGCTGTCAAGCATATGCTCCCCGTTGTTGCTGAGGAAGTGGACGTTCTCACTGCATATGAGCTGACACACCAGTCCATGGAGCAGTTCATTGTGAACACGCATACTGACTGGTTCAATACCATTGACAACGGCATATCTAAGCAGCTCCAGGCCAACCTCCTCGTGCAGGACAAAGCTGACCGTGAGTATTTGAGTGTAGTTTGGCTTGCTTTTGATCTGCTGCTGGTGCGGCCTCAAGTTCCACTGACTTGTGGGATCTGTGTGCCAGTTCAGAAACTCAATCTGTTATTGGGTTCACAGCAAGTGTTCCCGTCTCATCTGTATCAGCTGCTGTTTGCTGTGCCATGCAACATCTGCTGCAGGTGGCTTGCTGTCCATGAATTTTGATCGGCAGCTGCTGGCGATGTCTCAGGAGGTGCAGCACTGGGAGCGCCTGCGCATGGCAGTGCCCTACATTGCCATGGAGATTCAGGCACAGCGAGAGAAGTTCAGGGTGCTGAGAGACAACATGTTGATGGTTGTACGGGATTATAACAAGGTAACATGGGTTTGACAGCATACAGCGGTTGTCTTCCAGCCATAATAATGTGTTTGCAGAGTGGGCTGGTGTTCGTCAGAGAGGGCAGCAGCCAGCAACTATGTTGCGATTGCCAGTGGGGGCAGGCTGCCACAACAGGACACAAACAAAACTTGACAGCAGGCTGCCCACAGCACTCACTTGGCACACAACAGGCCTCAGCACACTGTGGCTGAACATGTGTGTTGTGCCACTTTTCACAAGCCTGAAGGCATCTCATTCAGTGGTGTACTGCAACAGGTCCTCACTGCCCTGGATCCTGAAGAGCGCAGGTTGTTTTGTGACCGGATCAGGGCACTTGACCGGCGCATCATGCCTGGTGTCTCCAAGCTCACTTGGCAGGCAGACAAGCATGCTCTGGAGTTCTACTACAAGGAGGCCCGCAAGCACTGCCGTGTTGCTGACTGCTGTGTCACTGAGTTCAAAGCTGGCATGGCACGCATTGACTCACTGTGCAAGAGCATTGCTGAGGGGCTACTTATTGATGTTGAGAAGAAGAAGCTCTATGAGTTCACGGAATTTGAGGCAGTTCAGGGCAAGCATCATGCCATGGTAAGTGTTGGCTCTTGATTTTAATCTGAACTGCTGTGAGTCAGGCGTTTGGTTCTCACTTCAATCAACCTTGTGGTATTGAATGCAGGCCAAGAAACAGCTGGTATCCTCGTTCCAAGAAGTTCAGAAAACTTTAGCAGAAGTGCATACCTTCTTTGAAGCTGACAGTGAAGAGGTGCAGCGGGAGTGGGTGAAGTTCACAGCAAAAGTTGACAAGAAGGTTGAGGAAGCTCTGAGACACACAGTCAAACGCAGCTTACAGGAGCTCAGTAGATTGCTGAATGGAGACAGCAAGACAGAAGTGCTGCCCATATTCAGGTAACATATCATGAAGTTCACTGGCCATCTTACTGCAATGACTTTTGCACTGGGTTGCTGCAGCATACAGACACTAGTGCCTGACCATCAATGTTGCTTGTCACCATGTGCCTGCTTCAGGGTGACCATGGTGTTGGAGCGTAACCAGCATGTGGAGCTTCGTCCTACCATCCAGCAGCTCTTTGACATGACCCAGAAAGTATCGCGGGACCTCATAACAGTAGTACAGATGGTGCCACGCTTGGCATTGCAGGCGACACCTAGGCAGCTGAAAGAGTTGGAGGTGGGAAAGGGCAATGGCTCCAGCTGTGTGCTGGGGCATGCCTGGGGCTTCCATGTATATTGCACGTATGCCACTGTTACTCAATGACAGCGGTAGGGATTGATCATTCTGCACAACCAGGTAAAGCTCCTGTTTTATCAAGCATGAATGGTCGCAACATGCAAGCAACCAAACCACCAACATGCATGGAAATACATCTCTCGCAGGAGCATGGTGATGCAGTTCCAAAGCCGCTGCCTTCATATTATGACGTCATCAGCAGCGACGAGGACGCCACCTTGAGGATCATTGTGCAGATCACTACAGGCATAACAAGTGTGGCAGACCCTGTGCAGGCATCTCTGGAACACTTTGAGAAACGGTGGGTGGTTGACATTGCAGCACCATAGCTTTCCAGCAGATCAGGGCTTTCAGCCAACCAGCAACAACTGCAGCTGGCAGTGCCTCAGGCACCCCTGCTGCAGTCTGGATATCCAATCATGGGTCTAAGTACAGCTGCCAGACTGCCACGCTTCATGGCTGATCACCACATGAGTTGCTTGCCAGCTGTCATTGGGGATGCTGCTGGTCATATGGCCTGCTTCAACTGTTGCCTCAGGTACAAGAAGCTGTGGGACCAGGACAAGGACGCGTACACCCGCCGCTATGAGAAGGCACAGAAACCACTCTCCTCATATGAAGCTGACGTCACAGAGTACATGAACAAGGAGGTAGGGCATTCATCAAGACTTACAACAGCCCAATAGCCTGGATATGTGCAATTTTGTGATGGCGTTGAGTGGAACATGCACAGCAAGGTCATGCTTGAGCACTTGCGCACCAGCTGGCACAGCAGGGACAGGGCTTAATGCATTGTCATGCTGCTGAAAGTCTTTATTTCCCTATCACCGCTGCAGGATGAGATCCAGCACGAGGAAACCACTGCAAACGTCAAGTTCCTGTTTATTGATTGTGGACCACTCAAGCAGACACTGACTGCCCACTGTGAGCTGTGGAAGACCAAGCTTACAAACCTTCTCAACAACCTAGCAGCAGCTGAGCTGCGGAGTCTGCACGATTACTTCAGGTAGGTTGGCGTTGCTCGTATCAGCAACAGGTCCTGGCTGAGCATCTGTGGATGATCCTGTTTCAATGTTGCTCTATGTTGTGGATGTGTTGAATGGGTTTCTGTTGCAGCTGATTTCAGTCCCGTCTGTCTACATTTGCTGCTCCATGCCTCAGGGTCAATCTGGAGTCTCTCAGCAGAGTCCCTCAGAATCTTGACCAGCTTGCAGAGGCAGTGCAGCTGCACAAGCGCCTCTTGGACGAAAAGGCCAAAACCATGGCTCGGTTTGACCCACTGCGTGACAAGTACAGGGTGCTGGAGAGGTTTGAGGTGCAAGTGCCTGATGCACAACTGGAACTGCTGGACAAGCTGGACCATGAGTGGGCACGCTTCCAGGTGTGTTGACCGTGGACCATGGCTGTGCACTGCAGCAGACACCTTTGAGACTGGTTGTGTGTTTGCTCAACCTGCAGCGAACTGCACCTTCTCATGCCAGCTGCATGTGTTGTGGCATGTGTGTTGACCTTAGATTTGGATTATCTCTGTGCCTGCTGTCTGCAGGTTGGGCTTGATGATACCGCTGTGCGCCTTGAGCACAGCAAGGATGCCTTCAAAGACAAGGTCAAGGGAATGCTGGAGGCATTCCTGCGTGAGCTGGCAACAATGCAAGAGGACTTTGCCAGGTTGATACCCATCAACCACAATGGTACAACCAGCAAGGCTGCATTAGCCTTTGTTGCAAAGTGGAAAGCAGCAGTAGCAGCTGCCAGGTGCAAGGTAGGTGAAGCTGCTTTACACTGCCTGATGGAGTCAAACTCACCATGAGCAGTTCTGAATGGCTGGCCTTGGCATGAGAGCTTGTGCAGTGGCTGGGTCACCTTGTGAATTGTCTTATTGTGATTCTCTGCCTAAGTGCAGGCCGCTGAGATCAAGTCTGGCATGGACATCTTCCTGATCTCGCAACCACCTTACAAGGAGCTTGTACTGCTTGAGCGGGATCTTGAGCTGCTGGAAAAGATCTGGAACCTGATAGCAGAGTGGGAGACTACATATGCTGCATGGAAGGATGGCCTGTTCAAGGACCTGAAGGTTTGCACCTCGGCGTGGACAAGCAGAGCAGGATTGGCTATTATATCACTGCCTTCAATGGCATGACCCCACATCACAATTTGTCAGCATCATGCTTTTTGGTGCTTGACTGCATAATTGTAGCAGTATGCCTAGTACAATGCATTTTCTGCTCATCTGAGACACTGTGATGCTTTATGCTGTTCTGCTGGTGCCTTCAGGTTGATGAGATGGATGAAGCGGCAGCTCGCTATCACAAGCTTGTGTCCAAGCTAGGCCGTGATATTAAGCACTGGCCAGCTTGGGGCTGGTTGAAGGACACCATTGATGCGTTTAAGACGACCATGCCCCTCATCACTCACCTCCGCAACCCAGCCATGAGGGATCGACACTGGCAGCAGCTAATGCAGCACATCGGCATCAGGTGAGCGCTGGGCAGCTTGCCAAGGGTCTGCCAGCATGGACCACACATGGCAAGCGTGTGCCAGCACAGGAACCAGTCCCAGTTGCTGCTGGGGCATACCTCTGCGCACCGATGTGCGCATCTGAGTACCAAGCAATTTTGTTATCTGATACAGCAAGCCTGCATGGAACACCTGATGCTGTGCTTGTTCCTTGCATCAAGTCTATGTCTGTCTGATGACCTTTCAAATGCGTTGCTGCTGTTAACCTGCAGCTTTGATCCTGCAAGTGCCAGCTTCACACTGGATTCAGTGGTTGCCCTGCGGCTGGACCAGCATTGTGACTTCATTTCAGAATTGAGCGTGAATGCCACCAAAGAGCTGGCAGTAGAAACCAGCCTTGCTGCTATTGCGGATACTTGGGAAGGCCTGTTCCTTGACATGGCAGAGTACAAGGGCATCTTCAAGCTGCGCAGCACCGAAGATGTCTTTGCTGCCTTGGAAGATAACAGTGTTACACTCAACACCATGAAGGCCAGCAAATTCTACCTGGTATTTGAGAAGCAGGTCTCTCACTGGGAGCACACTCTGGCGCTTGTATCTGAGACAGTGGAGATCATTCTGCAGGTGACTTAAAAGCTGCCTCAGATACTGTCAGTGCTCTACTGCAGAGTACCCATAGCTGCTGCCTATCTGTTGCCGTACTAGTGCAGCACAAGTACCATGGGTTGACAACCCTTATCACTTCTGCTGCCTAGGTGCAACGCAACTGGATGTACTTGGAGAACGTGTTCTTGGGCAGTGATGATATACGCAAGCAGCTGCCACAGGAGAGCCTGATGTTTGAGGGTGTCCACAATACCTTCATGCGGCACATGCAGCGACTGCAGACTGTTGGAAACGTTGTCAAGGCTACAACGGCTCAGGGCGTCGTGACAGCATTCCAGGTGGGTCCAACAGTTATAGTCAGTGTGTAAGCAGTTCTCACACATAATGTGCTTAGGTCACCAAGTGCACGTTATTGGCATTTATTGTGCACTGTTGCCATCATCGTATGAAATGTCAGCAGTTGCTGTCAGCTGGGGCATAATTGTGTTGGTGCTGCCTTCAGGAGATGGACACCAAGCTGGAGCAGGTGCAAAAGTCATTGGAAAACTACTTGGAGTCAAAGCGGCAACAGTTCCCCCGCTTCTACTTCTTGTCCAGTGACAACCTGCTAGAAATTTTGGGCCAAGCCAGGGACCCACAGAATGTACAGCCACACTTGAAAAAGTGCTTTGAGGGTAAGTGCTGCTGGGTGCAGGAATGCAGGGGCAGCTTGGACCCTTCTGTCAGAATGCCAGTGACGCTCCTGGTGTATAATGTCCGGCATCATCCCTCAGGGGCTGGCAGCTACAGCTACAACCACAATCACCATCAATTGTGGCATTTGCAGGTATTAAGAGGTTGGATATGCTGCCAGCTGGCACTGATGGCCGCAAGGCCTGTGAATCTGTGGGCATATTCAGCCCAGATGGAGAGTACTTGCCACTTGCTGCACCCGTGGTGACCGAGGGCAGACCTGAGGAGTGGCTCAACAGGGTGGAGGAGGCAATGTTCCTCTCCACCAAAAGACATCTGTTCAAGGTTTTGGAAGACAGCAAAGGTCAGGCACATGGGCCATTTACCAGCACACAACAGTGCTTTCAGCATTCATTCTGTACTCACCCATTCAGCTGACTCATTGCTAGCAGCCAGTGCTGCATTGCACAGCCACATTGGTGAGTGCCTGGACTCCAGAGCGCACGTGCACGTTCAGTGCAGCTGTGGGATGTGTTCGCTGAGCAGAGTGTGTTGGTGCCTTTGACAATTTCTCACACAGGGACCAAGAAGGAGAGGTGGGTCAAGGACAATCAAGGGCAGATGGTTATCACAGCTGGGCAGATTGTCTGGACAGCAGAGTGTGAGAGAGCGCTGTCAGAGCCTGAGGGTGCCAAGAAGGCTCTGCGCCTTCTTAAGAAATCATGGGTCAGCTACCTCAACAAGCTGACTGCAGTCACACGCTCAAAGCTCAGCAGGATTGAGCGCAACAAGGCGAGTACCTGCTGCTTGTGGTGCGTCCATGTATGCAAAAATACCCAACTATCTGTGCTGGGCCTCATCTCTGAATTTGTATGTTGTGAAGATCAGGAGCAGCTGCTTGCTGCAGGGTGTGACAGCTAACCGGCACAGTGTGCATGCCTTACAGGTGGTGGCACTTATTACCGTGGAGGTCCATGCTCGTGATGTCATTGAGAAGCTGATCAAGGCCGGCTGCAGCAGCATCAATGACTTTGAGTGGGTCAGTCAACTGCGCTTCTACTGGGACAAGGACCTCAACGACTGTGTAGTGAAGCAAGTCCTGAGTGTCTTCATGTACGGATATGAGTATCAGGGCAACAACGGAAGGCTGGTCATCACCCCACTCACTGACAGGTGCTATATGACCTTGGGTGAGTCACAACTCATGATGGTCTGCTGGGCTGCAGATACGGCCAAAGAGCTGCTGCATGAGGTGTACTCTGCTGAGTCTGTTGCATGTGGTGGCTGTCGTGCCTCTTTGTATGCTGGCTGTGAGACTTGTAATGATTGACCTGCAAGGATCCTGTCATCAGGGCCTTGATCATCTTGCATTGTATTTGGCTTGCAGGCGCTGCGATGTACACTAGACGTGGTGGCAACCCGCTTGGTCCTGCTGGCACTGGAAAAACAGAAACGGTCAAGGACTTTGGCAAGGCCTTGGCGCGATATGTCATAGTGTTCAACTGCAGTGATGGTGTTGACTTCAAGATGACGGGCAAGATGTTCTCAGGGTTGGCTCAGTGTGGTGAGCAATCGACCGCTTTCTAGGCCTCTGTAGTGTGCTTGGCAAGGGCACTGCTGACAATCGCACATACTTGGCCCATCCTGCTACTGACTCCTTCCTGTTGCTGCCCTCTGGAAGGCTTATACAGCTGTGCTGCTGTTGTTGTGTCGTTTGACCTGCAGGGGCATGGGCATGCCTAGACGAATTCAATCGCATCGAGGTGGAAGTGCTGAGTGTGGTGGCAACTCAAATTGCAGCTGTCATGATGGTGAGAACGCTGTTACCTTATATCCATATCTCTTCTTACCAGTTTGTTGAGGCTTCTGCAAGCAGCAGACCCTGCCTGAACAGGGACTGGTGGCCCCAGGCGCTGCACAGTAGCTTCATTCTCTGGCTCAAATCACTCTGTCAGTATACCACCTTCATCTGCAGGCTATCAAGGAGGGTCGGAAGCGCTTTGTGTTCCTGGGCCAGGACATCAGGCTCATTCCTACATGTGGCATCTTTGTTACAATGAATCCTGGGTATGCTGGTGAGTTGAGTGACGACCTATGCAGCTTCAATAGCATCGTACTGCTTGCATGACTGGCCAATCTCACTAGTGCAATGTGTGGCAATCAAACGTCACTCAGCTTGAGGCTGCTGATTGGCTTGTCATTACGCTTGATGGTTTCTGGTCTTGTGTAGGTCGCAGTGAGCTGCCTGACAACCTCAAGGCCCTCCTGCGCCCTGTGTCCATGATGGTGCCAGACTTCACACTGATTGCTGAGGTCATGATGTTCAGTGAGGGGTTCAGCAATGCTACAGTCCTAGCCAAGAAGATGATTGCCATCATGGAACTCAGCCAGCAGCAGCTAAGCAAACAGGACCATTATGACTACGGACTGCGGTGAGGCAACTACCGTGACTGCAGTGCCTTTCATTGTCTGCAAGAGGCGGCAGCCATGGGTGCAGCGAGTGAGACGCCAGGCTGTTGTGCTGCACAGGCGTTATGCGTAGTGGATAGCCTCTGCTGGCGCATTGACTGCTATTCTAGCTGTGTTTCAAGCACTGTCAAAACCACACCAAGTGGCTTGCACAAACCTGACATGAGTGAAAA
>JABEVS010000067.1:152063-202732 GCA_018290735.1 Coelastrella sp. MACC-549
CTCCCCCCCTGGGATAATGTTGTTTTTGTGCAGATCCTTTGTGATCCCAATTGCCAGAGCTGCTGGGGCCCTCAAGCGTCTTGACCCAGAGGCCAGTGAGGAGGTATTGCTGTACCGCACTATGCTGGATCTGATAAAGCCGAAGCTTGTGTACCTTGATCTTCCGCTTTTCATGGCACTTCTGTCAGACCTGTTTCCTGGAGTTGAACTGCCAGCTGCTGATGGGGGCGTGTTGAGGACAGCAATTGAGCAAGATCTCAAGGAAGCTGGTCTGCAGGTACTGAGGCAACTGTGTTTGTGACCTGTATGTGAGGTCATCACCTGCAGCTAGGGCATGCCTGCATTGGAAGGTTTGAAGTCTTGTAACGACTTTCACCATAGCTGTCTCTGCATGTGCTCACCAGCTGTTATCAAAGATCTCTCCTTATTTCTCCCTGCAGCCGATCCCTGAGTTTGTCACAAAGATCATCCAGATCTTTGACTGCAAAGTTGCACGCCATGGCAACATGATGGTGGGCAAGACAGGCAGTGGCAAGACAGCAGCATGGAAGTGCCTGCAGCGCACGCTGGGCAGACTGAAGAAGGAGCACCCTGAGGACGAGCGCTTCCAGAAGGTGCATGTCTACACCATCAACCCGCTGGCGTTGAGCAATAATGAGCTGTATGGGAGCTTTGAGGAGGCCACACATGAGTGGAGGGATGGTGTGCTAGCTCGCATCATGCGCACGGCTTGTAAGGATGAGGCACCAGATCAGAAATGGATCTTGTTTGATGGCCCAGTAGACACCCTGTGGATTGAGAGCATGAACACAACACTGGATGACAACAAACTGCTGACGCTGCTCTCTGGTGAGTGGAAGGACTTTGCAGCCACACTGGCCTTTTGGCAGCAGCTAAAGCATAGCTTGTGTATGTGGAACTGCTTCAGCCCACGTTGCCATCATGTTGCCAAGACTGCACAACTACTCACGACAGGTAGTGGCAGCACCAAGGTCTCTCTGTGTTGTCCTTGCTTGCAACGTGTGTTTGTCATGCAGGTGAACGCATTGCTATGCCAGCTCAAGTTTCGCTGCTGTTTGAGGTGGAGGACTTGAGCCAGGCATCACCGGCAACTGTCAGCAGAGCAGGCATGATCTATCTAAATGTGGAGGATCTGGGCTGGAAGCCCTTCTTGGCATCATGGCTGGCAGCTAAGGCTGCAGCAGCAGTGGTGAACGACACAGCAGCTGCTGGACTCACTGCTGCAGCAGGGGTGGCAGGAGCTGCAGCGTCCTCTGCTGATGCCAACTTAATGCCGCAGATAGTGGCATTGCTGCAGAAGCACATCGACAGATACATGGAGGCCGCCATGGAGCACAGGAGACTGCACTGCAGGTACAGTCCATGGTGCAGCACAACTTGCTGGTCAGGCATGTGTCGCCGTAAATGACCTGATTTACTCAGCTAGAAGAGCAGGGATGCCTCTTTGCACCATGCACCTGTTTGAGCTACCTGACCTGAGTCAACTTGTCACGATCTGCTGTTGTGTAGGGAGCTGGTGCCTGTTGACCGCCTGAGCGCCGTTCGCACCTTCACTCGACTGTTTGATGCTTTGGCCACCAAGGACAATGGCGTACACTATGATGAAGGGCCTGAGGCTTTTGCACAGATGGTTGAGCTGTGGTTCTTGTTCAGCCTCATCTGGGGTCTAGGTGGCAGCCTCGATGAAGATGGTCGGAAGAAGTTTGACAATTTCATGAGGTGAGCCGATCCCTGCACTGCTGCTTCATAGTGCTCCAGCCCTCTCCTCCTATCACATGTGCTCGGCACCAGCCTAAAGTACCAGGTCATGGCTGCTGGAAACAGTAAGCTGTCATATGATTTACCCAAAGATGCAAGAGTAGCACATTGGTCCACCTCTGGAGTGTGAACCTGCTTGCATCATTGAGTCCTGTGCTGCTTGCTGTTGTTTGATTCTTGTCATGCACAGGGATATGGACACCCGATATCCAAGTGCTGAAACTGTTTTTGAGTACTATGTTGACATCAAGAATCGCCAGTGGCTCAACTGGGACACAAAACTCTCCGGTTCCTTCAAGCCCAGAGCAGACATCCCTGCATACAGGCTGCTGGTGCCCACTGTGGACACAACACGCAATCAGTTTGTTGCTGGCTCATTGATTCGTACCAGCTTCCATACCTTGATCGTGGGTGCTGCTGGTGTGGGCAAGACCATGACAATCCAGAGCATGTTGGATGCCCTCCCTGCTGAGAAGACTTACTGCACCATCAACTTTTCTGCCCAGACAACCTCCAACTCACTACAGGTGCGCCAAGCAGTGTGTTTATGTGTTGCTGCAGACACCCTGAAAGATGCATTCCTCATCTGTTGTGTGCTTGGGTCCACTAATAAACTCACCATGGACATCACCTCTAGCTATTGGGATACCAGGTTCAATGAGGCGTTGCGGCCAGCAAACTACTACTATGGCATATTTGCACCAGGCCTTGTGTGCCTGATCCCATGCTGCAATGCTGCTGCTGACCAGGATGCAATTGAGGGAAAGCTTGAGAAGCGCACCAAGGGTGTATTTGCTCCTGTGGGTGGGAAGAAGCTGGTGGCCTTCATTGACGACCTCAACATGCCTCAGAAAAGCAAGTTTGGCTTCATACCACCACTGGAACTTATCAAGCTTTGGGCTGATAACGGTTTCTGGTGAGTCATGTAGTTTGTGTAGGATTCCCTTTCATTGGGCCAGCAAAACGCATGAAGTGCTCGTTACACCATGTTGTGTGATTGGCCAAGCTCACCTCGGCCGGCCCATGTCCTGCTGTCTGCTGTCGTAGTCTGACTATTTGTGTGATTCTGCTCTCTGCTGCACCATGGCAGGTATGATCGCTCACGCTGCGAGGTGAAGTATGTGAAGGACATGCAACTGCTGGGTGCCATGGCCCCACCTGGTGGTGGCCGTAACCATTTCAATCAGCGCATCAGTGCCTGCTTCAGCATGGTCAACATGACGCAGCCCAATGATGCACAGCTGCGTCGCATATTCAGCACCCTGCTCAACAGCAAGTTAGCTGAGTTTGCTGACGATGTCAGGCCGCTTGGGGACCCTATTGTGGCTGCGAGTGTGGACATCTATAGGGCAGTATGCAGGGAGCTGTTGCCAACACCCAGCAAGAGTCATTACCTCTTCAACACTCGTGATCTTTCCAAGATTGTGCTTGGAGTGATGCAGGTGAAGCAGTATGGGTAGAATCTGTATTCATGTTGACTGCTTCTACTTTTTACATGAGTATACCACTGCTGTGGTTGGGCTCAGCTTTTGTGCAGTTCACCCAATCATTAGGCTCAGCTTCTGTGTGGTGTTCACCTGATGCATGTGAATCAAAACATGATATTTGCAGCATGTAAAAGAGATAGAGCCATGCAACATTGGATGAGCTGGCAGATGAACTGACACGCGAGGGGGCCGCCATTCATGGATGACAAATCCATGCTGGTGCTGCATGTGTTGCAGGCAAGTAAGTCTTTCTATGACAACAAGGAAGACTTCCTGCAGCTGTGGGTGCATGAAACCTTCCGCATCATCGGTGATCGCATGTGGGACCCAACTGATGTGGCCTGGCTGCGTAAGCAACTAGATGAGCGGTTGTCATCCACCTTTGGTGTCAGCTTTGCCAGCCTTTTTGAAGAGTTTAATGAGCAGGTATGACTCCTTTGCGTTGTCTGATGCTCTTCGTCGGCTGTGCACTGTTGCATCTGCAGTCCCAGCCCAAAATGCCATTGGTGCCAACCGTGTATGAGTATATTGGTATGCAGCTGTCTGCAGTTGTGGGCAGCTCATACTGATGGTGCAGAACTGTGCTGTATGAATGTTCTGCAACCTTCAGGCAATGCGTAAATGCTGGTAGATTCGTTGAGATAGCATTCAGGTGCATCTCACTTCTTGGTAGCCTGGTTTGCTGCAGGTGCCACCTTATGTCAACTTCTTGAGGCCCAATATGGATGTGCCTCCTTATGAGCCTGTAAGGGATCTGGCGGCTCTCAAAGACATGCTCACAGAGAAGGTGGAGGATTACGCGCTGGAGCCAGGAGCCAGTGCACTTGACCTTGTGCTGTTCAGGTAGGCCAGCACTGATGATGGGCTGTTCAGCTGGTGCTCACCAATATCACTGCTTGGTGGATCATTGGTCAGCAGGGCCAGATCTGCCACAAATATGCGATGCTGATGAGCGCCTTTTTGTGCGCACTCCCTGCACTCAGCGTCTGGCCCTGTATTCTGCATCACTGCAGGGACGCGCTGCGGCATGTTTGCCACATTCACCGTATACTGTCACAGCCTCGTGGCAATGCCCTGCTGGTCGGCATTGGTGGCAGTGGACGCAAGTCCCTGGCACGCCTGGCAGCATACATTGCTGAGCTCAAGCTGTTCAGCATCGAGATCACCAAGACATACAGGCTGGCTGAGTTTAGGGAGGACTTGAAGGGTCTGTACAGGCAGGCTGGAGTAGCCAACAAGCCAACAGTCTTTCTGTTTGATGAAACACAGGTGAGTGATGCAGCGTAGGCAGGGTATAAAGGCTGCTGTAGGTCAGGGCGTCCTGTGCCGCCTGAGCCCTGCCTCACGCTGCAAGTTTTATTAGTGCCACTCCTTGCTCTGTGCAGATCAAGTACGAGACCTTTTTGGAGGATGTCAACAACATACTGACCAGTGGGGAGGTGCCCAACCTGTTTTCCAAGGATGAACTGGCTGGGGTGTTGGATGAGCTCAGGCCAGCAGGCAAAGCAGCTGGTGTTGGTGAGACCCATGAGCAGCTCATGGCCTTCTTCTTGGAGAGGGTCAGGTGAGCACTGACTATGGACACAAAATCTATTTGAGTTGGGTGACATGGCCGCATCCACAGTGCCTTATTATAACTCACTACAACGGCAGCACGTGAGACTGCTGAATGCCTCCACACACGGCCTGTCAGATAATACCATACCACACCATACAATTTGGCCCCCGAGGGGCACCCCATAGGAGCCAACAAAGTCGCTCATGGGGACGCATTACGGTTGGGGGCCCTCATCTGCTGTGGTGTTAAAACACTGGCATGTACAGGGCCAACTTGCATGTGGTGCTGTGCTTGAGCCCGGTTGGCGAGACATTGAGGGAGCGGTGCCGCATGTTCCCCGGTCTAGTCAACTGCACAACCATCGACTGGTTTACAGAGTGGCCAGCAGATGCATTGTTTGAGGTAGCTACCAGGCAGATGGCTGGAGAGGACTTGGGCAGCAAGGAGGTGATGCAGGCCGTGTGCAAGGTAAGAAGAGAAGCAATGTGAGGACGTGCCTTGCCGGGAAAGCAAAGCAGTAGCCAATACCTTGTAAGCAGCCTGCAATCCAGTGATTGTGTTGATTCATGTAATACGTTCATTGAGATTGAGCGGCCACCCGGTGCTGCTGCATGCTGTGACTACAGATGTTTGTGACAGCGCACCAATCTGTGGAGGCTACCAGCAGGAGCATGTGGCAGACCCTCAAGCGCCGCAATTATGTCACACCCACAAACTACCTTGAGACAGTGCGCAATTACAAAGCTCTTTTGAGTGAAAAGCGGGTTTCACTGCTGTCAAAGTCCGACAAATTGAAGGGTGGCCTTACAAAGCTGGATGAGACTAGGGTTCAGGTGTGGAGGGCAGTACTACAGGGTCCCTAGCAGACTGTGCTGTCGATGCTGCCTGCTGGATGACGAGATTGACACAGACGTGCTATTGCAGGAACATGATTTTAACAGGCCCATGACCGGTTTTGAGACTAGCGCTGCTGCATGCAGGTGTGCCACATGTCACCCTTACCTGGATAAGTTTGCAACTGCAGGAGCTTGCATGTGCAATCAAGTGTTATCTTATACCGCTGCTTGCAGGTGGCTGACATGAAGAAGGTTGTTGAGCAGAAGCAGGTGGTGGTTGCACAGGCCAAGCAGGACTGTGAGGAACTGCTTGTGCAGATTGTGCAGGATAAACGGGTGGCAGATGAGCAGGAAAAACTTGTGAGTCATGTGCAGTCATTGCATTGCAATACTCTGTACAGGGCAGAAAGATATCCTGGGATGAAGCATGTCACCATGCTGCTCCACAGCTTTCATTGCACCTTATCCTCGTGTGTGGGCACCACATGGTGGTTGTAGCACAGCAGCTGGCCACTATCTCAAGAAAATCTAAACAAGATTACATTGCAACCGTCAATGATGATTACGACAAGAGTAGCTAGTGTGCCTTTCGGGTGTCTCGCTTGCCTGGCCATGGGGATGGTCATTGTCTACTGTTTGCCTTGCAACCCAGTCATGTGGTTTGCCTGGTACTTCAACAGGTCATGTGGTTTGTCTGGTACTTCAACAGGTGAATGCTGAGGCCACCAAGATTGCTAAAGAGACCGACGAAGCCAACATCATTGCACAGCAGGTGTCAACAGAGCTGGAGAAGGCCCTGCCTGCACTGCAGGAGGCAGAGGAAGCATTGAATGTGCTAACTAAGAAGGATATCAGTGAATTGAAGGTAATGCTGTGCGTGCTAGCAAGCATTGGCTGTGGTGTTGTCCGGCAGACTCCCACCACATCAGCAAGGTGCAATCCTGAGCCTCCACACAACAGCGACGAGTCCCTTAAAGTCTGACAGACAGCTTGTCTAATTCTGATGACCTGCAGGCCTACTCCAAACCTCCAGCGCTGGTTGAAATGACTTTGAGTGGTGTGATGACAGTGCTCAAGCGGTCCGCCACATGGGAGGAGTCCAAGAAGCAGCTTGGAGATGCGAATTTCATGATGAAGTTGCTGCAGTATGACAAGGACAACATGGATGATGCTCTTCTGAAGAAAATTCACAAGTTCAGCGCCAATCCAGACTTCACACCTGAGTCTGTTGGCAAGGTGTCTTTGGCTGCCAAGGGCATGTGCATGTGGGTAAGGGCCATGGAGGTTTATGGGACCGTGGCCAAGGATGTGGGACCAAAGAGGGCAAGGCTCAAGGCTGCACAGGAGAACTTGGCACGCAAGCAGGCAGCATTGGCACTGGCTCAGGAGCAGCTGGCTGTGGTCCTGGCCAAAGTCAAGTCACTGAGGGACAAGTAAGTAGAAGCACTTGCGGACGATGTGTAGCCTGAACGTGATTGCACAAGTTTGCTTTACCTCCTGAGGTGCATGCTATGTCTGAACTGCATTCACTGGGTATGTTCATCTTGCTGGCATACTGGCATGAAGCGCCTGACATCCGCTTACTTGGACGTCAGTGGAAGCATCAATCCTCTGATGTGGTTGCACAGGTACGAAGAGGGCACGTCCCGCAAGAAGGTGTTAGAGGATGAGTTGGCTGATCTTGAAGGGAAACTGCAGCGTGCAGAGAAGCTGGTCACAGGTAGGCAACATGAATGCAGAGTCAGGAGCCTGCCCTGGCAAGAAGTAGAGATATGGGCCAAGCTGGCTTCCAAGCACTGTCCCCCTCAATTTCTGCAGGTCTAGCCGGTGAACGCACTCGCTGGGAGTCATCCATTGGTGGTTATGAGAAGTTCCTTGCATCACTGCCAGGAGACACACTCCTGGCTGCTGCCTTCATGTCGTATGCTGGGCCTTTCCCCAGTGAGTTAAGGGAGGAGCTGGTGAAGGGAACATGGACGCCCCAGGTGTGTGCAGCAGAGGCAAGGGCCAAAAGCCAGTGATCTATGCCCTTGTCAAGGACAATGTTGAAGTTTTCCATCTACCAGGACACAACATGCGTGCTCCATTGTGGCAACTGCAGAAGTGCTGATGCCAAGGAGCATGCTTCGAGGTGCAGCTTGGCTCCCTGAATGACTTGCAGGTCAAGCAGCTCAACATACCTACCAGTGAGCAATTTGAGTTCTGTGGATTCCTGGCAGATCCATCAAGTGTTCGAGACTGGAACATCCAGGGGCTGCCTGCAGACTCATTTAGCACTGAAAACGGTGTCATGGTCACCAGGGGCAGGCGCTGGCCATTGATGATCGATCCACAGGTTAGTGTCGGCAGATTCCGAGTATAGCACAGTGAGTGAAAGAGCTGTAGCCAGTACAAGGCAGCATGGCAATGTTTCGCTGTTCATGCACACTGACCCTCCTTGCAGTGGGGCGTGAAGTTGCTGTTGGTGTCCCCCTGTGAAGCTTTCATAGGAATAGTGTGGTGCATGTACTGCTTTGTCACTTGCAAGAACGTGTGTCTGCAGGGCCAAGCTGTGCGCTGGATCAAGAACATGGAGGCTCAATCGGGGCTGAAGGTGCTGACGCTGTCAGCATCAGACATGGTGCGCCAGCTTGAGAGTGCTGTGCAGTTTGGGCAGCCTGTGCTGCTGGCCGACATCATGGAGGAGATTGACCCTGTCCTGGAGCCACTGCTGGCCAAGGCGTTTATCAGGTACTGCCTTGGTGCGCCATGGCACTGGAAGAGGATGAAACACGCCTATATTCACCTGCTTCAAGTAATTATTGCTGCTAGTGTTGATAAGCATACTCATTCCACCTTGCAGGCGCAACAATCAATTGCTTATGAAAATTGGCGACAGAGAGATTGACTTCAATCCAGAGTTCAGGCTATACATTACCACCAAGCTGCCCAACCCGCACTACACACCCGAAATATCAACCAAGGCCATGATTATCAATTTTGCTGTCAAGGAAAGCGGTTTGGAGGCTCAGCTGCTGATCACAGTGGTGAAAAACGAGAGGCCTGACTTGCACAAGCAAAAGAATGACCTGGTAGTCAAGGTGAGGTGCTTGCAGAGTTGTGTGTACCTGTAATTCACACCTTGCGGTGTCATACCATGGGCTGCAACAAGTTGCTGCTCCATAAATTCAGAGGTTGAAGCCTTGCAACTATGCATGGCGTTGCTTATTAAACAGCCCAGCAGTCACCTGCAAAGGTGGTATCTGCGCGTGCAGGTTGCTGCTGGCAAGCGCACCCAACTTGAACTTGAGGACAGCATTCTTCATCTGCTGGCCACCGCTACTGGCTCCATGTTAGACAATGTTGAGCTGATTGAAACCCTAGACCAGTCCAAGAGCACCTGGGAGGTGGTCAATGAGAGCCTGAGGGTGGCAGAGGAGACAGCTCACCAGATTGAGGCTGCCTCTGCACAGTACAGGCCATGCAGCGTCAGAGCGGCTCTGTTGTACTTTGTGCTGAATGACCTGGCAGGTGGGCCGGAGGCCTGTTATTGCTGTCAGCACATGGCGTAGGGCAGTGATCATCATCATCATCAGAAATGTCGCCAAACCTCATGTGGTTGTACTGTGCTGTGCTTACTTTTGGGGGTGTCAAGTGGGTCTGTCATGTGTAGCTGATGCTGATTTCCTGTTGAGCTGCTGCATGCTGCAAACCTGCAGGTATTGATCCCATGTACCAGTTCAGCTTGGATGCCTACAACAGCTTGTTCCTGCTCAGCCTTCGTAACAGTCCCAGCTCTGAGTTACTTGCTGACCGCATCAAGGCACTGAACGACCACCACACATATGCAGTCTACAAGTATGCAGCCCGTGGCCTCTTTGAGCGGCATAAGCTGCTGCTATCACTGCAGATGTGTGTGCGGATACTGCAGGCAGCAGGCCAGGTCAATGCAGAAGAGTGGCAGTTCTTCCTCAAGGGCGGCCAGGTGAGTGGGGCCAGTCTAGCCATCCCTGCATATTCCCTCCCTTCTGAGCACTTCTTCACTGTAAGCATCCTTGCTGCGCCAAGAGACAAACAGAAACCTGAAGCAACCGAAGCTATGGTTCATGTTTGTTGTGGATAGCCTGTACAGGCCATATGGGCACAAGCCGCAAGCAACTGCTGCCAGAAGTTGAAATTTTGTTGTGATTGCGCTGTCTTGCCCTGCACAGGTTTTGGACCGATCCCAGCAGCCCGCTAATCCTTGTCCTGGCTGGGCGAGTGAGGAAGCATGGGACAACTTGGCAAGCCTAGACCAGCTGCCAGCATTCAAGGGCTTGGCAAGCAGCCTTGAGTCCGCAGCTCAGGATTGGGGACTCTGGTTCCGGCAGCCTGAGCCGGAAACAGCTGAGCTACCTAGGGAGTGGGAAACAAAGTGCAATGAGCTGCAGCGGCTGCTGCTCATACGCAGCCTCAGGCCTGATAGGGTCATCATTGCAGCCACCACATATGTGGCCAATGCTCTGGGCCGCAAGTTTGTGGAACCGCCAGTGCTCAACCTTGCGGAGACCTTCACAGATTCTACGGCATTGTCTCCCCTGGTATTCGTGCTGTCACCTGGTGTGGACCCTACAGATGCACTGAAGAAACTTGCAGCTGAAAAGGACATGAGCAATAGGCTGCACACAGTGGCTCTGGGCCAGGGGCAGGTGAGGCAGAGGTGTCTGTCATCCTGTGCCAGCAAAGTAAGCACCCTTGTGGGTGGTCCTGCAGCATCACGCATGCAGCCAGCCTACAGGTAGCATCAGCATCCCTTAAAGGGTAATCACACACTTGCTATGCTGTTCAGGCTCCTGTGGCTCAGCGTATGGTCGAAGACGCAGTGCGCCATGGTCACTGGGTATTCTTGGCCAACTGCCACCTGATGACAAGCTGGCTGCCAACCCTGGAGAAGATCATTGAGGGACTGGAGAATGCAAAACCCCATGAGCGTTTCAGGCTGTGGCTGTCTTCCAACCCATCACCTGACTTTCCAATATCCATCCTGCAGCGTGGCTTGAAAATGACCACAGAACCACCCAACGGCCTGAGGGCAAACTTGCTGCGCCTGTTGAATGGTGTCAGTGAGGACAGCTTCAGGTCCTGCAAGAACACGGGTGGGTTACCAGGACACAGTAGGCTCATCACAGCTGCTGATACAGTAATCCTCAGGCCTGCATAGGATGCTTAATAAGACCCCATGGCAAGCATGAGACAGGCCTTTCTTATCGCTGTTCTTATTGCTCTGGCATGTGAACAAGGCACATGATGATGACTCCTGCCTGCCTGCTGTTGTGCTGTGCAGCTAAGTATCAGAAGTTGTTGTTTGCACTAGCGTACTTCCACAGTGTGCTGTTGGAGCGGCGCAAGTTTAGGACTCTGGGCCTCAACATACCATACGACTTCAACGACACAGACTTCAGGTGGGTGAGCTGCTGCTGATCAGCAGGGACTCTGATCTGCACAATCACTAGGCATGGATTTGTAACATCCCACTTTGCAGCATGGCACTCCAGTTACTGTAGGTGCGCCAGGCTGTTGTTGTATTGTCAGGTTGTGCTGCTAGGCTTTCCAAGGCAGGGTTGAGACAGCTGTGTAACAGGCCTAACCTGTTTGATGCTGCAGCACATCTGATGATCTGCTGAAGTCATACTTGGACAGCTACGTTGACACGCCCTGGGAGGCGCTGAAGTACCTCATTGCTGAGGCCAATTATGGAGGTCGTGTGACTGATGAGCTGGACAGGAGGGTGCTCACAAGCTACCTGCAACGGTGAGGAAAACCGATGCCCGGGGTGCTTCTGCACACTGCCACATGAAATTGCCACAGTGTGGAACTCAGCAACACATCACACATAGAGGGTCCCTCTATGTTCTGCATCAGCACCAGCCTTGCAGCAGTGAGGTATGGCAGTGGTCTCAAGCAGACTGCACTGGCTGCTGCTGTGCTGCTGCACCATCTCCTCTGGGTGCACTGCAGGTTCTATTGTGAGGATGCCCTTGCAGTGGTCAACTTTAAGTTGTCCCCTTTGCAGCACTACTTCATTCCTGAGCCAGGGAGCGTGAACAGCTTCAAGGACTATGTGCTCACACTGCCGGCCACTGACCGGTAAGGGAACACCTATGCCAAGCGCACACACGATGGTGTTTGGTTGCCATTCTGTTGCTGCAGCAACCATGCATCGGCTGCAATGCCTTTGGCAGGATACCTATGGCAGTCTCAGCTCTTGTGGTGCTCGTCAGACATGTATGCAGGGCTGTACGGTTTGCTGCTACCCTACTGCAGGCCTGAAGCATTTGGCCAGCATCCTAATGCTGAGATCAGCTACCTGATTGAGGACAGCAAGGCAGTGCTTGATGGATTACTGGGCTTGGCACCTAGCACAGCCAGTGGGGCTGGCAGTGGGCAGGCAGGAGGCAAGAGGAAGGAGGATCTGGTGGCAGCCATCGCAAATGACCTGCTGGATCAAGTGAGCACCAGACTCACAACTACCTTACTGTTATACCCTGGCAGCGTCCTTACTGCAGTGTCTCTGCGGTTGGCCGTCACAACATTTGTGCATCTCCTCTAGAGGATCTTTTCTTTCTTGGCAGCCTAGTCACAACAGCCCCACATTCAGCAATTTTGAGCATGGTGGTTTCATCTCCAGACCACATCAGCACTGCCTGCATCGTGTGGCCTGCAGGTTCCTGCTCCTTTCAACCTGGAGGCTGTGATGAAGGCCAAACAGGATGATCCCAGTGCACTGCATGTTGTGTTGTTCCAGGAGGTGGGCGCATCTAGTGCTGGCATGCCCTCAGTAGCTTCCAGCAGCAAAATAGGAAAGGAGCGTGGTTGCTGGGTTGTTCAGGAGTCATACATGCGGTCTTCCAACGATTGTACTACATAACCTCACCTTGCACACTCAGAAAGAAGACCTGCATGAAGGGCGGATCCTTCAACACACTCGTACTCATTGATCGTGGGCAAGGTATCCAGCACCTGCAAATATCTTATCGATCAAAGGCTTGACACTGTTTGCTGTAACCAGGTGGAGCGGTACAACAGCCTGTTGGTGGGACTAAGGCGCAGCTGCAGTGAGTTGGTGAAGGGCATCAAGGGACTGGTGGTCATGAGTGCTGACCTGGATCAGGTAAGCCAACACGCACATGGCACAGCAGTGCAGTGTACGGTGACTGAAGGAGGTGATGCCAGGAGCATGCCAGTCTGACCCACTGCACAGTCACTCACAGCTTGTCTGTCTGCTGGTGCTGATAATCCCGCTGACTCACTCTGCTGGCTGATGCCAAAGACAATGCAATGGCATTCTGCAGCAATCAGGCTTGAAACAACCAGGTAACTAATGAGTGATTGAGCCCGACCTGCTGATGTCATGGCTGCAGATATTTGATGCGCTGTACAATGCCAAGGTCCCCTCAGCCTGGTTGAGAAGTTATCCTAGCTTGAAGGCCCTGGGCCCGTGGACCCGTGATCTGCTGGCACGCATTGAGCAGCTGGCAAGATGGGTGGAGGGAACCTACCCACGCTTGTATTGGCTGGGGGGATTTACCTACCCCACCGGCTTCCTCACAGCAGTGCTGCAGGTGCGAGTGTGATTCTTGGGAGGTTGCGGCTCACATATTGTCTCTGCATAGTAACAGCAGGTGCAGTCAGTCAATTTAATCCCTCCCAAGGCGTTGTGCAGGGTGCCAGCTAGCAAGCTTGCAAAGGAGAGTTTCTGATTTGCAAGCTGTCAAGTAAGCGTGAACACTGCAGCACTTTATGATGCGATGTGTGTGTGTGCAGACAACTGCGAGACACAATGCTACCCCTATTGACAGCCTGGCATTTGAGTATGGCATAGTCAACCTTGAACAAAGGGAGATCACTTCAGCACCAAAGGAGGGGGTCTTTGTGAAGGGCATGTTCTTAGAAGGTATGCAGGATACTTGGCGGATTGGGCACACTGCACACATCTTGCACACGGCAAATTTGATCATAGAGTCCGTGTGGCCAGCATGAGCCTACAAGGCTTGCACACTGAAAGCAGCAAAGACGGCCTGTAGCAGACTACCAGTCCTGGTAGGTGGTCTTCTGGTACTTTGTGTGTTATACGCTATTGTCATGAGTGCATTACTTGGGCACAATAACAGTGGATTGCCACTGTACATATATATATGCATACCAGCCTCCAGCACTTGTGACTCTCACTGGGCTCGTGCTGCGTGCAGGCGGTGGATGGGATTTTGAGGCTGGGTGTCTGTGCGAGCCTCAGTCCATGGAGCTCATCGTGCCCATGCCCATCATACACTTCAGGCCAGTAGAGAACAAGAAGAAGAGCAGTAGAGGGGTGTACAACTGCCCGATGTACCTGTACCCAGTGCGCACAGGCACCAGAGAGAGGCCCTCATACATGGGAACAGTCGATCTCAAGTCTGGGTCAGCTGAGCCAGGCCACTGGATCATGAGAGGCACAGCACTGCTGCTGTCGCTGGCCACTTGAGAGCCTGAAGCCTTGCCGGAGTTCCTGACGACACAGGAGCAAATGCCCTGTGGAGCCAGCAGTGGTAGTGGGGGCTTGAGGCTGGCTGCTGCCAGGGTCAGAAGCAGCTAGCTGGATCTTGACAAGCAGTTAGTTTACCACGGCGTCGCTGGGCCTCGTCCACTGTGTTGCCGTGCTGGTGGAGAAAACCCAACATTGCAGTGCAGAATGTTTCATGTCATATTGTCACTGCACTGTGTACATGAACTTACTGCTGCTGGAGTATGCCGGCCAGGCAACCAGCATATTTCAATTGTGCTGGCAGCCTGCTGGTTTTTCATTGATTGTGTGGTATGCATAGCATTGTACAGTGTTGACGACAGGACTCAGCGATGCAGTTTGTTCAAATTGGTGTAAGTGATGGTTTGATTGTTCTGAGTGTTGTCCACTTTCCTTTGTCTTGCTGTGGCTGTTGTGCCACAGCTGCTAAGCTCTCATGTGCTGACTGTTGTACACTGTACAGTCTGGTGGGACCCATGATATGGGGAAACCAACCTGAGCTGCGCTTTGCCAGACACTTTGGTAATGCCACAGTGCATAGGCCTGGTCGGCTATTAAACGGCAGGGCCATGAGAGATTGGGAAGGGTTGAAGGGGTGGGTCGGGTTCCAGTGAACCATACCACTCAATTGCTGGCACGTGGGACCAGCCTCACAGGGGCGTGACTGCTGGATATTCACGGCTTCCTCTGGAGGTCGTACAGTAAAATAAGCCCGGCATGCCCGCAATACGAGCATAAGCACCTGTGATGTGCCTTTGCACAGGCCACGTGCCAGGAGGTGGGCCTGCAGTCAGACCCGTGTTGCAAGGGAGTTGTGTGAGCGTCCCTTCTTGTACGACCGCAAGAACAACAAGTACTGTCGTCTGAACAAGGTCGCTACTAGTAGTTAGGGCTAGATCTCACATATGGATCCCAGCAGATTGCAAGCTGCAACACGTAACCAGACTGTGTCTTACTCTTACTTAGGACGCGTGCCCCACAGACGCACGCCATTGAACTTTGCTCCAAGCGTGAAGCAGCGTGCATATATGACTGCTGGGGCGGCAAACGTGAATCTGCTGGTTGTGGCGAGTCCTGACACCCCAGAGCTCAGCGTCCTGACAAAGCTCCCAGCTGGCTGCAAGGTCATTGCAACCGGGCAGACGCTTGCTGAGTTAGCTTGTTTATCTGAAGAACAGTGGAGCTCTATAGATGTGATTCTAAATTGTGGCGTGGGCAAAAATGCTGGGAAGAGGGAGCACGTACAAGTAGGTGCACAAGTACCGCTGAGCAGCAGCAGCAGCAGCAGCAACAGCAGCAAATTTCATGCACTGGCGATACAGCCTGCAGATACCATCGCTAGATCGGCAAAATCCTTATGAAACATTGCTATGAGCTGCCTGGCTGTCACAGAAGTAGTGGTGCCATTAGCGCTAGAACGAGTTGTGGCACATTAGCTTCAAGTATCATGCAAGGATGGCAGATAGCATCTTGCAAGTGGGGCCAGATCTGATGCTTGCACACAAGAGCAACAGGGCGTTCTATTGTCTCTGATTAGGAGTTCTGGCCTCGCCTGACTGGTTTGAAATGGCTTCACTCAGCCTCAGCTGGTCTGGAGCACCTGCTGTTTCCTGAGCTGGTGGACAGCCCCGTGACGCTCACCAATGCAAAGGGGGTGTACAGCCACTCGCTGGCAGAGTGAGTTGATTGGAATTGGAATTGAAATGTTCTCAGCAAGGGCCTTGGACAGGGCAATAAAGTATAACTCTAGTGATCACGTGAACAGCTTGGCATCATAGCAGAGTGGATCAGCAGTATTGAAATTCTGCAACCTGCCACCGATGGCCAGAACCTCAGTTTGCTGTTTGTTGTGTCAGAAGACAGGACTGATGCTTGTGCAGCTGGAACTCTGTGCTGGCACATATTAGTGATGGTGCATGCAGTGCAGGGCTGGCTTTGATTGAATCACTGTTGTACTTTGCAGGTACGCCCTCACTTGTTGCAGCTGGTTTGCCAAGGACTTTCCACGGCTGATGGCAGCCAAAACAAACCACCAGTGGGACCCTTATAATGTGGAGGTGTGCACAAACATGTTACCTGATCAGTCGCATGCGCTAGCTCTGATGCACTGATTTACAGCTCCATGGGAGTTACAGCTTAAGGCTTCAAGCCATGTCATGCTCACTGCGACTGCTGTCTCATGCCTTTGCCGATAGAAGGCTGCAATGCACAACACATGGTCTGCTTGAGCAGCAACCTAGCCATTTCCAGCGGCAGCAATGTGCCAGGTGCAGCTTCTTTGCACCTCAGCAGCTCATGCTAGCAGCCAGCGCTGGGCCCTGCTGACACCCACAGGAGCTGCGCGGCAAGACTCTTGGTATTGTTGGGTATGGGGATATTGGCCGGGCAACAGCAGCACTGGCAAAAGCCTTTAAGATGAATGTCATCGCCCTCAGACGCAGCACCACACTGACAGACAAGGAGAGGGCTGAAGGCACTGTGGTAGGTGCACACATGGACAACCGAAGTGTGTAGTACTGTCTGCCTGCAGTTCCCTGTAGGCTGCTGCACCAGCAGGACGGCTGCGGTCGTGTGAGGGTGTGACTTACTTTGCCAGAACCACCGTGCTTGAGCAACTAATTTATAGGAAGAAACACCAATCAACTGGTCGACTGAGATATCAACATCTGACACAGCCGCCCCATTAGGGCTTAACTTGGGCTTGAAGCTTGTACCTGCCCTGCAGAGCCAGCTGTACTCTCCTGACCAGTTGACTGAGCTGATGTCAGCTGCGGATTATGTGGTGGTCGCAACCCCCTACACCCCATCAACACATCACCTCGTAAGTGCTGCAGCCATAGCAGCCATGAAGCCCACAGGGGTGCTGGTCAATGTGGGCCGAGGGAAGTGCATTGATGAAGCCAGTTTAGTCCAAGGTGAGTCAGAAGCATCATATGCAGTGGGTATGTTGGGGCCCTCAGGCGCTCCTATTGTGAGAGCAGTCCGATCTGCATAACCTCGTCAAGGCCTGCTTGGTCATGAGCATCTTTGGTTTATGATGCGCAGTCAGCTTTGACATTGCAACTCTTTTGCAAGCCAGTTCCTTGGGCTTTCTTCCAACGTGCAGCCTGGGTTGCTTACTTGCTTTCTTATGAGGCAGGCCATGCACTGATCATGTCACACTTTCTGCCTGACACGTGTGGCCTGCAGCCCTCCGGGACCGGCGCATCAGAGGAGCAGCTCTTGATGTTTTTGAGACAGAGCCTCTGCCGTCTGACAGTCCACTGTGGGACCTGCCCAATGTGTTCATGTCACCACACTGTGCTGACCGCACTAAAGAGTTTCAGCACGAGTCTTTGGAGCTGTTTGTGAACAATATGAAGCAATATATGGCCGGGGAAGACCTTCTGAATGTATGTGACAAAAAGGCTGGCTACTAGCGAGCGGTCAATCACCATGCTGACAGTGACAGTGCAGGGTCGTTGATGAGGCTCATCGGCTGCCACCGCGTATTAATAAGTTTGTGATTAACAGTGCTGCCTGAACATTCAATGTCGACATGGTGCAGCTGTGGATGAGCAGACGGACATGTGGTTGGTATACCACCGCCACCAGGCAATAGCCAAGAAGTTTGCAAACTTCTTGGATTGTATGGTAACGACTGGTGCTCTGCTCTGACAAGAGTCGACTTGACGAGTGGCACTAGACCATCATGCTGAAAGATCACACCTGGCAGGCAGTATCTGGCAAACTCTGGCCAGCCTGCGGCAGCCACCGTCGCAGCGGTGGTACCGGCTTGGAATGCACTGACGATTGATTCCGTCTCTGCAGCACTGCACCGGTGTCCACAATATGTGCAGTGTACAGGGAGCAATGATGGGGAGCGTGAAGACGCTGGGAAACCCCGTCACACACGTGCACGCTTCCCTCCCTGAACATACGCCGATGCTGCAATGAAAGCGTCGTGCGTAGATCATTCATTCACTCACTCACTCATTCACTCCTTCATTCATTCATTCATTCATTCATTCATTCATTCATTCATTCATTCATTCAGTCATTCAGTCAGTCAGTCAGTCAGTCAGTCAGTCAGTCAGTCAGCGTACTGCCATGTGCGGCGCACATGTAAACCAATCTCACGACAGGAATGGAGCCCAATACTGTCTCGTCTACAGTACACATGAAGCTGCCGCCATGTGCAGACTCTGTGTAAACCGCCATTTGGGAATTGGCCAATTCAATGCTCTACAAATGTGACGCCTTCAAGAGCAGGCCGTTCCTGTTCAGTAGTTCACAGCGCAAGAGCGCGTCACACAGTGTCTGACACTGGGCGGTCCAGCTCACTGTAACGAGTGAGCAGAGTACCGCTGCGGCGCGGCGCATCTGCCAGACTAGTGGTTGACGCGTCGTCAACCCGTCTCAAAGTTGCCTGCATCAATGATTACACCCATGATTCGTTACAGTACACGCGCGACGCAGCTGACCGCCAATCTTATTCTGACGGGGGACGTGCCCCGGACCCGTGCCCCGGACCCGTGCCCCGGATCCGCACCGAGCACGCGTCCATGCGGTAGTGCACCGTCATGTCGGGCTATGCTTTGTTGCACCAGTTGTTGCCACTGCAGTGATTGCAATATTCGTAGCAGCAGCAACGCACTTTGAAGAGCATGCTGTTAGGCATTTTTACCGTTCATCATGACTTTTGAAAGCTTTTAATGGAGCTGCTACCTGGCTCGCAGCTGCTCAGCCAGGTTGTGCTTAAGTGCAGTGCATCAACAGACAACATCCCGAGTTATCTGACGAAACCTCGGTCATACCCCAGTCCTGAGAGCCATGAAAACATTCACTGCAGCAGCAACTTTTGCCAATTCTGCGCTGTGGAACTTCTGTCCTGGTGTTACACTGCAGTATGGCCCCTACGGCGCGAAGTAGCCCAGCTGCGCTGCCAGCACTGCTGATTACTCCAATTAGTCAAAATCGCGCATTATAAAAGGGCTGCAGGAGAATGCACAGGATCAGTGGCAGCAAGGCAGCAGATGGCAGCCTAAGCTTCACCGCATGTGGTGTCACGTGACACTGATGCAGGGAATCAGCTTGTTGTGGCGTTTGGGGGCATCATTAGAGAACATTTTACTGACCAGTCCAGCAGCATCGTTGGGCTGCCCAGCTCAGTGACAGTGGTCACACAGAGCACCATTGAGGTGTGGCACACACTGTCCCAGAGGGTTGAGGTGCCTGGTCCTGAGGCAGTTCTGCCAACAGGAATTGCACAAGATACACGAGTGGCCATCCACAAGGACAATGAACCTTGCACAGCATGATAATGGCAGCTCAGGTATTGCTCTCTGAGTCTGGCTCACGGCGGTTGAATACTGTCAACATGACTCACCTGGGACCTCCCAGCCACCCAAATTCAGCATGTATCTGTCATCTGGCACCCTTTCAAACTGCATGGCCACTTCACTGCTGCTGCTGCCATTTGATGGTGTGATGTATTTGGCACTCACAGGCATGTGCAGTTCGCTGACCCAGCCTTGAGCTGGAGCACTGCCAGTAGCAGCAGCGGCAAGGAGCTCAGCTACTGCTTCAGAAAAGCTGCTACCCTCGCTTGAACTGCCCTGGCCCTGGCCTACATCCTGCTGCTGTATGAGCTGTTTCACTTCTGCTGCAACTCTCACAGCCCACTCTGACGGTTTGCTATCAACATACGACTTATTGGCAGCACCAGCAGCAGCAGCAGCAGCAGCAGGATGGGTACCAGCTGTTGCCTGTGCTGGTACCAGGTACTGCAGGTCAATGCGGAGTAACTGGAAATTATCCCTGTCGCTGCTGTTGCTGCCATTAACAACATTGTTGCAGGATTCGCTGCTGCTAGCAGCAACAGTGTTGCCGCCTGTGCTGCTGCTGCTGCTGGTTATGCTGACAGGAGTGTTGTCAGGCAAGGTGTGCCTTGTGAATGTGAAGCTGTTCTGAGATGTCCTGTGGAGGCTGCCTGGGCCTCTCAGCAGGTCCACCTCATGCCAGTCAACAGACAAGGTGGGAATCAACACACCTGTACCACATTCAGCAGGACGTTGTGGAGCCCACTGAAGTGCAGGCTTACTTGCTTCTGCTGCTTCTGTGTGCTGCTGCTGCTGTATGGTGTCGTGGTGCTTGCTGGTAGGACTGGTATTCTGCTCCTTGTGCAGTTGTGTCCGCCAAACCCACAAGGTCTGATCATCACCAGCCTGCACTGCCACCGCTGCAGCTGCAGCCGACTGCAGCAGCAGCATGATACGCTGGTGTACCTGCAAGGCTTCCTCCTGCTGACCTCCACTGCTCCTGCTGCTGTCCATCTTTCTGCTGACTGGCACTACCTGAAGCATTTCATTCATCGCTCTGTTGGCACTTTGCAGTGCCACCACAAGACTATTGTAACTGCTGTGCTCAATATCTCTTGACAGGCTGTCTTCAGCCATGCTGCTGCAGGAATTGCTGCTGATATTGTCTCCCCCAAGGCCACTGCTGCTGGCTACTGACTGGCTTGATGCAGCCAGCTGATCCGCAGCAGCAGATGCTCCTGCTGGCCAGATGAACGCCTCAAACAATGGTGTGCCATACCTGGGGTCTTGCAACAGCTGTTTCATATCAATCTCTGCTCCTGCATCCTGCTGTTGCCTGTTCATGTCGTAATGAATGTAGTCCACAGCACTGAACAGCCTGCCTGTCCAGCGGCCCAGTGACCTCCGGCTGACATACAGTAAGCTGTTCGTGTGCTGCTTGTTAGTGACAGGTCGCCACCAGCCTTCCAGCCAGGCAAGTGTCTCATCCCGAAGTCTGGCTGCTTCTTGGTACTGCTCTGCAGCTGAAGCTGCTGCCAGTTGCCGCAAGGCAGTGGCCAGCACATCCTGGCTCTCGACCTGCATCCTCTGAGCTGCAAGACTGGTTTGCTGATCTATGGAAAGGCCTTTTCTGGCCAGTTGGCTTGTCTTGATCCTGAGACGTCTTGCTGCTTCATCCAGGTTGTCAGATGCTGCAAAAGTGCTGTAGTTCTCTGACCACTGACATTTCTGGTTGGTTTGTGTGGCTTGGCAACGGCTCTGCGGCACATGATATGTCAAAAACAATGGAATGATGCCACAGTGCAGCTGCAGACGGTGCGTCATGGAATCACCAGGCTTAGAAGATGGCTTACCTGTCGAATGCTCACTAGTTGCCAATTATCACGTGGACACTGTCCTTTGACACCAATTCGCAGCTTCGGACCAAAGCAAAAAACTTTCTGCATGCTTACAGAGTGGCGCCTAATGATAGCTTGGCTACACACACACTTGCAGTGGCGACCAACTCGCGAACTATCTGGCGCCGACGTATGACTCGATGTCGGAGGCTGGAATGTTCATTGCAGTTGGTATAAGGTGCCATATTTCATGCCAGCGAGCCTGGTAAGGGCGCCTGGCTGCGACTGCGTAGAACCAACAAAAGACGCAGTAGCTCATTGGCGAGAAATAGCCACACAATGACGAATTTTACATGTTGTGAACGCAATTCAAGACCGCTCGTTCTTGACTGTCTGCGATGCATCGGTTGTGCTGTATGGTACAGTACTGCCAACCAGCTGTAATGTGGGGGACGGGTTGCAGATGGCACAAAAGCAGCAGTCGCTCGGCTATTACCACTCAAGCTCTGACCATAGCAGTGCAATTACAATTCCGGGCCTCACCTAAGCTCTAGAGAGATCTGGTGCCTAGTGCAGAAGTTAAATACAGGTACTTGAGGCGAATGAGCCGCTGGCAGCCACATGATGAGCACTCAATAAGCCAGCTAGCTGGAGCAAAGAAGAGCTTTGCGCAGGGCTCGATGGCATCAGCATTCAACTGCTCGCATTAGCAACATCAGGCTGCCTGGTGGCAGTGTTGTATCGCTGCTGGCCATGCTTCAGTGATGCGACCATGGCATTGTTGTTTTGCAGGAGATATGTCCACGGGACCGTTGGCCGACGCAGTGTGCAGTACACATGCAATTGCAAGCAACAAGGGACTGTTCCTATGTGGCACAAACAACCTCGCAAGCAAGCCCCCTACACTGTCTGGCACAGCCTATGCGTGACTCATTGTTGGCTGGGGTACCCCTGAGTGCTACCCAGTCGCACTCGTCATAGTGACTAACAAAGTCGCTTTGTTGTATGTGTTGGTGCATGATGGCATGCCCATGAGTGCTGTATAGGGTCTTTAATATGTTCACTGCCAACACCGCTAGCAACTTGCATCATGGCATGATGCTCAACACTGACAGCGCCGTACTGTGTGTGCACTAATGGCAGACAGAGACTTCTGTCTGCTGAGTTCACGTCAAGTTAATATTGATATACTGAGCCCCAGACCATGCAACAGAACTGTCTAGATGGCCGCAGCGTGTATGTAGCTTTGGCGCCCAAGCCACCGAACACGCTGGACAACTTTGCACTGCGCTGTCGAAAACAAGTTCATAGCAGGTGGTCCCCTGCTGCAAGGTAACAAAATCTCATCACTAACTGGGAGCCAGCTCAGCTGTGGCGTCACGCTCGCAGGTCGGTGTCTGATCAAATATAACAACATCGCGACTCGCGGGCGAACCGAGCTCGGCCTCGAGGCCGTCAGGCCAATGACGCCATGTACAGCAGAACAAGAGAAAACAGCACGCATTGCATGTATTACACTGGCCATTATGTCTTTACCCTGTGTCAAACAGCCAAATAGCAGGAACACAATTAAGTGCCCTGACTATAGCCGGTACCGTCAACCGTACAATCGGGCCTGCAAGTTACAGTCTACGCCAAAGTGTAGCAAACCGCAACTTGAGGCATCACATGCCTGAGCTTGCTGTTGAAGGCGACTAACAAACAAAGCAACACACCAGCTCTATTGTTAAGCACCGACAACGCTTTTGTGTTCTGGTTGAGCACCGTGGCGCGAAGTGTGAAGCCCCAACTACTTGCTGTTTGCAGTATGAGGCAGCACCAACCATAATATTCACCGCCGTTAATACTATATTACTGCCATGCGATACATTTTGTTGGATCCACATCATTCACACTTGATAGCCTTATAGATGCTGCGAACAAACACTAAACTAGCTCTCCATCCTATGCTGCCTAGCATCAAGAAGAAGGCAAAGCACACAATGGCATTGTAGCCAAAGAAGAAGCTGGTTTGTAGAATGCCATGCATCTCACTCCTGCAGCACAGCAGAAGCGCACGATAGAGGTAAGCTGATCAGTCACACCGCTCCAAGATAAGCCATAAGGCAATGCACACTGCTGACCGCAGGTCACTCAGATTACCTGCAATATTAAGACAGCTGAGCTGCTGCTGTGACAGCATCACAACACGAAAATAGGCAGACTGACGCCGGCGCTGCTTCAAGCACACAGTGTGACAGTCAACAAGCTGTTGATGCATTTGCACACCTGTAAAGGAAGTAGAAGAAGCAGTAGGCCAGTATGAATAGCGCCGTACTGCCACCACACATGAAGCTCCGCCACCACCACCTGCGACCATTCCACACGAACACAGCAAACTGTTCAGCAAATTTGATGACTTGAGGTGGCAGCGCAGCACCCTCGCCCATGCTAGTGTACCTTGACTGCAGGTGGCTATGACTCTGCCATTGCACAGCACTGTCAGAGCACTGCCAAAGCGGTTGCAGGAAACGCAGCATGCCAAGACAAGTTGTCAGCTAGATTGCTAAGATGCTATCAGCCCCGCTGAAGACTGCAGTCGCAATTACTGCTACACCTGAAAGAGATCCATCAGCCCTGGCTCACGACAGCTGCACCAGTCACTTGCTGGTGTGTGCCAGCATCACACCTACCGGTGATCTTCCACCGCGAGCTGAAAGTATGTGAGTGCCACAGTGATGAACGCCGTCACTATTATCAGGATGATGAACACAATGAACAGGATGCTGTATATGGTGTACAGCTTGTGGCCCCAGATGCTGGCAAAGATGTAGTACAGCTCGATGTAGATGGCACTGAATGGCAGGAAACCAGCCATGACCATCTGAGCCGGTGCCTCCCTGTACCAGGGCAGGGTGGGAACTTCACGAGGGAACTTGGTGGTCCTGCAAGGGGCGCTGAACTCATCCTTGCTGTTCTTTCCAGCTATTCCACCCAAGACTGTCAGGGGGAATGTTACCAAGGCCCAGATGACAATGATGATGCAGATGGTGCCAAAGGGCAGTGCCTGTGTGCTGCCTTGCACCCAGGCAATGGTGTTGAGCACACTGAAGACAGCCAGCAGCGGCCCACAGAACAGCACTGACACCAGCAGCACATTGGACACCCACTGCCGGCCACCCATCATCTTGTACCACACACCAGAAACAAAGCCTGCAGCACAGCAAGCGACAGGGCACAAACACCCAGTCAGAGTCACAGCTAACATGGCATGAGCTGGCATGGCTGTCCAAATACGCCACTGGCAACAGAAAATCAGCTGGTTCATCACCTGCTGTGGAAGTTTGTTGCTCCTTCAACATGATGCTGTGCACTTCTGTGTGAAAAAGCAGGATGTGCTTACTGGTGTGGCATGCACCGTCGAAAATGGAAAGCATCTGCCTGGCTCCGGCTGACCAACTGCCTCTCACCTGCTATGCCTGCTGTGAGTGCATACAATACTACACATGCTGATAGCATTGCTCCCCTGTTGTACGGGTAGAACATGCCCACCAGCGCCAGACCAAACACGCACAGGGCAATGACCAAGATCTGCGTCCCACTGCCAATCATGGCACTGAATAGGTTGATGTGCTGAGGAAACCTGACAATTCGAATACAAGTGAGCAAAGGTCAGGGAAAGTGTTGTGATAGGAGAGACACAAAAACACATGCTGGTTTAAGCTAGTGAGCTGCAGGTATGGCCAATGTCAGCAAAGCAGGCAAGCATTGCAGGAGTTGCAGGCCTGGACAAGGCTCCGCAGGACTACAGCAAGCAGGGCAGATTGCGATTGTGACAGCAGCTCATCAAGCCATCCTGGCCCCACCTAAACACGTCCCCATGCAGGTACTTCCAGCCTGTTTCGTCCTCTGCCTCTCCACCCTCCTCATCCCGAGTGTACTTCAAAAAATCATTCTTGAGCACACGCAGAAGGATTGTGGTCAGGAAGCCGGTCAGCAGCAGCACCGTCACACAGCTGTTGATGATGCTGAACCAGTGGATCTGTGGCGGCAGGAGGGGCAGCAGCAGTGGTGCACAAGATGTGAGGTGGGAGCACTAATCAGCGGCAGACAACAACGAAGTGACAGAATCCTGCGAGAAGGGCTGTACCGAGTCCTGGACTGGATCACACGCGGTCAACATGGGGAGGGAATGCAAGGCATGCACAGCTGACCAGTGCAGTTGAAGTTGTACATGCCATGTTGCACTGTTCAGGGCAGAGCACCTGGTGCCTGGCCCACCTCAAGGTGCTGTGGCAGGAATGAGTAGCGCGAGTACCGGTCCATCCGCTCATCAAATGGTATGTTGGTAGGCTTCCACTTCACGGAGTAGCTGAACTCAACATCCAGGATCTCCCCGCTGGTGATGTCTATGGTCTTCTTGGGGTCAACTGCAGCTGTGCTGACATTGAGCTCAATCACCCTGTCGCCGTTGTAGGCGATTTCAAAATGGAAGTGCGTGAAGAGGTAGAACAGTGTCTTCTGAGGCTGACCAGTTGAGCCTGACTGCTGTTCAGTCTTGCCAATAAAACCCCACACTGGCAGGTCATCGTCAAAGAACATCTGCAGGCGAGCACCAACAGGGACAGCTGCTGCTCAGATGTTGATAAGCTCTGCTAATGCTGCTAGTTGAGTCAAACGCTGGCCGGTTGTGGGCAGACTCCGGCGGAACAATTTCCGACACCTGCTTCTGCTGCTGTTGCATAGCTGTTTGTGCCCACTGCAGAGTAGTGGCTACAGCTAGCGTGCCATATGACAGGCAGCTGATCAGTGCGTCAGCACCAAAGAATCCTGTCAGACTGCAAATGAGTTCAACTGCAAATGTGACCTCTAGCACAACTGCAGCTGTTACAGACGTACTCAGCATAGTTTGGACTTCGTCTGATGCCACATATTGACATGAGGAAGTGCACCATGTCCATTTTTGAGCCAAAGGTTTCAGTGCCAGCCTAATGAGTTCACTGGTGCCAGCCATGGCTGCTGTTTTACCTGGAAATAGTAATCCTCTGCAATCGCCTCTCTAAAATTATACAGGTCACTTGCACTCAGCTTCTTTGTGCACAAGACATGGTTTTCAAGGTCTTGCAGAAACCGAATCTCATATGGTGTGTTCACCAGCCTGTCCCCTTCTAATACTTCACCCAAATCTTCTGCTACGTACTTCTTGCCTTCCTTGGGTGTGCAGAATGGCAACGTGTAATACTGATAAGTTTCACTGCAAAGCGTATGCAACTACTTAGTGCCTGATAGGGGAGCGGCAAGGCAGCAGCAACCGCCAGCAGTTGGCATCAAATATGGTTTCCATGCTAGTTCAACTGCAGCTGGGAAGTACAGAATGTACCTTGGGTTGTGAAACGGTCCTACTTTGTTGGCATACAGCACCACCAACTCTCCCTTCTTGTAGATGTGTGTTCGATGGTCCAGCAACTGCCGATACTCTGCGTATGCTGCCGGAACTCCGGCTGATAGCACTAACGCTATCAAAACCACAGACAGCGTGTCAAAAGCTGATATCCGAGGCTGCATTTTTCTAGGTTGGAGCAAGGCTTAAACGAGCTGTCCCGTCCCAACTTGCTGCTCATGCATCTTATGATAGCCACAAACAGGGATTCGCCATTGTACAGTGCAGCTACAGTGCTACGGTCCAGCTGTTGGTTGAGATATTCAGTTACGAGCTGCTAGACAGCGTGCAAACGATGGCGTTGGAACAAGCAATACAATGCAGAAATTGGCGTTCACATAAGTACGTACATAAGCACGCGTGTTGAAAGGGCTGAGGCCTTGAAGCTGGGTGCTCCTTCTGCTGCACAGCAGCAGCATGACGACTCAGATTCCTGACCGTACTCAAACTGCCCAACATGCAACCCGTTGCAACAGGGGTCACAGTTCAAGTAAGTCAGACATGCTGCTTGCTGGTTGATCAAGGTTGCTGACATGCCAGCCCATCTCTTTGTGACCTCTGCCAGCTGCACCGGATGCAGTAGCGAGACCATGCAGCAGCAGCGGATAGTACGCCCCCTGCCACACCAAGGGGCGTAACAAAAAATGCGGTTGTTCTGTCCATGAGACCGTTCTCCAGCGTGTCCATCAGCGCACCTAAGCACTAACAAATATGCCTCAGGCAGAACCTTGGACCCAGCGTTGTTGCGGCATGCCATGCAGCATCCCCCATCAGTATATACACGTCTACTTTTTCCAAGTAATTGTGGTGTAGGAGGACTCCAGGGATCGGGTTCAGCAGCAGAAGCATAGGTCATCATCCCTGGGTGGCGGCCCCCTCGCATCATGCGCTCATGGGCCATGACCTGGTAGTGTCCAGAGTTGTTTCATCTGTTTTGTAAAAGATTTAGAGCCATGTAACATACAAACTCGTTGTTTCCCCCTTTGTACAGGTAGTACTTGGTGTAGGACGTCGGTGGCAGCTGGATCGGCAGCCAGGACAGCCGAGGCAGGCACACGCATCACACCACCTTTCTGGCTCGGGTTCAGCAGCACCAGTATGGCATCATCATCCCTGGATGGCGGGCCCCCCGCATGTTGATTCATTTGCCAGCTCATCTAATGCTGCATGGCTTTATCTCTTTTACACCAAAGTGGCGTCCCTAACGCATGTCAGCGCATTTGCTGTAGCATTTCAATACCAATACCAACACCATTGCTGCATGGCTAAATTTCTTTTACATTGGTTGTATCATATGGTATGGTTGTGAGGGGTGAACTCTTCTTGTTCGTCTTCCGTTGTTTTTTTCCAGGCAGTAGTACATAACCCCACTTGGTATGTTGTGAATGAGTGGCCTGGCACTAGGCGGCATTTTGTCACCAGCTGCCTCCGCCTCGGAGGCAGTGCAGGAGGCAGCAGAACTGTCAAGGGCCTTGCCAGGTTGCGGTGCCAGTTGGCTGAACCACCAAGATATTACATTGCATCGGCTCAACCTTTCTCAGTTGCTGCTTTGTCCCAAGAAGCCATTCTGCCAGTGGCCGAGGGAGCAATTTTCTAACAGCTACTGCCACTGCTGCGCCGCATGATGCCGGCATGATGGTAATGGAGTGTCTTCATACGTACATCAGATTGAAGTAAAGAGCTTAGATTTGGGCTCTTTTACCAGGATACACAACGAATGCCAAAGCGAGTACGTCGCCGCACTTCACAGAACCTTGGCAGGCTGTCAGTGCCAGACAAGACGACAACTGTCAACCTGCTGATGAGTGCGCCTGGCTGAGTAAACTGTTGGGGGATGATGAAACAACCATAGAGTGCGCCCAGATCAGATGCACAAAAAGGACTGCAGCAGACAACCTGTCTCGGATCCTGAGCTGTGCACGTCCAACGTTGCATGGGCCACTGAATGGAACACTGCAGACACGACGGCAAGACTGCCTTGACTCACACGGTGATGGATGTACCGCCAGCACCCTCCACAGGCTACATGGCAGGCGGCTTACTTGGCCAAGCACTGGATGATGTGCGGCAACAAATGTAGGGCTACACAACATCATGCTGCAAACACCCATGCCACAACAACACATGGCATGAACACCCTTGCCACAACAGCCAGTTGTTGACTCCCAACTGCAGCATCCCAACAATAGACAACCAAACATCATTCCAACCACACCGGCGGCTGTACCTGCCCTAAATTGATGTTCCCCCAAACCAACCTCTCTTGCTTACCACTAGCAGCACTGACGCTTGTTCATTCCCACGCCAGTACCCACATCTGCACACAGCTATGCATTGCACACAAGGTGTGTGCATCCAGTAGCCCACAAGGTTTCTCTCAGGCTTAAGCATGAACACATCTTTGTGGACACTCCTGTGCAGTAAACATATTAGGAAGGCAATGCGCCAGATGATACTGCATCTACCTTCTACCTGCTGTCGGCACGTGAACACATCTCATGCACCACACTGATCAATGTGAATCTGTTGGTGGGCAGACGCCAGCCTACGCGTTGCAAAACCACTCTTGAGGAGATAAATACCTTCTCACAACAGCAGGAGGTGTAGCAACCCACATGCTGGGCAGGACTCGGCTGCTGGCTCAACAACACTGCTTGCCAATGTCCACCAGCACCATCTGCTCAGGCATAAACAGAGAGAGCAAATAAGATACCTACAAGAATGAAGCTAGCATTGCATATGTCCCTCCAGCCATGCTGTCATCTGACTTGAGGCCACACAGCAACTGGCGTATAACTGGAGCGACCAGAAGACCACTGCACCAACCAGATGACCACAGCAAATAACTCAAGTGAATGATGAAGAGCTTGGCAACACGCCCCAGGAACGTTGCTGCTCACACCGCAACTGAAACATTGACCACATACTTCCACAGCCATGCAGCATCCACCAGAAGTGGCTGCACTGCACTGCAGCGCTGGTGTTGTTGCCACCTGCTGTCTCATGCGTCCTGTGCCTCATAAAAGAGCAGTGATGGCTGCAGCCTATTGTTGATCATTGCTGCCTTGACCTGCTGCCAGTCTCCCACCACCTTGATCACAGCATCATCAAACAGCAGCCACTGCTGGAGCTCCTCAGACAACACAAACGCCTGATAGTGATGGCCAAAGTAGCAGATCACAGACCTGCAGGACCACACATGACAGACACATATGAGGTGAGCAGATGACTGACACAAGTCACACATGACAGACACATATGAGGTGAGCAGATGACTGACACAAGTCACACATGACAGACACATATGAGGTGAGCAGATGACTGACACAAGTCACACATGACAGACACATATGAGGTGAGCAGATGACTGACACAAGTCACACATGACAGACACATATGAGGTGAGCAGATGACTGACACAAGTCACACATGACAGACACATATGAGGTGAGCAGATGACTGACACAAGTCACACATGACAGACACATATGAGGTGAGCAGATGACTGACACAAGTCACACATGACAGACACATATGAGGTAAGCAGATGACTGACACAAGTCACACATGACAGACACATATGAGGTAAGCAGATGACTGACACAAGTCACACATGACAGACACATATGAGGTAAGCAGATGACTGACACAAGTCACACATGACAGACACATATGAGGTAAGCAGATGACTGACACAAGTCACACATGACAGACACATATGAGGTCAGCAGATGACTGACACAAGTCACACATGACAGACACATATGAGGTAAGCAGATGACTGACACAAGTCACACATGACAGACACATATGAGGTAAGCAGATGACTGACACAAGTCACGTCATACGGGACTGGGAGAGCAGAAGTAGGGAGAGGTGCACCAGCACACACCGCAGGGCTGACTGGTGTCAGGTGGAGGAGGTGTGAGTGCTGAAAGCCTGTTGATGACATGCCTGGTGCTTGATGTGTGGCCGCCAAGCACTCACCTGAGGTTGTAGTGTGCTCGTGCTGACAGCCCGCCAAACACCTGGGACAGCTCAACATGGGGACCCAGTGCATTCACAGTGCCCCTGATGCTGTCTAGGGGAGCCTGCAGTGCAGCAGAACACAGGTGAAGGGGTGAGACTATTGTTGTACCAAAGACATGGGCACGCTGTAGCTCCAGTCACACCTGATGTCCATGGGGCAGCTCAATGCTTTTGTCTATCCAATGTGTGACCAAGCATCGGCACATCCTATCAGCTGCAGAACATTGCTACTGAGCAGCACTACCCTGCATCAGCAGTGCAGGAGGTTGCTCAGTCACCAATGGAGTGATATGCACCAAAGCACTGCTGTCAGGACTGCGTGTGCGCCTGACCTTTGGTGACTCCCAGACCACTGCCAGCGTGAACACTGCAGGACGCCTCAGCAGCACTGTGCGCGTGCCACCAGCAGCAACACCGCTGGCAGCATCATCAGCAGCACTGCCAGTTGCTGCTGCTGCTCTATTGTGCGTGACACTGCCCCAGCTCCCTGTGCTGCTGCCGCTGGTGTTGTGCACTGCTGCCTCTGCTTTGCGCAGCACCACCTCATAGGAAGTGTCAAAGCAACGATCAAAGGCGGCACGAAGAGCCTGCAGCAATGCAGAAAAAATGAGAATTGTCAACAGCAGCATATTGTTGTTGCGTCACCTAGCTCGGGGCACAATACGGACCACAGCTGAGACCAACAATGAACACACAAAATGCACTGAACAGATGTACAAACTTCACAGTCATGCTCGATTAGAGCTCCTGGTCCTGCTGACACAATGTGCCAGACCATAAAATGGCTGCTGCCCCATCACTCCTGTGCCTGCTGACACGTCCACCACCAGTGTTTTCTGTCTCACCTGTGCTGGCATGAGGTGGAAGAACTTCATGAACTGGAGCGCCTCCACATGTGCGGACGCTGCAGCAGCAGGCGAAAGCTTCTTCCCGCCTGCCACCCCCCTGCCACAGCTGCTGACACCAGCATCATCAGCATGGGACTGCAGCACCTCCAAACCAAACAACCTGTGAACCAGGCTGGTGGCCGGCTTCACACTCACACCTGGCACTGGCCCTGCACCGCCACCACTGCCCTTGCTGCCGGCAACGCCATTCATGACCGCAGGTCCCGTGCCATTGACTCCATTCTGCAGGATGTGTGCGAGCGTTGGCTGCTGGGGTGCCTGCTGCACAGGCTGCTGCTGCTGAGCTGGCTGTACCGCTGCTGCCAGCTTGCGCACTGCAAAGATCTCCTGCTTGACCTTCACCTTGGTTGGCAGGTGGGGGTCATCAGCGATGGCTGCTGCGTGCCCGGCCTCAGCCCGATGCAGTGCTGTGAAGATCTCATTCAGCACCTCACTGGCATCATGCATCTCAGACAACTCAATGCTGACTGCAGCAGCACCTCGTTCAAGGCCAGAGAGGGCCTCACGCAAGACTGCAGGAGACACCAGCCACTGTCCGCTGCTGCTGCGCTCCTTGGCTGTCGCCCCATCAGCACCTGATACTGCTGCCTGCTGCTCACCAGCAGGCAGCTCTGGAGACTTTGCCAGGTCTTCAAAGACAGCCCGCAGCGCCTGCAACACCTGCACATCCGCCGCCATCAACTGCTGCTCCTTTGCAGCATGTGGTGCCTTGACAGTTGATCCATTTGTCCTGCCATCTGCTGCTGCTGGCAGCTGCAACAGCCTCTGCCTGAAGCTCCTGAGGTGCCAGAGCGCCTGTATGATCACATTCAGGAAGCAGTTGTACTGCCCGTCCTCATTGTACAGCCCACGCACCAGACGCTGAGAGCCAAGAACACCTCTGGGGCCCTGCAGGAAGCAATGCAGTACACACATGACACGCACACACTACGGCCCGGCAAATACAGAGTCAAAAAGGAGGTACCTGGTGTGCAGGCAGTCAGCACCACCAGCAGGCAGCAGGCAGCACCTGCACTGTGACAGTTGTGACACCAGTATCCCTGTCACATGCTGCTGGTCTGGCCGCACCCACCCACCTCAAACACAATGCCATGCTCATTTGTGATGGTGATCTTGCTAGGGGCCTGCTCCAGCCGTATGCCGCTGTTGCCGCCATAACCAACTCCAGCACCGCCTTGCTTGCCAAGACGGCTGTGCTGCTGCTGCTGCTTGGAGGCCACAAGCTCCTGGCCTTTCAAGCTGCCTGAGCTGCCATTACGAGCCATAACAGTCCCAGCTGCATGAGCGCCGCCTCCGCTGCCAGTGTCACCGCCACCGCTGCTTACAGACCTTGCCCAACTGCCGGCAGCAGTGGCAGCAGCACGTGGGGATGAGCCAGCTGCGGCTGCATCACCACCATCTGCAGCACCTGCTGCTCCTCCCCCCAGTGCCGGCCAGGGTGAACTGCCTGCTGCAGTCTTCCCAACACTGCCACCAGACCCCTGTTGCTGAAGGTGTTGACTGCTGCTGTCCCGTTGAAGCTTGGACTTCAGGCTGTCAGTTCCTGACCTCCAGGATCCCTTGGGCTGCTGGGCACTGCTGCTGCTGCTGCTGCCAGTGGTGGTTCCAACTGGCACTGCAGAGGAGCTGAGACCAGCCTGGCTGACAGCCTGAGCTTTGGGTGAACCAGTGCTGGCAATTGTCACAGGCCAGGCGGCAGCATCCACTGTGCTGCTACTGCTGTCTGGCTTGGCCGCAATCGCCGACCAGCTCCTGCTGTGGCTCCCAGCAGGTTCCTGCTGCTGCTGCTGCTGCTGGACTAATTTGCTAGGCTTGGTCCCGTTCAACTTGCTGTCTGCTGTTGCCTGTTGCTCATGCTGCTGTGAATGTATCCTACTGTTGGCCAGAGGTTCCCGGGCTTCTGCCGATGTCAATGCTTCCTGCTTCCCATCACCACAAACGGCGGGCACCACTGCTGGCTCATCACTGCTGCCAGCCAGTGATGCTTCAGCAGCGCTCTCTTTTGTGACCGGCACTGCAGCAGTAGAGGTTGCCGGTGGAGCAGCAGTGCAACCTGCATCCTGCTGTTGCTGCTGAGTATTGGTTACATTTCCACTGCTACTAGGCCCTGGCTGCTGCATGTCATCACTATCAGCACCAGTCACTGTTGTATCGGCGTGTTGTGCCATACTACTACTGCTGCTGGCTAAACATGTGCTGCTCTCCTCAGGTGCTACTTCTGGGACCCCCGCAGTCAGCTGCTGCTGACTTTCTGCTGCAGGATGCTGCAGCTGCTGCGGCTGCATGGCAGACGCCTCATTATCAGGACCTGCTGCGCCAGTCCTAACAGGTGCTTGCTGCTGCTGCTGCTGCTGCTGGAGGGCAAGGTTGCCTGCCATCTGCTGCTGCTGGATATAGCCCACGCCCTTTCTGTCTCTGCTGGTATCCTTGTCTCTGTGGCCTCTACTGCTGTGGATCTGTGCAACTGGTACGCTGTTCATGCCTGGTACAGCCATCTGCTGCTGCCGTGGCCCAGCAGCATGTTGTGCAGCAGACCCCATGACAACAGACTGCTGCTGCTGCTGCTGCTGCTGATTGAATCCCATCACCAGGCCTTGATGCTGCTTAGCATGGTTGGGACCCAGGGGCCCAGGCTGGTGCTGCTGCGGGTGCTGCTGCCGTTGTTGCTGCTGTGATGCATACAGCTGCTGCTGGTATTGCAGTTGCTGCTGGTATTGCATGTAGACAAACTGCTGCTGCTGGAGGTACTGATGCTGCTGCTGTAACATATTTTGATGCTGTTGTTGCTGCTGACTGCCATGCACTACTTGTTGCTGCTGTTCCTGCTGTACTGGCTGCTGCTGCTGTGGTGGCTGCTGCTGCTGCTGTGATTGTGTTCTGGAGCCTGCTACTTGCTGTTGCTGTGGATGCTGACTGCCCTGCAAATGAGCAGTTGGCTGGAATTCCTGCTGAGATGGCTGCGCATCTGCACCTGCCGCCTGCTGCTGCTGCTGGGCCCGGAAGCTTGATGGGATGAATGGCCTAGCAGACACACGCAAGCTGGATCTGCTGACTGGCTTGCTGCTGCCAGCCTCCCGCTTGCTCAAACTGCTGCCAGACACAGTGCCGCTGCTGCCAGGGCTGCTGGTAGGGCCATCTGCCCCTGCTGGTTTCAGAGGAGGGGGTGACCACCCCTGCTGCTGCTGCTGCTGCTGCTGGACTGGCATGTTGCCTGGAGCCGCTGTTGTTGCTGCTGCATAATCAGGCTGCTGCGCCGTTGCTGTTGCCTGCTGCTGCATGGACCCAGCATGTGCTGCTGCAGCACGTGGTGCAGGCACTCCTGCTGCTGATGGCATGACTGGAGCAGGCACTGCTGCTGATGGTGCACACGCTGCTGCTGCTGCTGGAGGTCTTGTGGCTGGTGGCACAGGGACAGGCGGCATGAGCCCAGCAGGCACCACCGGGCCAGCAATACCTGTCATAACACCAACAACATGCAGGTCCTGTTAAGGCTCGGCAGTCATTGCCATGCAGGTCAGCCGCATGATTTGCCCCATGTCAAACAATGGGAGACAGGCCCCTATTGCAGGTTGATAGCCTGCGCTGCTGCTGCCCCGCACTGCTGCTGCCAGATCACTGACCTGGTAAGATGACCATTGCTGGTGGCGGTGGCGGCATGATCATGGCCGGGTGTGGGCCAGAGAAGGCGGGCAGGTGAGGGGCAAACGCATCACCAGGCATGCCACCAGGAGACAAACCTGCGGGGAGCAGACGGGGGTGCAGACACCACAGGCAGGGGTGACACAGGTACGACCACAACTTCAACCTCAAAGGCAGGCAGTTTCATACTGGTGAACATAACGTTCATGATGCAGATGCTGAGATCAGGACTGCTGCCAGCACAGTAACCAGTTGCAGCAAGCGCACAAATCATTCTGCAGACACTCGCAAAGTACCTGGCGGCATCATCATGCTGGTTCCTGGTGGCATCATGCTGGGGGCCAGCCCATCAGCCGCTGAGCTGACACCAGCAGGGACTGGCTGCTGCTGCTGTGGTGGTACTGGTGGTGCAGCACCAGCTGCTGCCAGTGCCCCTGATGGTGTTGCTGGTGGTGGTGGTCCCCAGGCAACATGATGCTGCTGCTGCTGAAGGTGCAAAGGCTGCTGCAGATGTGCCGGATGCCCCTGCTGCTGCTGCTGCTGCTTCACTGCTTGATCACGCTCCCTGACATGATGATGTGGCAGCTGGGGGTGCCCCGTTGTGTTGGCTGCTTGAGGAGCAGCTCGGCCTGCTGTCCCACCGGCTTGGGCTGGTGATCGGGGGTAATGGACCCCTGGAGCGGCTGGCAGTGGATGCATGGCAGCCACCATACCTGCCCTCATAGCAAAAGCAGCGCCGGGCGGCCCAGACATTGGAGCCACTGCTGCTGCTGGTGGACCTTGGGGTGCAGGAGGAGCAGCAGTGACAGCTGCAGGCGGCGGTGGCGGTCCCTGGTGGTGCTTGCCGGCTGCTGCTGCTGTTTGCACTGCAGCTGCCATGGGCGGTGGCATTGGCACCTGGAGTGCCATGGCGTGGCCCCTGTTGAGTGCTGCTGCTGGTGGTGGTGGCATGATCATGTGTGGCATCATGGGCTGGAGGGGCGGAGGTGCCAGTGGCCTCAGAGCCAAGTGCGGAGGCAGAGCAGGAACAGGGCCAGCAGACACCACAGCAGCAGGATGAACCACAGCAGCAGGGTGGCCACCAGCCGGACAGGGCATGGCAGGGACCGGAGGTACAGCAGCTGCAGGAGCAGCCTCACCATGAAGCTGCTGCTGTTGCTGCTGTGCTGGTGTGGTGGCAGCCTCTGCTACAGAACTTGGCTCTTGTATGGCTGCTTTTGCTGTTTGGTCCCCACTGCCTGCTTCCAGTTCGTCCAGTGCCTCCTCCAGAGACCCAAATGTGATGCTCTTCACACTCACAGGCGGCTCAACACCAGGTGTCACCACTGCTGTCTCCTTGACCACCACAGTCGTGACAGGTACTGCTGCTGGCACCTGAGCACTGGGGGCTACTGGTGCTGGTGTGGTAGGGGCCTCTACTGCAGATGTGCTATCTACTGAGCTGACTACAGCTGGACAGGATCTGCCAGGGCTGGCAGCAGCAGCACCTGATGCTGCTGAAGGCTGGACAGCTGCTGCTGCTGCAAGAAGTTGAGGAGTACCTGCGGCTGCAGGACCCCCTGCTGATGTACCAGCATCTGCTGGTCGGCTGCTGCTGTTGACGTCCAACAACAGCTGCTGCTGTTGCTGACCAGTTGGCGCTGTTGCGGCTGTCATGGTTGGATGTTGCTGATATGGCCTCCGGCTGCTTGCTAGAGCATCAACAGCCTTGCCAGCAGCAGCAGCAAATGCTTCTGCTGCCTGTGTCCAGGATGGTAGCTGCTGCTGGCGCTCAGGAGCTGCAGCACCAGCAACACCCTGATCAGTGGATACTGCCCTGTCAAGGGTCTGGGCAGGCGACTGGTCTCTGGTCCCTGCTGGCGTTGGCTGCCTATGTGGCAAGGCAGCAGCATGTCCTGGATGCCCAGCAGCACCCCTGCGGTCCTTGTACCCCTCCCTAGACCTATCTCTAACCCCTGAGCGAACATCATCCCTGCTCAACCCGGCGTCCCTGTAAAGCCTACTTCGAGGCTGCCTCGCACTTCCATCGCCGACGCTGCCATCGGGCGCTGCTGCTGCTGCGCGCCTGGATGCCACACGGTCACTGGCTCTACCAGAAGCTCTGTCACCATTCATGGAGCTGGCCCCCTTTGGCCGGGGCCCGCGAACATGCTGCTGCTGGCGGTCAGCTGAGGCGGCATCACCGGTGCTCTTGTCCCTGCGCTCCCTGCCTGCACTGCCGCTGCCACGCTTCCCTCGGCCGCGACTTGTGGCGATCACAAACCCATCTTCATCTGCTAACGCGTTGGTGCTGGCGCTGACACTCACAGTCCCGTCTTCGCTGCCACCGTCCTGAGCGCGTACGCCGTTGGCGTCCCCTGCTGTGCTGCTGCTGTCACTGCTTAAAGCCGTGTTGCCGTCGTTGCTGCCCTGCAGTGCTGCCTTGCCAACATCTCCAATGGTCATTGCCAGTGCAGCTCGCTGCTGCTCCTCAGCCATGCGCTGGGCCCAGTACCCATCCTCTGCCATCAACTGCTGGCGACGGGCAGCCATCAGTTCCTCCTCCTGGTAGTCACAGCAAACAGGTCAAAGTGACTGCCACTCAAGTTCAGTGAACCACTGCCGAGAGTCTGGACACTGTTAACATAACGCATCACAGACACAAAAGCTGGGGCCAATGCTGCCAAATCCACGTCAACAGAACACTGCAGGGGAACACCCTGCTGCGGCTTATGTTGAGCTGCAGCAATTACAGACTGGCCGCCCAAGCCCAATTAGCCTCGTGCCATGCATTCCTTCCCACCTGTTTTCTGACAATCTCCAGCTGCTGCTGCCTCCTGCGCCGCTCCTCCTGCTCCTGCTTCCTCCTCTCCTCTGCATCACGCTGCCTGCGCTCAGCTTCAGCCGCCTCCTGGGCAGCCTTGTCAGCAGCAGCACGCTCCTTATCAGACTTATTCTTACCCTTCTTCTTGGCCATCTGCTGCTTTCGCTTCTCACGTTCGGCAGCCTCAGCAGCGGCAGCAGCAGCCTGCAAGACAGGCACATTGCACACACCTTGAATGTTGATGCAGAAGACACCATCACAGCTGCTACGACAACACACGAAAACCCATGACCATGATGTAGAGCACTCCCAGCTGCAACTGCACTAAGATCTGCAGAATTCAAAAATTTGGTGCCAAGATGCACTGGGTCACATTCCTGCTGTAGAAAAGCAGCATAACCAGTCACAAGAGTTGAGCAGCTTTCAGCCCCGAAAGATGGTGTTATTTTATTCCTTGAGTGTCAATCAGAAGAGGGCACTGAGCAAAGTCACCCCTCAGTAGAAGGAACTGTCATCACCAAGCTGCTCAACTACTACCTTACATTCTACACCATGCATCACTGGACACACACAGCATCAGCAACAGCAACAGCACAACCACATCATTGCCAATGAAGCAGACAATGCAATGCAACCTGTCCCACACAGGCTGGCACACCACAGCAGAAAGCCAGACAGCTGAAACCACCAACACCTTCGCCACGTTCCCACCCCCTGTTTCTCCTCACCTCCATGGCAATGATTTCCTCCTCTGCCATCTTCGCCCGCTCAGCCTTGTACTCCAGGGCAGCGCCATCTAGGCGGTCTTGCAGCAGTGGCAACACCAGCTGGCTGCCAATGGCGGCACCAGGATCATCACAGGCCACGTTCACAAGGAACAGCTCCAGATGCTGCAGAACACGTCACCACACAACTGTTGGTGCAGCAGTCTAGATCGGGAGATCTGCTGCTGCTATCAATGTATAATTGAACCCAGCTGCACGCAACTCCCCCCACCTGCAGTGCAACTCTTCCCTCCTCCAGTCGTGTCTCCACGCTCTTCAGGGCATCCTTGATGCGGTTGAAGAAACTGCGATCATCCGAGTCACTGTACAGCTGCTTGCGAACATCCTTGTGGAAGTGCTGCCTGAGAAGAGGTGCAGAGGAGGTACAGTGACAGACACACAGCTGGGGTGAGAACAGCCATGGTTGCAAGCAGCTGGTGCACACTAAGATGGCAGCCGCTGCGGCCAACGTATGCATGGAGGTAAACGAGAATGCAAGGTGATACTGCTGTTGGATGGCTTGCGATGAGGCCTACCTGCCCAAGGCCAGTCGACATCTGCGCACTGCAACATACTAAGACCAAAACACAAACATCACCTACGCGCAAATAGCTCAGTGGCCTGCCTGCGGTAAGGCCGCGTCATGGCTATAGTTGCAGAAAGAATGAGAGCAGCTCTCAATTGATCCTCTGACTGTCATCCTCTAATTGACACAACCGCCGCAAGCAGTTGCTACATGTAGCTCCACCCACCTCAGCTTGTTGCGCTGCACAGTATGCTGGGCTGTCACCAAACCACTGCGGCTGATGGCACCAGCAGCAAGTGGCCCAGCAGCTCCCTCCTCAGCAGCAACAGCAGCAGCATCTGCAGCAGAGAGCTGCTCCCCAATTGCTGCTGTTCTGCTATTGTGACATGCCTGCTGACCCAGCTCAATGTCACTCAGCAGCTCAATCTGTTTCGTGACGTCATCAAAGCGCTCACGCAGGTTCTCTACTGTGGCCTTCCACCCGTTCAGCTGCTTGATCTCTGTTTCACTGCACACATAAACACACGTGAAGACAGCACAACACCTTGTACACGATGCTGCCAAGTAATACGGGACAAGAAGATGACCTGATGCTAACAGTTTGATGCAAAACAGCTGCTGTTGATGTCACGTGGAGCACGTTCAGGCTGCGATGCCTGACTTCCGAGTTGTCTTTGCAGCTGTAACTCACCGTTTTGCCATCTCAAACTCAATGCGCTGCTTCTTGTCATAAAGAGACTGCAGTTTCGCCCCCTGCTCCCTGAAAGCAGTCTGCACTTCCAGCTGTTCCTCAATAGCTGCATCAGCCATCTGGTGTTTGTGCCGCTCCATCTCCGCTGCTGTCCTGAATGTGCCTGTGTTTTCCAGGCTGCGGGGGGCGTGCTTCAACTCCTCCAGTTCACGCTTCAGACGCTCCAGCTCAGGCTCACCCTGACACCAGCAGCACACAGCAACAATGATACAAGCAGTCTACGTCGGGACACGCTCACAAGGGCTTGCATGAGGCGGTCAGCAGGTTTACTGTGCTCCATCAACTCCCAGTGAGAGCATCGCCGCAGCATATTGCCACAGAGCACTGCTTGAGGTCAGCTGTTACTATTGAGAGCAGAGCATGTGGCCAGACACTGGCGCCAGTAGCTGCTGTTACTGCCTACTCCCTCACCTGGCGTATCTGAGACTTTAGCCGCTGCAGCTGCTGCATACTGTTGATGCGATCAAACTCAAGAGCGTGCAGTTTGGCCTGGGTCAGCAATGATTCCCGCTCCAACATTTTGATAATGACCTAATGCAGCACAGAGACACAGCAGCACAACACACAACCTTGAGAGTTGTCATAGGCCTGGCAGCCACGGCTCATCCACGGCAATTCCAACGACTGCGCCCGCTATTGAGGTGACCTACCAGTAACTTGAATACGCACCAGCAACACAATGGCGGACTGTAGCCGGGCTCCTGCCTGTCCACCATACCAGCCACACAGGGCTTGCTGTGCTACCAGGAGGTCTGCTGCTCACCTCGTCAGGCACCATCACAGACTCAGGCTCCCCAGCTGCCTCTTGGGCACCAGCATCAGCAGCTGTGGAGCCTGCAGCAGCTGCTGGTGGTGGCACAGGCCTGAGGTCAAATCGCTTGCTGAGCTCGTCCGCCTCCTTCCGGCTGCGCAACATGTCATTCAGCAGTGCCTTGGCAGTCTTGGCCCTGGACTCCCAGCTGGCTTGGTCTTCCAGCGCCCGCATTAGGTTGTCGTAGGCCTGCTGGGCAGTGGGTGGCCGCAGGCCCAGCTGGCGTTTGGCCCCGTCACGGGACTTCTCTGCAGTTGACACAATGCTGCCATACACCCACTCCAGCACCAGACCCAGCCTGCACAGAGAAGAATGATGCAAAACGTTCAGCGTGCACCCAACAACACATGGCATATGAATGGTGTGTTGCAGCTGCAGACTGTGGAAGCAGCATTGAGCTCAATCCACATCCCCAGGTAGCACAGCCCGACCTCAATATCAACAGTACCATGTTGATGACAATCCACCACAGAGTGCGTCTGCCCAAGACGTTATTGCGGAAGTTGGTGTATGTTAGCCAGGGAACCATGCTGACCTGTGCGGGTCTTCTCCATCCTTTGCCTTCCTGGGATGCCCATCCTCCCCCAGCAGCCGCTCCTCCAGGTGCTGCAGCCACTTGGAGTTCACTGTGAGTGTTGCACCATCATCACCCAGTGCAAACAAGTCGACATCACCCATGGGCTCGCCGTCCTCTTCTTCCTGCAACCACAAACACAGGCGGGAGAGTGGTACAACACATCCACCGCATACATACAACAATATCCGCGGTGAGCTGCAACCTGTAAACATAGGGCACCACCAACTATATACAGCCACACAGAAGCTTGATATCAAGACACAGCAGCGTGTGTCATGAGTCGCATGCTGGATGAGGCAGCTTGATGCACAGCACAACACATACAACCATGCAGGATCCTGCTTTGACCAGCAGATGCTGTGACCTGCTAACCAGCAAAGATCATCAGGAGCAGCTGCTGGGTGTCAGTATGCAGTGACAAGTTTCTCTCTGCCCAGGCTCACCTCCTCCTCCCTCTGCTCTGCCTTAAGTCGTGAGCTCAGGGCATCCACCTTCTCAGTCAGCCACTCAGCAATGTGGGTCACCTCCTCTGGAGGAATCTTCTCTAGGTCTTCATAGTGCAGCTCCGTAAGCTGGGTCTCTCGCATCTCCTCCTATAACAACATAGCAACATGCCACAACACAGTAAGATCTACAAGATGCTGGAGGCACACACACACACACTAGGGCTGCAATACAACAGCATACTGCAACAGCGCCAAGGACTGGACATGGCGTTGTGATTGACATCAGGGTTTGATGCAGAGGCAGCCAGCTGTGCTCCCATGGTTTACTGCAGCTTGCTGCCCTGCATCTTGCTGGCCTTGAACCCCAGAGGCAGATGCAGCCGCTTGTTCTGCGCCCACTCACTGGCAGCAAGTCGATGACAAATGTTGTAATGGGTTTCAGCAGTGACTGATAAAGCTGCTCATGCTCCTTCTCCAACGCCTCCAGCATGGTGCTGATCATCTCCACGTTCCCATCACGAATGAGCCCAGCGGTCTGCTCAGGGTTGCTGCGGGGTGCACGCCTGCCCCTGCCCCCTGAGCCACCTCCCTGCTGGACTCCTGGCCCCTGCTGCTCATCCTGCACCTGCCTGTTGTTCACCTGCACCTGTGTCAGCAAGTCTGTCATGCGCTGACGCAGCGCTGCCTCTGCCGGCCGCTCTGTGCCCTTTGGGTCATCTTTGGGCAGCAGCCGAAGCAGTTCCTCCTGGATGTGGTGCTCATGTACATGGTTGCGGAACGTCTCTGCATCGTAAAACTCCTGACCGTCAAATTGCCAAACCTTCCAGGTCTCCTTGCTGCTCAGACGGCGCAAACCCTCCTCAACAATGTCCTCTAACGGCACATCCGCCAGCACATAATCTGCTAGCTCAACACCAGGTTCAAGGGCTGTGGCAGCACAACAGTCAGAAGTGTGACGTCAGTTGCACTGAAAGACGAAGATCCATTCATCACACTTGGCAGACAGCATAAGGGTACTTGCTCTGACTTGCAGGACTTCATTCACCCACTGCTCACTGGAACCAAGAGCAAATGGGACTCCATCCCTGCTGACAGCTGGCTCACAATTGACTGATAGGAAGAGGCAGTGATGTAGCAATCTCAACACCGCCTTGCACCTGCTGTTATCGGCACCGCTGATGCACAGCCACCCAAATCATCTTGATGCTGCTGGTGCTATAGCAAAAACAAACTTTATGCACCTGCTGTCTGTAGTATTTATGCAGGTAATGTTTGCTGCTGGGTACTGGTTGACCTCTTTGCGCACCTGCACTTGCACGCTGTTTCTCAGAAATCATCTTAGCTTGCTGCCGCAATGTTTCCAAGTCCACAGTGAGCAACTGCACTCGTTCATGGTGCTGCCGCTGCTCCCACATTGGCCGCACTGCTGCTACACGTTCTGCTGGGTTGAGAAGGGCTGCAGCATCCTGCTTGTCCTCCCTCTGTGTGAACACACCATGCAAGATGGCCACAGCCATAAGCGACACAATAAATGCACGCCACATGTGAACAATACACACAGATTTTGTAAGCATGCAGGCGGAACAGGCTACAGCCACCATGTACACCAAAATTGAGAAGGAGACGCCACTGTCACTCAATGCGTTCACTGCGTCTCATAAAAGGCCATCAATCAGGCTAACAAACAGAATTGCAGGGCAGTCATGAGGCACTGATGCGACTCTGCAGTCCCCGGCTGCATGGCTGCTAGTGACCGTCTGGAGTGTACTGGCTGAAACTTACCACGGGTGGAACAGGCCTCCTGCCAGGCGCTTTGCCTGGCTTACCCTTGCCCGGCTTCGTCTTCTTTGGTGCCATGATCGCTGCTTCTTCAGCAATGGCTAGTATCGCTCGTGTTGCTCAGAGTAGCGCGAGCCATAGTGCCAGCAGTCACTGCAAGGCTGACTTAATGTGTCATGCCTGCTGTATGCACAAGTAGGTTCAAAATGTATGGTAAGCAGCAGTTGAAAGGCGTAATGGTGACAGATTCAAGCAACCAATGTAGCAGCCAGTCCTGAGGTAGCCATCAGCATGGACGAATCCCAACGCACAAAACACAGGGCATGCAAATAATAGCGTTGGCAGAACAAAGGTGTGCAGACAGCAGACTCTTTCAGTCATGAGGCTTGGGTACAAACAACGTCTCGCCCACGTGGAGAGAGTAGTATGAACACAACTCTCCAAGTAACTACATCAAGACAATCACCTTTTTAACCACTACTGCTGCAAGTAGAAGAAAGGGTGTCCAGCTCTAGTGTGCGCACTGGGCGCCTCCCTGCATGCATAAGAGCGCCGAACGCTGGTTTTTATAGAATGTATATCAAATTGCAAATCAGCATGTAAGCTTCTCAATGTAGGCTGAAGGGGGTTGTCACAGCGTAGGATCCAGTCAGTACAGCCTCGCCACCGCGGCAAACTTCCATGAAAGAAATAAGCATACCGTTTACGCCATTCAGCTACTTCATCAGGAATGTTACCCACTCGCTGAAGCCCTGAAAACCGGCCTGCCCCTTCAATCGACATTTGCCAGGCAGATTTTGATCTTGCCTCGTTTCCTGCGAGCTTCTTTTAAGAAACTACAGTATCACTCGCATGATATTGGCTAAGCAACAGCTAGTTGTTGGTCCTGGAGCTGGATAGGCACCACCTGCCAATGGCTGCTGTATCCTCACCAGATCCCACCACGATATGAAACCCTGTGAGCCTATGACAGCCCATGCAAGGGGGTAATTTCATCACAGGCTTCACAATCCTGCCTGCTTTGCAGTTTACCTGATGCACGTATTTGCTTTTCCAGACATTTGCAGAAGAGGCGGGCAGCCAGTTGTGCAACTGACACCAGGTGTTGTGAGAAAACTAGGCAGTCAAGCTGACAACTGCTGCATTGCACCAGAAGCTGCCAACAGTTGCAACCCTGCCAATGCATCTGTTCAATTCGTCTTAAAACATGGCACCCAGTAGAGTGACACCAACAGATGCAGGCATGGCAGGCTTTAAGCTGTCATGTGCTGTATCTCCCACTGCTCTCTGTGCTACTTGATGGTTTCCCAGCTCCTCCACAACGTATGACATGCATATCTGGACATGCCAATGCAACTAGAAGAAGGAGAAGAAGGTCCGCATCCCCAAGCCAGACTTGTTCTGGTAGGTTGATATGATTCTCATGGCACTGAAAGCAGCCAGCAGCACCAGCACCAGGCTAACAATTCCCCTGGCTGCATTGCTCTTGATTTTCGGCACCACATATGTCAGGCTGGCAAGCGTGCTGGAGAAAAATATGTATGAGCTACCCATGATGAAACCCTCTGCACCCAGTTGTCCTGAACGACCCTGCAGCAGCAGCAGCATGCACACAGTTAGTGTTGCCTTGCCTGTGCATCAGTAGGTGTCCAAATGCAAGGGCATGGATGCAATGGTCAATATCATGTGAGCTTCCACCACATTCAGAAGTGGAGGTGTGGTGATGCTCTTCAGTCAACTGCAAGTATGGGCAACGCCAACTTGCCCACCCACCTCCATCCACCAGACAATCTTGCCATTGGGCCCGTTGTAATAGAGTGGAATGCCACGAATGATGTTGTACATGCCACCAGATGTGGCAAACCAGAACACAGCTAGGGCGCCCAGTGCCCAGAGCCATGTGATGCGCACAAGGGGCGAGTTGTACACCTGCCAGCCAGCATACCCCCCGCCACAGATGAAGGCCAGCAGACCTACAGGGAACAGCGGGTTCTTCATGATGCTGGGTCGGTCTACCTCTGCGGCGGCCTTGCCAGCTGAAGCTGACACACATCGCACCAGGTCCTCAGCAGGCCAAGGATATGCCTTGATGTCAGGACCACACTGCAGCCATAACACATGGATAGGCAGTACAAGTAGAGAACATGCGTGTATGTGGTGTGTGTTGGGCAGTGTTTCTGAAGTTGGCATAAAGGTTGCAATCATTGCAAAACTGCGTCTCTGTTTACTGCAGGTGCCTTTGAAAGCCATTAGTAAGCTGCTGGCACTCATGTTACAGGGCAACGCATGTCAGCGCATCTGCCATAGCAGTTCAAGCTGCTGCATGGCTCAATCTCTTTGACAGTAACAGAGGAAAAGTGACATCCCATTATCAACATCAATTGTCAAGCCTACAGCAATCACACACAGGCCCTGCTGCCTACCTCAACATTCTTGCTGAGTTTGATACCACGGCCCTCCTTGGCAGCTGCATCAGGTCCCCAATTGAATACATATGGCAGCTGTGCTATACCCAGTCGCTGGAAAACATCCTTGCTGCGCTCATAGACCAGCTCAACAAAAAACACTTGGTTGGCCTCGGGCCCATCCCTAAAAGCCTGCAGAGGTCACACAACATCCCGCATACATGGCATGTCTGACAGCGGATGCCTCAGACTCTGCAGCACATTTATTAAGAGAAAGCATACAAATCTTCCAACAAGGCTATTACATTGGCTGTGGTACCCAGCTGCCAGTGCCGCACGAAGATGCTGGAAGGGCAAGAAACACTCGAGCAACCCAACTGAGTTCATTGTTTGTGAAGTATCAATTCATCTCATAAGCCTGAAACAAACGGCATTGGGGTTCTGGCTGTTGGATGATTATTGTCAGTCTGTGCACACCCAATTCAGCGACTGCTGACTAAGAGAGATTACCATCACCTTGGCTGCAAGTGCGAACTCCTGCCTCAACTTGGGCAAGTTCATCTTGGCATTGCCTGCCAGGTAGTTGGCGTTCAGGAAGAACACCAAGTGATAGTCCCTTCCCTTGCTCACAGCAAAGTCCTCAAAATCTTGATTAGAGAACACAAGTACAGAGTCCTTGGCTTTTTGCCGTCTCTTCACCAGCATGGCAGCCTGCACTTTCAGTGGTACCCGCTCAAAGTGGTTGGAGTCTTGGCTGTGTTATTGATCCTGCTGCACACAGGAGGACGTACCCGATCGGAGACTGCTGCGCACGGCCCCAGCCACGACACAAGAAGTAATAAAGTTATGCGCAACATTTGTCAAGTTCTGTGGCAAAGGCAGTCAGCAAGTTAGGCCCAGTACAACAGCTCAAACAGTGCACTGCTGCGGATGGCGATATAGTGGACTATGCTGCTATCGCCACAGCAGCTGCTTGATGAAGTTTGCCGAAGCACAGTGTACGGACAGGCCCGACACAAAGTAACACGCGAACGACGCTTGTGCAGCGCTTTTCGTTCAACGCGCTGTTTTGTAACTAATCTTGCTGATTACCCATTACACTGCATTTCCCGAGGAGCTGATTCATGGAGTATCCCATATTTTTGCTTCATCGGTATGACCTAACACACTTTCGGGGCGCCTTTCGTCGTCTATACTAGAGCTAAGCTGCTCTTTCCCGAGAGAGTGCCCTAGCTGTGCGAGATGCTGTTCAGAGGTTGCAGACTCCTGCTGCGTCTTTCACCGGCGTTGTCTCTGTTGTGCTGTCCTGCCCGGTGGCTGATCGAGGAGAAAGTCGACGCGCCTATTATCAGTTGCCTACAATGAGCACCGTTGCGGAACTTTTGCGCAGACCTGATGCTAAAGATACTGTTCTGAAGACAGTGCAGCTGGATGGGCAAGTAGTGCTCAAAATCATGCAGCACTGCGATGGAGCTTTGCCCAATGTCGTGACTGGGCAGCTATTGGGGCTAGATGTTGGGCAGACAATGGAGGTTACTGACTGCTTTCCTTTTCCTGTGAGTCTACTCAATCAGAACAGCCTGAAGCCGTGCCACAGCAACAGCAAACGGCTGCAGCAGGAGTGCCTATCAAGGAATAACACCCACATAGGGCAGCGATTTCCGCTTGTGCGTCACACTGCAGCACAAGAAATATTATGTCAGGAGCAAGCATGCACATGTGAACTCAAACATCAACATCTCAACTTGGACCCATATGCTATGTATGATGATGGAGGCTCACCTCCGCCATTGCCTGCTAGTGACCTGGTAGTATGCTGCCGCCCCCGCCTGTGTGTTACGAAATGTTCCTGTAGAGTATTGAGGAGGACCTTGAGTCAGCGGGCGGCCAGAACTATCAGCAGGAGTTTCTGCGCTGCCTGCGTGAGGTCAACGTGGATAACAATACTGTTGGCTGGTACCAGAGCAGCACACTGGGTGCATATCAAACACAGGAGATGATTGAAACTTTTATCAGCTACCATGACAGCATCAAGAAGTGCGTGTGTATTGTGTATGATCCACAGAAGAGTCAGCGCGGTCAGGTGTCTCTCAGGGCAATCAGGCTCAAGGAGAGCTTCATCGACCTCTTCAAGGAGCAGAAGTTGACAGGTACAGTTCAGGCTCCAGCAGCTCCCAGGCAAGATTTGCTGATACGGTTGCAGCCATAACACTCAGCCATGTATCAGGTTGTGTGCTGCGCACAGTTGTGTTGCTACAGCGGAAAATGAGGTTTGATTGTAGCCTGCTGCATATCCCCCCCCCCCCTCCCCCGCGCCAGCTGCCGTTATGCTACACTTAGGTCTGCAAATCATCAGGCTGAAACAGCACACGTGTCCATCTCGTGCAGCTCCTATTTGAACATCCTGTTTTACTGTATACAAACCCCTGCTGCTGTCCAAGTCATGCCCAAATCCTTGCGGCTGTTATCCTGGTGCAGGCAAAGACCTACGCGAGGCGGGTGTGAGCTGGAAGGATGTGTTTGTCGAGATCCCTATCAAGATTCACAACAGCAGCCTGGCTCAGGCCCTCATTGCAGACCTCAACCCAGCAGCTGGTGCCACTGCTGGTGACCTGGAGCGACTCAGCCTGGGCAATGCAGCATATCTCAGCAGAACCATGGACAACCTAATAGAGTGCATGGATGATCTGCTGGCAGAGCAGCAGAAGGTGAGGGCACACTTTGTCACGAGTTTGGCAGCATCAGGCTTCTTCATGTGCAACACACACCGACTGATCATCTTGCAACTGCTTGATTCGCAAGGGTATGCAGGTAGCACACAGACACCGTGTGCCAGTGTTCTGGAGGTACTACCAAACAACACAGCAGATGCCTCATATTCATTTGCATGGTGCGTTGCAGGTATCCATGTACCATCGGAATGTTGCACGACAGCAACAGCAGATGGCCACCTGGTTACAGAAGCGTAAGCAGGAGAATATTGCCAGGCGCGCTGCTGGTGAGGAGGCACTACCGGAAGAGGACCCAGCCTTATTCAAGCCCATCCCAGAACCTTCTGCGCTGGACCAGTACCTGGTCACCAACCAAATAGCATCATACTGTGACATGTTGGGGGCAGCAGCAGAGAAGGGTATGGCCAAGCTGTACCTGGTGCAGGGCCTGCAGAAGGCAGCTCATTGAGAGCAGTGGCTGCATTTAATCAGAGCTAATTTAGCTCTGGCAGTTGCAGTGCCTGATGACATGCCTTGCCATTCTGCCGTATAAGATTGACTCTGGTGATTGGGGCAAGGCTCTTCTCCCTGAAGATGAGCCATCCTGCATCTGTTGTCACCCCATGCGTACCATGTCATGAAGGTCATGTTAGGGTCTTCTGGCCGCCAGCTTCCCAACTAGACTGTCAGGATTACACAGCACTCCAAGGGCCAATCGCTCTACAATGCCATGATGTGGACTGCTTGTAACACACAGACAATGGTAGAGCATCCAAGATGGCGCATGGGCCTCTTTGGCGTAAATATATTCACTCATCATGTTAAGGGTGTTCAGACTGAAGTGATCATACAATCATGTACTAATGGCAGGGCGTCAGATGTCGCATCTGAAGATGGCATGCACTGCGGCGGCCGTCGAGACAGCAATTATATCTTTACGGATACTGGCAGTATATGCTCAAATAGTTGGTGCTGACCGTCAGTGCTAGGAACGAAGGAAGAAAGGTTGTGGCCTTGAAGGCCGCAGGGAACAGTGAGTGCCACTAATAGGCAGCTCCACAGTATATTGGTTGGTTAGTTACTAGGTAGTAACTAACCAACCAACTATAGTTGGTTGGTTAGTAACCCTTTCCCACTGAGCGGCCCTTGGGACAAAACCAGGATCTTCAGGCCTTGACCGTGGGCCACGGTGGCTCAGCAAACCAGCACACCAAGAATGACAAAGAATTTTTCTTGATAGACACAAAATAACCAACACATTTGCACGCAATATGCTGGTGGACGAATCTTTCGCTGGCAGCTTGCCTGTATGCAGGGTCCCCTACGGTTCGATGTGCAGCTGCCACTTCTGAAATAGTGCTTCTAACCCTCCTCCTATCTTCTGTCAGTTTGCAGTATTACCTGCTGCATATTGAGAACTCGTTGGTTTCCGCCCAGTTGGCCACACATCAAGGAAGGAAGGAAGGAAGGAGGTTACCCTTTCCGGCCGCATGCGCAAGGTCCTTGGTACAGAGGTACAAAGTCGGTGGTATTACAGGTGGGATGGACCCCCTCTTATCCCAGCACAAGCCAGCGAGCCAGCGGATTACTCATGGGATGCGGTCCATTCTCACAGACTAGCCCGTTCCACGGGCACTCGCCGAGCGAGTCGGAATCCCCGGCCCGGATTCGAACCTTGGGAGAAGGACTTGGTGGCTCAGCCACACCGACACACCAAGACTCTTGGTGTAAGACTTACACCAACTTAGTTAGCCACCCTCAGGAGAAAAAGTGTCGTCCCGGCAC
>JABEVS010000677.1:0-16410 GCA_018290735.1 Coelastrella sp. MACC-549
ACCCACTGGTCATTGCAGTCTGCATGGCTGGATGGTGGATTGTTGGACAGTGTTGTCCTAGCTGGGTGTGAGACAGTGAGTGTCATTGGTCAACCTGGTTGACCTTTGGCCGGGGCAGTACTGGCCTGATCAGGTGATCAGGTACTGTCATGACAGTACTGAGATCTGAGCAGCAGAGCTGGCTGGTCATCAGGAGACCACCCCCTTGTAACAGACACAAAACAAATCTGTGTGTTCTGCCATGCTGTATCCTCTGGTGGGCCCTTTCTTAAGGCTGCAGCCGGGGGCAAAAATGTTGCTAGGCAGCAGTAATGCTGCAGTGTTACTGTTGTCGATCGGGAGGTGGGGGTGGAGCAGGTTGGACACCCTACCAGGCATCAGCAGTCTGCGGTGCTCAAGAGGTCTGCGCTGCGCATGTACCAGCAGCGTTTTGCAGCAGTGTGTGCCGACTGACCCCCCGGTGTAACTATCCCTAAGAAACAGTAGCAGTTGCCCAGCAGCATGATGCTGATGGCTCAGGCTGAGCAGTGAACCAACCAACGCACACTTGGACAGAGTCTAGAATATGTTAACATTAACAAGTAACCGGCCGCAAGGACTTGGGACAATGTGACAGTTGTTGGCCTTGACTGGGATCTGGGCAATCAAACAAGTCATAATGTACAAATTTACTCACACTGTGAGTAGATGAGTAGTACTGCCTGGCAGGCAGTACTGTACGTGTACGCACCGGGTATCAGTACTAAACACCTGAGTGCATCATGCTGACCCTGTACATGCAAGAGCTGAACAGAGGGAACTGCGCTTTGCAGCAAAGAAGCAACCCCCATACGAAGACTGGCAGAACGCATCTGCAGCACGTAACATCCAGTAACATTGCAGAATCAATGATCGCACACTCCAAGTCAACGACATCAAACTCATCATATCCCTGCTGGCATGCTCTGTGGTGCAACATGCGCCGGACAGAGGTGACCTGGCACAGTGCAGCCTATAATACTGGATAGCGTATTCACAAGCTTCTGTTGTATGGCTCAAATTCTACCCTTTTACAAGCCCTGTTAACATAGTTAAAGCAGCTCAGTTCTCAGCTACACCTGCAGCAGCTGCAACACTGCAGTATGACGCACCTGCATGGACCTTGTGCAGAGTCATGCCACAAGATTCAGCATAACATGACAAATATCAGTCGAGTGCATGGAAAATATCAGTGCAGTTCATGATTGACACACACCAGGCTGGAGGGCCTGTGTCATTGAACCTTTTGAGAGTGCATACATGCAAGGATGATATTCCAACACTATGGCCTCAGCAAGGGTATTTAGCATTGGGTCCTTGTTGACACAGGGCTGGCAAGACTCCACAAACAAGTAGTGTAGTCTGCTAGAACACGTGTGACCATTATGCCAGCAAGGTCTGCAGCCGCCCCTTCACTGTGACCACAATACCACATGATGCTGTGCTTGACAAACCTCAACATGTGGCCCTGACCTTCTGCCGTGCTTCAGTCACACAAACAAATGAGGAGAGCCATAACCCAACAGGATGATGTGCTGGGATCTGACCATCAGGACTGCATAGTGTCCCTACTACCTGTGGAGATAAGGATCCTGCAGGGACCCTACGAGAGAGATGGAACTTTGCCACAGCCCAGCACAGTACAAGAGGACAATACCACTGCATCATCACTTACCACAGCTCAAATTACGAAGACTGCAGATAAGGACCCACACCAGTAGCAGGCGCCACCAGCACGTGCTGAGCGAGTCGCGAGAACAATCACTGCTGCTGCTGTTGCACTCATTATTGCACTGCTACTGGCACTCTCTGTTGCAAACAGGGCACGAGGCCTTCACCCCTAACCACTTGTCAATGCAGGCCTTGTCAAACCTGTGGAGGCATGGCAGGGTGCGTAACTCGGCACCCTCTGTAAACTCCTCCAGGCAGACTGGGCAGCTCAGCTTCTCCCCAGCTGCTCCAGTGATGCCGCCAGCTGGCACTGTCTGGGTTGGAAGTGCTTCTATGGTATTGCTTGATGCCCCCCTCTTTTCCACAGTCTCATCCAGCCGCAACAGCATCTCGTAGTCATCTGCAGGACAACAAACAGAGGGCCTACAGGCACTGAGACTACGATGGTGCAGCTGACTAGGGCTAGACAGTGCCTCTGCAGTAACACGGTGTGCAATGGCCTGCTAAACACTGCTGCAGTAACCACTATGGAGGGCTCACTCCCACGACCTAGACCTTGAACGTTGCATGCATAGGAGATGAAACAACTGGCTGTGTTCGCCCCGCCAACTGACCTGCCCCAAAGTCCCTGTCAGTGAACAGCATGTGTGGCGGCAGCCCAGCCGTCTGCATCCCCAGCATTGCCTCCCTCATTGCTGTCAAACCCGGTGGCAGCCCTCTGCCCCTGCCAGCTCCAGCAGCACCCCAGCGGGGCAGCTGAAGCAGTGCATGAGCCATTGCCATGCCCCAATTGGCCGGACGATGTGCTGGGTACTGGCCCTCTGCACGCTGTGGTGCACGACCACCACGACGGCCACGGGCGTGGCCTGGTGAAGCAGCTTGGGCAATGGCTGCTGCTGCCGCCTCAGCCACTGCTTCCTCCGACTCTATCTGGTGCATCAGCTCCAACCGTCTCTGCATGACAAGCAGCGGATGAGGTTTGCAATGCTGCCAGCCTCAGCATCCCAAGCCCTGGGTAATTGATTATATCAACACAATGCGGAGCACCATGCAGTGCAGAATTGAGCCTTTCGATTGGGGACTATCGGACTGCTCAGCATGAGCTGTTGTCTCATGCCCTGGGCACACAGTATAGTCACCTTCCCTGCACATGCAAATACAGCAAGCCGCGCTGCCCTAGCTACTGCTCACCCTGTGCCGCTCTGAAGCTTCTCTCTGTGCCTGTAGCTGCTCTTCCTGCATCATCCTGCGCGCCAACTGGGCATCCTCCTGCTCCTGCACTTTCCTAGCTAGTTCAGCATCGCAGCTGGAGCCGCTGTTGTCATTGCTGCCACCGCTGCCAGGCGCACTGTACCCAGCAGCTGCTTGCAAGGCCACAGCTTCAGGAGGGATTTCAGTCCTCATGTAGCGAGACCTGCCATGCTGCTGGCGGGGGTGCTGGTATACTGAGGTTGCTGCTGCTGCAGCTGCTGCACTTCTGCTGGAATACCTTGGGTTGCTCTGTATAGATACTGGAGCTGGTCTGCTGCTGACCGCTGTTAATGCTTCATTCAGGCCGCCTCTGTATTGCTGTTGTCTTGCTGTTGGTGTGGGTGATTCGTCATCAATGACAATTGGTGCTGAATCTGTTGTTGCTGCTGCCTGCTGCCTGTGGTGGACGACAGTTAATCGCCGCCTACTAGGCACTGAGCATTGCATAGGTGACGGTGCTGCGACAGCCTCCGATGCAGGTCCTGCAGCAGGCTGCTGGTGAAGGGGTGGCCCCACTGTGACCCTGCTGCGCTGCATACGCGGCCCAGTAGTACCCCACTGCATCTGGTGTGCGACCCGCGGCCGCTGTCGCTGATGGTGACAGTGTGACTGTTCTGCTAACTGTCCTTGCTGCTGCTGTTCAGTGCCAGTCATCTCCCCAAACACGCGCTTGCGTGCGGTGGCCACTGACCTTTCCTGCAGGCGGCAAGAAACATGGCAGCAGTTATAATGGGTAGACAGATCCCTACTTGAGAATTTCATATGCCAACACACCAACATGATGTCAGTGTCTGCTTGTATGAAGTCAGGTGTATCCCAGTCCTGCCACCACACCTGCTCATGCTGCCTGTGGTAGTCCTTCCCATCCGCAGCTTCTTGGCTGCTGCTCAGTCCTTGTAGCTGTGCGGAAAAATTATTGCTGTCAACCTCAATTTCAGCTTGGTTGCAAAGGTCAACTGCGGCAGCACAGCACGAATTGACAGAAAAACAACCAGCAGGGCACCAGCATCAGTAGGTTTGCGCAGGAGGCCCCGAGGCAGATAAGATCAGAACCCGAGCAACGTTTCCCTGATAAACATTAAGCAACGCTCATTCAGGCAGTAAGGCCGGGCCAGGATTCGCGTTGCCAACCACGCAAGGTTCGCGAGGCTGCTACCTGCATGCTGAGGGCTTGCCAAATCAATAACTGGCTCTTCATGGCGTCCTTGCCCAGGAGACAGGTGGATAACGTCTGAGAGCTTGCTCATAGCCTTACTAGCAAGACTTCCAACAGCAGCAAAGTATGTCTGAAAACCGATTTTCACAACGCACAGCTAGAAATCACAAAACAGGCTGCAAGGTTGGGAGTTTATCAGCACTTGGACCAGTGCTGTGTCCAATTACAAGGGGGTGCCACGATAAATAGGTCCAACACCTTTTGGAGCTCTAATCTGATCCAGAAACTAAAGCTGGCATACCGGGCAAGGGAGCAACAGCAGCAGGCATCTATCAGTTAATGTGTTACAGCGCTTCGACTTCACGTCAGGCCAGCTGATCCTTTCCTACGTGTTTGGCCTTCCGGCTTTGAAAAAGTATGTGCCGGGATACAAGGCACAAGCACACGAGTGGCATGAGCGACTGGCTGAGTATTGCCTGGCGCGCCTCGTGTTGTGTCTATCTGCTTCAACTACGAATTTGATGTGATCATAATGTATTGACCATATTTTAGCTGCCAGCATGCTGGCCTCTGCCGTTCACATGGCTCCTCAAGCCATGCTGCATCACGCACAGCCAGCCATGACTGCGAGCAACGAATATGAAGCGCTGCAAAAATCTTATGTGGCATACGCAGGTGAGAAGTGCGTGCAGCCAGGGCGCATGTTGCATGATAATCATCTGTTGTCCAGTTCCCGGCCAAGCTTGCCTGCAACTGATGCAGACGCGTTGCGGGAACCCCATATGGATACTGGCAAGACCAAGCTTGGAGATCTTCTGGCGCAAATGCAGGCTAGAGGCGTATACGGGTAAGCAGCAGGGCTGCTCCAGATGCTGGAAGGGGCTCTGCTGTGCTGCTTGCTGATGAGAAGCCTGTTGCCTGCAGGAACAATGCCCTCGCCTTATTGCAGAAGTACAGCTTTCAGATTAACTGGCAGGTGAAGAAGAATTCTACTGCAGTCCTCAGCTCTCGTTCTACAGTGCAAAGAAAACCTCACCTTGCCTTTGCAGCATATGAACAGTGTATAAAGGAATGTGTACCGACTGCTTGCAGCACATGCAAAATGCTTACAGATGTGTTTAGTGATCGTGGTCTTTGCACAGGGACTAGGGCCCAGAGTCTGTGATGGCTCGGATGCAAGCACTCTGTCACATTTGTGTTTATGGTGTGTGCAACAGGGAATGACCCCAGATGTGTTCAACAGCTTCTACCGTTTTGTCTACTTTATTTGTAGAGAGCCCAACAAGCGCAATGTGCAGGTGGGGGGAGGGGGAGGCTACATTCACAGTCACTTGCAGTTGGAGTCACGCTTCTGTGCTGGTTGGCGGACAGTGGTTAGTAAATATGAGTCTTGCTGATGTTGCAGCAGCACATGTCGGTTGCTCCACTTGTGGCAGGGGTTTGTAGCAACCAGCCTGTTGCTAGCATGTGCCAGCTGTAGCTCAGTTTGTGCTAACTACTTTGGGTGTTGTTCTTGTAACAGGTGTTAACGGCAGTATCTGCGTGGCAGCTGGTGCTGCCTGGGCGCTTCAGACTGCTAGATAGGTTCTGCAGCTTTGTCACCATACACCACAAGTCTTCGGTTATACTTGAAGACACATGGCGACAGGTCAGGTCCAAAACACACTAGCACAACCACCTGAGCCCCTTGTCACTCCAGCTAACAAGGAACAAGTGCAACCACGCTCCTTTGCATTAGTTGTGTGTGCAAATGTTGGCCGTGCAGCAGTGCTGCCTGCAGGGGCTGCTGCGACTGTATCGCTTCAGGCTGTGAGTATTTCTGAAACTGCTCAAGTTGTTTACAGGTTCTTGACTTCAGCCGCACTGTACATGAAGACCTGAGCAATTATGATCCTGCAAGTGCCTGGCCAGTGCTGCTGGATGAGTTTGTGGAGCACATCAAGGGGGCAAGATATGCCAACAGGTGTGTGTATCTGTGACTGGCCACAGGCATGTCAGCGGGACAACGCCTTGCAGATGACACATGGTCGCCTGCACTGAACAGTTGTGCAGGGCCAGTACAGATTGTGGTGCTGTAGCGAAATTCATCATGGTATTGGCGACATTGTATTGGTGCCAGAGTGTTGACACGCCAGTGGCATCAGCCATCTCTTGTCTGTTTCTGGTTCATTGCAGGCCTTCAGTGTATGTGAATATCAACCTGCAGCCCTTGGATATGCTCAGCCCCTGGTCTGTGAGGCCGATGACTGCTGTGTCACCACGCAGCGGCAGGTCAGGTGGCATGAGATTGCATACTTCTCTTATAGCAGGTTCTCATACAGCAGGGCTGCTGCCATTGTGCGGGTGCTAATATGAGAAACAAACCGCATTGTATTGGTATGCGTGGTTGACTTCAATGGTGTTGTTGCGACCAACTGCTGAGTGCAAGCGCATGGCTAGTATTGTGCAGTAGTGTACACATGTGACTGGAAAGTGTGTGCAACCTGGGGGGTTAGTGGCTCTGACTCCACCTCAACCTCCTTAGTGCATGGCCCCCACAAGTCAAGTGACTGTGGACTGATGCTGGCACTGTCCTGCGTGTCCTCCTGTGTGCAGCAAGCGGCGGCCTCCTGATGTCCATGAGGTAGCAGACCAGCTGCAGCAGCTGCCACTGGAGTCAGCAGACAGTGCCACTGATGCAGCTGGTGCTAGGACGACTTTGACAGCTAAGCGGCTCAGGATGGGGGGCAGTGCAGACACTAGCAGCAATAGAGTGTTCCAGGGACGCAGTCTCAACAGCGCAGCAGCTTCAGTCGGCAGCAAGCCAACAGAAGCAATAGAGCAGCATGCGGGTGGTCCAGTTGACAGCACAATGCACAGTAGGCGGATGGCAGGGGCTGTAGGGGGCGCGTTTGCAGCAGCACTAGGGGACATGGAGGTTGTTCAAGGTGATCAGCAGCAGCAGTTGGAGTTCACCCCAGGCTGTATGGCTCCTGCAGCACCTCACCATGGCATCCAGCACCTTCACAGCCAGCAGCGCTCAAGCATGCGTGCTGCAGGGCACACTTGCATGGGAGTAACAGGGCTGAATGTTCGGGACAACAGTCAGGGCATAGGACAGGTTGGGCAGCAGCAGTCATGCCATGAGCCACAGCATGTTGTTGGCAGCTCGGAGTCTTTGGGCAGAAGCAATACTGCAGGCAGCGGCAGCATGGACATGTTTATGGATGGTGAGCAGTGGAGGCAGCAGCAGCAGGCTCCTTTTATGCTTGTTGGGCCGCATGCTGGTGGGGCCGGCATGCCTGGTGCGCTGCAATCGTCTTGTCAACTGCCACCTTGCCCTAGCCCACGGCATGGCAGTAGGGTAGATCAGGGGACGGCTCGCAGGATTGTGGAGCGTGCTCAGAGTGTCAACGCAATGATGCAGGTTACTGTTACAGAAACACTTGGCTTCAATTAGCGCCAGGACGGCAAGTGAGGATGGGTAAATAGATGCATCCACCATCATCTCCTAGTGTGCTTCGCTGGGGTTCGGCTGGGCATGTATCGGTGCATCAGCTGATCATGTTTAGCTGGACAATGACCCGCAACATTCAGCAGTTGCTGATCATGCAGACTTGCAAGATGAAAGGTTGCTGAGTAGCTGGTACGTCCATTTCTATCGATTTCCTTGTGTTGTGTTCTTTGCAGACAAGTTGGCAATGCAAGGAGTTGTATAACAGGCCCAATATGTGTATATCATCATATGTTGCCAGCTCAGAAGGTGGCCACAGCATGCTGGGATCCATTGTATGATTGCATGTCAGAGGTTTCACATGTGGCTGTGTGTGACGTGTGTTATGACGTGCTCATCTGTGTTGTCGCTGAAAGAGTGATAGGTGCCTGCAAGCAGGCCATGATCTCCATGTCACATATGACATATATGTGGAAAGACTGAATGAGCTCAATGGCCATGCAACAATGACATGACACTGTGACCAGCAACCATGTGTCGTGGGCCAGGGTCGTGTACAAGCCATTGTGTGGTGAATGGTTGGGTATCAGGTGTGAGGTTGTTTTCAGACAGCAGTAAAAAAGGTGTGTGATCGCCAAGGGTAATTTCCCTCCTTCCTTGTGCCAAGGCTCACGCCGTCGTGCTGCACTTCTTTGATGCCATTCCAGCAGTAGCTACAGCGGCTGGACTTCGGAACATTAATTTGGTGGCGGCTCCTCACATGTCACCTCATCTGCTAGCTCATCCAAGATGTTGCATGGGATTTTGATGAAATGCGAATATTTTATATGAATCCTCTGTATACAATGCGGCAACATGATGCCGCTTGGAGAGTATTGATCATGATTGTCTATGCATCACACAGATTGTTGTTGGCCTAGGCTGGCCGGCTGATCAGCAGAATGATGTGAGTTCTCTCGAGGTCATTAGCTGCTTCATGATCATCACACATCATAATTGCGGTCTGATGTGGGGGCAAATCTGACAGCCCAGGAGACGCTGGCAGGGCGAGCGGCTGCCAATGGAGGATCCTTTACTAGGTGACTAATTGCTTTCTGGCTGGTGCCGGCCAGACGTCTTGCAAAGGCAGAACCGTTCTGCCCATCTTGGCAAGATGTTACATGAGTGCCAGTGGGCGCCGCGTGGCAATCACATTGTCTCCTTGCAAAGCTGTGCATAACCTGCCAACTAAGTGTATCGCTGTAGCATATATATCTGCTATATAGCAGATGCAGGATGGATCATAAGGCAATGAACTTTGTGCACAATAGGCGGGAATGTGAATATGAAGATTCAAGAGCCGCAGAAAAGCGCCAACATATTATCAGACGACAACACCACGTTGATACTATCTGACATCATGACCATGTCACCAGACTGTGGCGGCTGAAACTGAAGCACCCAAGTCCCTGCAGGTGATCAGCTGCAGCTGATTACAAGGGTGCCCTCATGGCGACCACACAATCAGCAGCACATACTCTGCCATATTCTGTCGTGCACCTGCTGCTGTCACCACCTGTTTCACCACCCCTTGGTGTTCGGCCTATGTCCTCGTTGCTGCTCGCTGTAAGACTTGCTGCCCTTGAATTGACTGGACCCTTGGCTCCTACCAAACAAGTGATATGCCCTGTCACGCTTGGTATTGTAAGAACAATACCGTTGGGTTTGCTGTGCAGCCCTGTCTGCTTTCATCCAACTGCCTTCTGCAGCAGTTCCACTATGAGTGCTGTTTTTGGTGTCCCTGCCGTGGTGGTTGCCAATCTTCAAGCTATCAACTGGACAAGAGTCCTCGACTGTATGGTGGTAGTCGACCGTCACTGTTGTATCAGCATCATCAGCTGCTCCTGCACTACAGCTCGCAGCAGCTGCTGCTATGAAGTCCAGCTGTCCTGGAACTTTATGCACTTGCAGGTTGCTGCTGGTGGCAGGAGTCTTGGTGAAAGCTGTGTCATCAACTGCTGCAAGGGTGCTACCCCAACCTTGCCCAGTATCCCTGCTTGTGAAGAATCCTTTTTTACTGCAGTTGCTGTCATCAACTTTGCTGGGGCTGCTACTGTTTTGGTTGGAAGATGAAGGGCCAGTGCAAGCAGAAGGCTGTGCCCTGATCTGCACCAACTCTGCTGCCAGCTGCAGGTGGCCACACTGCTGCGCAAGGCTGATGGGAGTGTTCCTGCGAGCATCATGCTGCTGCAAGATCTCTGTGCCTGCATGCCCACACACACACACAAATGCATAACAGGCAACCGTCAACAGCAACCTGCCTAACACCCTCAGTTCAATCATCTGATAGGACTGTGAGGACAGCTGGCTGCAAGCGTGCCAGTACATGCATGATTACCCTGTCAGTAGAAGAGATTGAGCCCATGCAACATTGGATGAGCTGACACCGATGGGGACTCCGTATATCAAGTATCTCACACCAGCACAGGACCAATCAAGTGACATTTCAATGCACAGTTGTGCCGGCAGCCTACACATGTGCGACAGGTGCAGGTGCAAGACCTATGGCACATTGAGGGTGTCTGCACGCAGAATGTGACTCTCCTGCCCAGTAGAGAATGCTGCATGTGACAGTGAAAGCATATTCTCACCATGGGTTGCAATCAGTTGCTTGAGGACCTCGCCCAGGCCATGATATGCTGCAATGTGTGCTGGGTACCCCCCTGAGGCTGTGTCCCTCACCCACCCCAGCTTCACTCCTGCTGGTGCAGCCGCCAGCAGTGCCAGGCCAGATGCTGCATCACCCTGCTGCAGAGCCTCACACAGAGCTGTGCTCAACTCCCTGAAGGAAGACAAGTGCAGCGTTTAAAAGTGACCGGGGCATGAGCAAGCAGGAGCTGTGCCACATGGTGCTCTGTAGCCGGCCATTGGCTATACTTCAGGGCCGCACAACAAACAGTGAAGCAAGAGGGATGCAATTGCGAGCTCTGGTCATGAGCAGAAGCTGAAATGCAGTCAGTCAAGGCGAAATGATGTGCGGGGAGGTGTCATTCATATTCAGTTCTTACCTTTTGTGTATTAGCTGCTGCAAATCTAGTGGCATGTCTGCTCCCTCTTTCAGCACCTCCTTGATCTCCCCCTGGCTGTAGTTCCAGTACCTGCCCCCTTCAACCTGGCACCACTCCCACACTTGCCTGGACCTCGCAACAGGCGGACTAGGGTCAAGATACTGGTGCTGCTTGATAGCAGCTGTGGTGTTGTCAGTTGGTCGGGTGCTGCGTGACCTGCTCCCATCACTACTGGCACTGTTGGAGGCACCAGTTGGTTCTACTGCTGTGATCTGGTCTGGCTGCAGGTGGGTATTTCTGATCTGCAGAAACCGCTGTTTGCCTAACCCCTGTTGATCCAGCCACAAAACACACAACATGACTCAATAAGACTAAGGAGAAAAAGAACACAATGCTGTCTGAACCTCCCAAATACCAACAGCATTGACAGAGAGTGATCTTCCAACCCCATTTACGTCTGAAAGAAAGCTGTATCACACCCAGTACCAGCTGCGCAGCTGATCATACTGAACCTGTGCGTGATGGCACTAACTTTCAGCCACAAACCTTGCTAGCAGATGCCAGGCCAACCCTCTGAGCTGCCGCATGCCATCTCGCCCTCTCGTACTTTGATAAGCTGCTTGGCAGACCCAACACAGCACTGCAACACACAACACTCCTGCTGTCTTAATGTGAGGACAAAACGCATGCCTAGTAAAACTTCGCAAATGGCAGCATAATTCCTCAGCCATGGCAGTGCAGGAGCCGGATAAAAAAGCATGTTCTCTGGCTCACTCAGTGAGTTATGATAACAGTGATGGAGGGTGCTGACGCTCTTTTCGCAGCCGCAAAGGCAGAACAGCCAGGCTGCTGCTTCACCAGTCTTGGCAAATACCTTGTATCTCCGTTTGGGAAGTGTGGCATTTGCTGCACCTGACTCGCCCTGGCAAACCATGTCAGCAGCTCAGACATCTGATGCTCGTCAGGGCAGGCAGGACTCTGGAGGTACACACACTGCAGCGGTGGAAGCAGCAGCAGCAGCAGCACAGAAGAATTTCAGGGTTTGCAGTCAGCCTTTGAAGCTGACCCATGCTGTTATGGCCAAATGCAAGACGTGTAACCAGACTGTCAGCGTTAGACCACATCAGAGGTTTGATGTCAGCAACCACCATGCTGCAACCTTTTCCATGCCACTTGCATGCTGCAGTGCCTGGTAACAGAATGACACAAGTGACAAGCTCCAGAACTACCTCTTTAAGACACAGAGGTTTATGTTAGTTCAGATTGACACTGTGTCTGTCACTTGGGGGCATGCTTGAGCCTGATGCCTTGGAGTGCAGAAACTTACTGCCAGTCGAGGTCCAACATCAGTGTCTGCAGTGCCCTTGTCATGGTCTGCCACTGCAGCTTGCTGCTGAGTGTGACGCTGGTGTGCCTCCATGATGTTGTCTGGACAGTCTTTCAAGCTCAAGGGCCCAGCCTTCGTGTACTTCAGCTCAATCTAGAACAGTCAGCAGGTCAGCATTTTCAATGCTCCTGTTGCATCTACGTGACGCTTGTGCACTCAATCGCATGCACAGATAATGCACCTGACACAGTAACATCACTTTTGTGGTCGGTAACGTTGACTGGGCACTTGCATGCTGTGGAGTAGCATGTAAAGGCACAGTGGCGCCAGCTGCGATTAGCACAAAACTTGCTTCAAGCCAGTCGAGCGTTGGCCTGGCTGCTAACACACAGAGAGGCAGAAAAGGGTTAACAACAACAGACTTGTGGGGTAAACCGGACATACCAGCATGTTCTGTGGGACCATTTCATCCAGTGACCTCTGCTGCATCCCACTGCTGCAGGCATCTGTGTTCCTCAGGTGTGGGGGCCGGTAAGCCCCTGCACCAGGGCGCCCTGGCCGAGGTGGCATGCTGCCGATAAGGTACGTCTGTATTTTCTAGCACGCGGCGCCCAAACAGTCAACGAGGACGTGCATGTGTCGGGCGTTCAGAAGTACAGCCTGGAGGTCCTATAGTGCTGTAGCTCATAGGGACACGATGTGCATTTGCAGTGGCTCAAAGGACATATCCAGCTGCATGCAACGGTTCCACGGCAAGCAAGGGTGCCTCGCTCATGTTTGTCATGTGTGTACGGAACCGCCTTGCCTATTAAGCTTGGACCGCACGGACGCTCAAACGTGCCACCGCATGCTTGATTATTGCCTTGACTTGGTCACTAACGGCACCTGATCAGTGCCGTTGATAGATCTCGAGCAGCTAACTGCTGCCAGGTGCGCACTTAAGCATGGGCAAGACCTGGGACCACATCTCAGACTATGCCCAGAAAATAATCAGCAACCAGCATGTATTCTTTGTTGCTACTGCTCCTTTGAGTGCCAACGGCAGAGTCAATGTTAGCCCTAAGGGACATCGTAGCGAAACCTTCAGGATCATCAACAACCAGCAGGTGGCTTATCTGGATTTGACTGGCAGTGGTATAGAAACTGTAGCTCATGTGAAGGTGTGTGTAATCTTACATTGTATCTATTAACCGATGAATGGATGAAGCCAATGACAAGTGATGAGGGCCCCCAGTGGGGACAAAGAAACTTCCCAGATGCAACTTGGTGAAGGTCACCGAGGGCAAATATGCATATGAGATACACGGGCAAAAGAATATGAGGGGTTATCACGTCTTCTGCAACGCACATATCATGCCATGATCTGCAGCATGCATTCTGTCCCTGGCTCGCCAACGCGTGCAAGCAAACTGCCTTTGCTGCTGATCATGCTGGCCCCACTGGTGTTGCAGGAGAATGCCCGCATCACATTTATGTTCTGCAACTTTGATGATGGCGCGCCGTGCATCATCAGGCTGTGGGGAAAGGCAGTTGTACATGAGCGGGGCACACCCAAGTTTACCAGCTGGCTGCATCAAGCCTTTCCAGCAGCAGCATCACAAGAGGAAGCTCATCCAGGTGAAACCAGCACCCACGATATGCAGTGACTCAAGTACAAATTACTGTAGCAGATGCTCAAGACTTACAACTAGAACGTCAATCCTGCACTCTTTGCTGTTGCTGCAGTGCCCAGCTCGCTTGGGAACCCAATTTTTCGGTCAGCCTACAGCCAAAAAGTCCTGGGCGGCATAGATTATCGATTTACCGATGCCCAGCATCATGAGCATCAGTGCTTGCATCATGGCATTAAAGCCGTGATCAGATTGCCACTCACTTGTGACCTGGCTGCTGCATTTCTCACTGCGATGCAGGTCTCGCAGCAGGAATCAGGTCAATCATTGTTGCTGAAATTTATGAAGTAGCGTCCGCTTGTGGGTATGCTGTGCCCATCATGGAGTACAAGCAGGACAGGGACACACTGCTGTCATGGACAGCAAACAAAAGGGCCAATGAGATCTTGGAGTACAAGCAGAACAAAAATCTGCAGAGCTTGGATGGACTGACAGGACTGGAGGGTATCACCAATGACACTTACAGCGAGTGCAAGCCTGCTGTCGTATGCAAGGCTAGCAAAGCTGGAGCGCCAGCAGTAGTGGCTGCCACTACACCTGCTACTGTATCTAAGCAGCTGCAGACGCGTTTTGAACAGGTCAGCACTGCCCTGAAGCTTGATGCGATAATGTGGCTTGCATCAGGCATGGCAGTGGGTTTGATGCTAGCAAGTTGGCTGAACACACCACAAGTAGCAGTGACTGGGTGACTTGTGTGCTAGAATGCCTGAACCTGGGTACCTCCAGTAGTGCTGCAGTTGATCATGCTGGTGTGTTGCAATCAAAAAGCTGGCAACCTCACGAGATCCCTGTGACACCAGATGCTATGCTATGGGCGAGGAATTTTGGGTTCATATCCGACAAAGTAAAATAAAACAATATTGTGCGGTGCCACAAGTAGCAGTGCTCGGTTTCGAGTGATAGTGCAGCAGGCAGGTTAAGACTGCAGAGCATTGACTTGTGACTGAGGCGGCAGAGGGCACATCACATTCAAGCTGCTGTTATCGTCTCACGGTGCCAACCAATACTCTAAGGACAAATCACCACTGTCGCAAGTCAGATCGTTAACCAGCTCATTCAGCAATGTTGCATGAGCTCAGTCTCTTTTACTATTTTTGTCACACAGGGCATTGCAGGTCTCTAGGTGTTGTGCAGCCACCGGAGTATTGAAGCACAGGCGCAGTCTGGTTAACTGCTCAACGCCAGAGTAATTTTTAAACTGCAGGGGTACAGCAGCTGCTCATGCCTACTTCAAAACTGGCAAGCATCGATCATACTTCATATTCGCGGTGAACAAGGGGTGCATAACAGCAGCTCTGCGTACAGCACCAGTTTTTACGTAACGCAATTTCTGTTTGAATAGCATTTCCAGATTGTCGGCCCTGCTTCTGGCATAAGTAGGGCGAACAATGTTCGGTGCTGCAGCTCAGACAGGGGGCGTAAATCCCAATAAAGATGTGCAGGTGACCCCCGCCTTACCAGATGGCATAAGCAGCCTGGCCTTTAGCCCTCGAGCAAACATCCTAGTGGCCACCTGCTGGGATAACAGTGTCTACTGCTGGGAAGTGTCCCCCAATGGGCAGGCAACAGCAAAGGCATCAACGACCCATACGCAACCCGTCCTTTGCAGCTGTTGGAATGCAGATGGATCCGCCGTCTTTACTGGCAGCTGTGATAAGACGGTCAAGATGTGGAACTTAGCAACAAACCAATCACAGCAAGTAGCACAGCATGATGCTCCAGTACGGCATTGTGCATTCATACCAGAAAGCAACCTTCTGGTCACAGGTGAGGCGTTGCGGAGGGCTGCATGCAGTTGCAGGCAGCAGCACCAGCAATGGAGCATTGATAGTTGGTGCTGCGAATTTAACACAATATGCTGTGCTGTCCTCGTCGTGCACACAGAGCAGGCAAGTGCAGGACACATTAGACAACATACAAAATTACATTCACGTTCTACCAGCCTGCAGTCCTGCAGTGAGGCACAGCACAACCTGGAGCGCAATCTCTTCGCCTGAACACTACATGCAGCACGCTCTTGCTGTCCTGCACAGCTTGCTAGCGAGATGTCATAGCAGCTGCTCCGCTCAAACGCTTCTGTTGTTGCAGGTAGCTGGGACAAGACCTTAAAGTACTGGGACTGCAGGAGTGCAAATCCAGTGTTCACCTACAACCTACCAGAGCGCTGCTATGCCCTTGATGTGAAGCATCCACTGTTGGTGGTGGGAACAGCAGACCGGCACCTACTGGTGTTCAACTTGCAGAGTCCACAACAGCCGTACAAGACATTGCAGTCGCCCCTAAAATGGCAGACACGCTGTTTGGCTTGCTTCCCAGGCGAGTCTGATTTGCAAGGTTACTGAGCTGAACAGCCTTTACAACAATTCTTTTTCATGCAGGCACATGTACAACAACATTTAGCTGCTTACAGGTTGCCAACAACTTGTAGTCCACAATGACACACCAGTACCTGCCTGACACTTCCTACATACATGCCTTACTTTGTTTAGTAGCAGCAACAATCTGTTCCGGCACTCATCTTCATGCCATTATGAGTGGCTTCAGCGGCAATATAACGGCAGCTGTTGCTTTCCAGCCTCACGCTGTGTGTGTGTATGCCAGCACCTGACTTTAGTCACTTGCTGCAACTTACAGACAAGACGGGCTACCTCATAGGGTCTATAGAAGGCCGTGTGGCAGTGCAGCATGTAGAGGAGTCCATCGGCAGCACCAAGAATTTCACATTCAAGTGTCACAGGGAGAATAATGACATCTACTCAGTCAATGATATCAAGTTCCACCCTGTGCATGGTACTTTTGTTACAGCAGGTAGCGACGGGTGAGTGCAGTGGGTGGGT
>JABEVS010000678.1:0-24049 GCA_018290735.1 Coelastrella sp. MACC-549
TCATGGAGCACACAACGAAGGCGGGATAGCAGCGTAGGCTTGAGGAGGGATGGCGGCCCGGCACACACCAGGCGCTGCGCAAAAACACACCAAGAGGGGGCATGACGGTCCCCGGGGGGTTTTTTTCCTTGTGCTGGGCATCTGGCAGTTGGGGGGGGCGGCAAAGGGGGGGGGGGGGGGGGGGGAGGGGGCGGGGCACCAGTAAGTCATCCTAAGCACCCTGCGGCTGTGTGGAGCAGGTAGTGCACGGATAACATTTGCGCACATTTCCTGCCATGATAAGAGGGCGCAGCTTGGTCACAGGAACAAACCTCACGGGGCACTTGACCGGTCGAGTGAGGCTCCCACTGCAGCGCCTAGTGTCCCAGCACCAGAAGACCTCGCTAGCCACGCCAAATCCTTGAGGCTGACAGATAAATGCCACCAGTCAAGAATCACGATCAAGATATCTTGATTACTGCTTGAATATCATCTCACTAATGAAAAGAAGTGACGTGCTGGGCATAACACAAGCACACCGGTGGTACCAGCCCATAGTCCCTCACCAATACCAAGTGAGGTCATTCATCATAATCTTACCACTGTCTGAAAACAACCTATCACCAATCAGCCAGGGTGCTGGTGACTGTCTTTTCCCGTTTATGATATCTTGTATGCAGCAACTGCTTAGCAGCTGCGCACCCTGGCGGTGCTTGTAACAAGGAATCATACACAGCTGCTAATGCATCCTTGCTGACAAAATGAGGAGCCGCCCACGTCCAACCCTCGGCGCCGCCGCTACAATCGCCAACGCTGCTGCTGCTGCTGCTCCTGCCAGCACTGCCAGCAGTGTCATGCAACTGCTGCAGCTGGATGACACCTGGCTCCACGCTGAATCCCTGGTTGGCAGGGCTGAGTAAACCCTGCTGTTGCAGTTGCTGCTGCTCTGCCAAGGCCTGCTGCCTGAAGTACACAAGCTCTAACTGTTCTATATGCTGTGCTGTTGTCACACCTGCTGCTGCTTTGACCTGTCCGCCCCCGTTTAAGCACCCGCTGGGACAAGCCATGACCTCAACATAGTCGTACTCACAGCGGCCGTTTTTGATCTTGCGCACCAAGGTTTGTATATTCCTGAACCCGTACGCAGTGGCAAACCGCAGCAGCGGCTCACCAGATGGCCCTTGCAGCAGCAGTTCCTGCAGGTCTGCATTCCTCAGGGTTTTAAATGGCAGATGCCCTGGCTGCCCTGAGTGGGGGTCACCAGCTGTGCAAAGACTCAGATCTATCCCGAACAGCTTCTTTGCTGCCGCCATGAAGATGTGGTGTGCATAGCCCCCGCTGCTGCCAATCTGAGCATGCATGGCTGGCTCTGGAAACCTGCTGCCAGGTATCGCTGCACCCTGCTGCTGCTGCTGCTGCTGCTTGAGGTGGCCCTGTTGCAGCTGCTGCAGCAGCCCGTCTGAGCGCCCGCCAGGTATATCATGAAGGCTTTTGAAGCCATACTTCTCTAGTAGCTCCTGCACCTCACTAGTTGTGAGGCATGAGTCTACCTCAGATATTGAGGTGCCTGGATTGCAGCAGCAGCAGCAGCATATTTGGGTTGGTGGTGCTCCAAAGATACACAGATAAAATTCATGATTTCATTCTGGTCAGGCGATCACTGCCAACATGAAACACAGGCCCTTCAGTTTCTGGTTCTTTGTTTGCAATATATCTGTATGAACAGGTTATAAAAAACATGCACGTGTTTTCAACAAGTCAAAATTACATCCTAAATTGAGCAGATTTCCTCCAGAGGCCCTGTCTGCAATCTTTTGGTAAGTGAATGCATATGCATTGCATACATGAATGGTGCTTTCCACCCAACAGTCGAGAAGCTAGATGCTATCACTCCAGGCCAGGTGTGTCATACTGGAATATAAAATATAAATGACGATACAATAAAACAATAAACAAACAAGTCATGTCTCTGTGCCAAATGGCCCAACCACACACTGGAGCATGTAGTGGTGGGGAAAGCTGGCAGAGGTTTTCCAAATTTCCGCATGCAAGATCTTCATGAAAGTCTTCCGCAGCTGCTGTCTGCACAGCCCAGCATTGCCCCATAAAAAATATAGAAGAAGGTGATTGATTTACAAAAAAATGAAAATAAAGTATTAACTTTTATATGGATAAACAATAATAATAAACATAGAGAGAGGTTTTTGATATGTTCCGATATAATGTATTTCTTTACAGCACTGCTATATAACAAAGGGCCCAGCCTGCAGTCTGGACATACAGACAGGTCTATGCTCACCAGGTACCAGGAAATCGTCCCTCGACGCCTCCAGCTTCTTGTCATAACACGGCATGACTGTTACATGGTATATTTGCGCCGGGTCCCAGCCGTTTGCCTTGGCTAGCACCTGTTTGATGAGAGCACCCATGACTCCTTGAGGGCTGCGGGTGGTGGCGATGTGTGGCAAGATATATGAACCGTGTGTCTTCTCAGCATAACACACCCAACCTGTGACATTGAAAGAACCAGCACAAATAATAGGTTTATATCTTTTGTTTCATGATAACAACAGCGAATAATGCATGCAATTGATGGCAGAAATCCCAGATGAGCTTGGGCCGAGGTAATGGAGTTGAAGTGGCAAGCAGAGTAACACGTGAACCGTGTGTCTTCTCAGCATACCAGACCCAACCTGTCATACCAAAAGAACCAGCACAAGAAAAATATAACATCAGAAGAACCAATATAAGGAAAACAGTATATAGATGATGAGAAAAGCAAACAATGCATGTATTTCATGGCAGCAAATCAGAGATGAGCTCAGGCTGAAGGGGGGGGAGAAGGGGGGGGGGGGAGGGGAGTATTGTCATTGCAAGCAGAGGAACATGTGGATGTCAAGTGTGTCCTTAACAGCACCTGCAGAGCCTCTGCAACAGATAAGCACAGGCAGCGGCGATTACAAACTGCAACAGCTGTTCTGCAAGCAGCTAATGGTCACCATGGTTTTAGTACTTTCTGTGGCCACACCTGTCTCGAATATATTTAGTATACAAACTCGTTCATTAATCCTCTTCACGGCTACTTACCTGGACATGCTGACGCTAGCAGTGGCAATGGCCCTTCAGAATCGCAAGGCTCATCTGCTGGTGCTGCTGCTGCTGGTGCTGGTGGTGCTGCTGCTGCCACTGACTGGTCCATCAAATGCACCTTCTGGTACCTGCAAAAACAGCAGATAGTGACACACATGTCACCTGGCACATTGCACTTGATAATGAACCTAAACCCCCCATGAGCGACTATGTTGGCTCCTCCGGGGCGCCCCTCTGGGGCCAGGTTGTATGGTATGGTATGGTATGGTATGGTAATAATATAATCAAGGGTTCCCACCAGATCATCAAGGTATGAGGCACAGAGGCATGTGAGCAGGTGGCCAGAGAGAATCTCTTGCAGATTAGACACCTGTGCTGGTGTGACACATCAGCAAGTGCACTAGCCACATGCCATGTAAACCTGCTGCATGCCTCTTTCACTGTTACATCAGCAAGACCTGTACCCTGCTTGCATACAGACAGCGCTGGTATACACTTCAGAATTCTGCTACTGTTGCTGCTGCTGATGATGATGATTCAAGCTGTTGCTGCTGCTGCTGTACCTTGCCGCTAATCCGGCTTGCTGCTGCTGCTGATGCTGCACACACTAACACAATGGATAAGTTTTCACTTCTTCTTCTGGAGAGAACAATTGCCATACGCTGCTCACCTTCTGACGAACTCTGTTGCCGCTTCTGTGAGTGCGAGTGCACTGCCGAGCCCAATGTCCAACACTAGAGCCACACTTAGGTGCAGCTTGAGGAAGTTGCACAGGCGGCCTTGGACATCAGCAGCATCAAGGCCATGTAGGGCTGCAGATACAAACCGATTGATGAAAGCAGCAGCGGCATGGCAGGAGGTGAGCTTCTGGAGGTTCTGGAGTGTGTTGCTGCTGCTGTTGGCACCCAGTGTGAACTGCTGTGAACTTTCCAGCTGGCAGTCAGTGTGAACTGCAGTGAACTTTCCAGCTGGCAGTCAGTGTGAACTGCAGTGAACTTTCCAGCTGGCAGTCAGTGTGAACTGCTGTAAATCTTTTGTCGCCTGCACACAATGTCTCTCTCATGCAAACATCCACAACACAGAGTTCAATATGATACACTGACATTGACATGACCATATAGCGCACAGACATCCCAGGTAAACGCTACTAGTGCTTGCCAGCCTGTCCTCCTTGCCATACCTGCCAGAGATGCTCTACTCTGTGGCGACACCGAGACCACCACAATAACATCTGGATCAGTGCACTTGGCCTGGAACTCTTTAAGGCTTTGATGCTGCAGCAGAACCGTCTCAGCAGATGTCACACAGCCACTGCATGCTAAGCAGTCGTTCAGGGACACCTTGATGGCCTGTGTTTCATCGTCAACCACCGTCTGCTGGAAGCCTGTCTTCTTGTTGCTGCTTTCAACTGCGTTGTTGCTGGCTGATGTGTCAACGGCTGCTCTTTTGCTGGATCTGACATTCAGCTGCAAGCCATCCTGCCCATTCTGCGATGCACACAGGCCGCATGGATGCCTGATCAATCGCACAGAAATACGCATGAATACATCACATATCGGATTGCCACTCACCTTGATAACTGGCTTCTGCGCTGTAGGTGCTTCAGCTGTCGCCTGCTTCTGTCCTTGAAGAGACACCACACACGCTTGCGCGGGAGCTATGAAGTCATTCAAATCTCCTAGCTTGACTGCTGTACTGAACGCTGCCATATATAGCTCGCGTGCCGAGAGAGCTGCACTGGTGTGCAAGTACACAGGCCGCAGTACTGCGGAAGAAAGACTCGCAAGTACACAAGCACAGAAATTTATGCACAGATTTCATGCAATTGGTCAACAGCAGACCGCATTAATTCAACCATCGGTGCACCTCCTTGTCACACCGTTGTTTACATAAGCTGACAAGGCAGCCTGGTCCAGGCTCCCTCGACCACAACGATTCTCAGCCTCTTACATTATGTATCAAATAGAAGTGCGGCACGTCCATAAGGGCGTTCGGGCACAAGGGCCGGCCACACAGCAGGCTACAGTTTACCATGCACGATATTGGGCTGGACAGCTCATCTGGCAAAGCCAAACAGCCTCTGAAAAGTGTTGAATGCTTCATTTATGGATTTACAGTCAGCTAGCGCATGTCAACATTAGCCAGTGCGAAAGAGATAGGGCCTGCAGGTATGCAATATTTTGAATAATCTGTCATGAGAGGGCCCAGAACTCAGGGGTGTGACGATGCATATGCTCCATGCTCCATGCCTGCGCTGCTGCAGAGTCCTCATACACCACAGTAATATCTGAATGACTGTTTTGTTCGTGGGTTGAACAGTGTTACCACAAACCGCATGAAGCCCTGTTGCCACTTTGGAGTATGCAGAACACAACTACTCAACAAGCTGATCACCAACTACTGTCTGCTGCTGATGTTGAGCTTGTTGCTGCTTGACAACCAACGCCTGCTGCAGCAGCTGCACCTGCTGTGGCTGATACCCCAGGGCTCTGTACCCACGTAACACCTGCTCCAGGGTCACAGGGTACAGTGCATTCAGCAGATTCACTACTGCTGCTTCATGAGCTGCCAGCCACACCCCTCCTGGATTGCACCCCATAGCGGCCATTGCTGCTATGACCCTCTTCAACTCCAGTGGACTGTACACCCGGGCAACTAAATGCTGCTGGCTTAGCGTCAGCAGCTGCTGCAGCAGCTGAGGGTGCTGTCTGAGCCACAAGCACTCGCTGTCCCCTCTCCAAAAGGCCCCCAGAACCCATAACATCCCGGCTACATTTGAAGCACTTGCAGCTGAGGCCTTCTCACTGAAAGTCTCAGCCAGCACAGACAACAATCCAACACCAGGAGCGACTTTGAGATACACCAGGGACTGAGCAAGTTTCACACAGTTCTCCGCAGTAAAACCTGGCGCACAAACCCTAGCACGAGCCAGCAAAGCTGCCAGGAAGTCGGGATGTACCCTGTAGTCTGTGTTGGTCGACAGCACTGAGAGCGCATGAGCAATTGACAGCAGCTCTGGACTCTGACAATGCGGAATTGCACGGCGAGCCTCAACCAGGAAGTCAAAGAGCCAGTCGTCTTTGGGGACGAAGCGCATGCGAGCTAAGGCTGTGAATGTGTTGGCGATGTCCTGTGTGCTGAAGGCTGATAGCTGAGGATGTGCTGCAGCAAGAAACCTGCGCATCCAGGTTCTAGGGCAGTAGCCTAGGGAGCTCAGGGACAACAGCAGGCTGGCTGTCAGCCCTGGGGTCAAACTGCCTTGAAGCCAGCGGATCTGCAGCATGCAGCAGCAGCAGCAGCAGCACATGGGCTCAGGCACGGACTGTTATGGTCTGCCAACTGACAGATTCTGCTCTGTGCAGTGTCAGAAGCTGACAAAGCACAGTAAGGTTCTTTGAGCTCACTTGTTGTGATGTTTGTTTTCTGTTTGAGGGCAAGCAAAAGGGATTGCTATTGCATCTGGTTATCTGGCAGAGGCCATCATCATGGGCACAGGATTCAGGGTTTCACAGACTGAATGTTGCTGCAGTAGCTTATGTGATGGCCGCAAGCAAAGTGAACAAAGCAAGCAAAGTGAACAACTTGAAAGTCAGCAGTATGGCAGCTGTGATAGAGACATAAAGACCTGGATGCTGCAGCAAGCGCCAAGTCAGAATCACCTGTCAACAAGCCAAAAGACTGTATCACTCACCCTACGTCCCATGTAGTGCAGCCACTGCAGCTGCGGTTTCATTCCAAGCTCAGCCACCCCCCATGCCAGACTGGCAACCAGCTGCAGGTCCATCTCACTGAACCTGCGCTGCGCCTGCCAGAGCAGTAGCTGAGACAGCTGAGGGTTGGGCTGCAGATGGAGTTTGGCTGCACCCCATATGAGATTAGCAATGCCGACACCTGCAAGCGATGGAAGTGAACGGCCGAGTGTGGTGCTCATTGAGCTTGATTTCCATGTACTTTTGCACTTATCAGTTACTGCCTTCACTGATAGTGTTGTACATGAATCGGCATAAAACATACTGGAGAAGAGCGCATGGCAATCTCAACAGTAGTCTGTCTGCACAAGAGAATTCATCACCGGCTTTGCACAGCAGTAGCTGCACTCAACATTTAATAACCTAGGGTATCAAGATTCGAGCACAGCAGCCTAACTCAGTAGACAAGTAGACAAAACAAACAGATGTAATATGGGGCCAGATATCTTCTCTTCTTCCCTCTGCAGCAGCCAGCTACCTTTGAACTTCCACAGCACTGCTGTGGTAGCCACCTGAAACTGGCTCCACCATCCAGCATCAGGGGGATACAGCTGCAGTGTCCCAAGTGCCCACAGCGTGTTGCTCAAATCCTGAGCGCTGCTGTACTGCATCTTGGCTCTGCTGGCAGCGAAGTAAGCCTCGAGCCAGTCGTCAGGAGGGCGCTGCTTCAACAGAGCCAAGCTGTACATGCTGGCTGCTAGTTGGCTGCTGGAAAGTGAAGAAAGGTGGTTGACAGAAGCCTCCAGCCAGGCAGCCACAAAGGCAGGGTCTGAAGCGGCAGATGCAATGGGCTGAGCTGCTTGCTGGTTGTCACCCTGCTGCTGCTGCTGCTGCTGCTGCTGCTGCTGCTGCTGCTGCTGCTGCTGCTGCTGCTGTGACTGAGGGCTTTGTTGCTGTTCTGCTTGCTGCGGTGCTGCCCTGTTTTTGGATGGTGGCGGGTTGAGGACTGACCCACTCATTTGCTGCTGCGGCTGCTTCTGCTGCTTGGGAAAGTTGACTTTTGTGCTGCTGCCTGCAGATACTGTGGGGCTCTGCTGCACTGTCTGCTGCATCCGCTGAGTCATTGCATCTGCAGAAAACCTGGGTTTTGGGGTTGACTTGCTGCTGCTGCTGCTGCTGGTTCCCTGTAAGGCCCTGCTGGCTTTGCTGGTACCAGGAACGCTAGCAGGTGACGAATGAGTCTTGCTCACAGCTGCTGCCTGCATCTTAGCTACGCCCCACAGCAGCGGTACCAGTGTCTGTGGTGTTGCTGCCGACAGCTGATACGTGGCACGCTTCTGCAGCTGTTGTGACAGTCGTGTATCTGACACCTGCATGTACAACAGATTGAGCCATGCAAGCAGTACACTGACAGTGATAATGCCTCGACTGCTCAATTGCCTGTGCTGAACTGCCTATGCAGACATGAATTGAAAGTGTGATTGCCTCTGACACCAAAGTGATTCCCAGGCCACTAATAATCATGCACTTTGAGGATTGAATGTACAAAGTCAACATGGCAGCTGCATGTCACTAAAGCAGTGGCAGGCAATGCAGTGATGACTGTAGAGAGTCAAACGAACTAGGTTTGACAGTCACAACCTTCGAGTAACCGTACACACCTGCAGTTTTACCAGCCAGTGATGCAGCAGACTCAGCTGTTCAGCAGAGTAGTCAGCTATGTTGGATTTCACCAGTGCCAGCAGCCGGTTCAGTAGCTCCTTAGCTGGCTTTGACATACCATCTGCTGGCCAACGCCGCTGCTGGCTTTGCTGCTTGCTATAGGAAGGCTTGGTGCTGAAGCGTTGTGCTGCTGCATCTTTGGCTTTGCTACTGGATGTCTGCTCACTGAGGGTACAAACAGCAGCTGCTTCGGATCGCTGCTGCTGCTGCTGTGTTGCATTGCCAGCAGGTGTGACTGAGCTCCTACTGCCATTACTGCTGCAGTCGGCACCAGCTACCTCTATGTCACTGCTGTCAGGGCTGGGTGTGTAGTAGGCAAGCGGTGCAACCGCTGCAGCAGCAACAGTGGGCATGCGGAAAGACCCACACCTGACAACAGGCTGTTCAGCTGCTCTGCTGCCCTCAAACCTGCTAATGAAAGCCTGGTGCTGTGCTGTTATGTGGGCTCGAGCAGCAGCTTCTGCTGCAGCATGCTGTCTAGCCGCTTCCTGCCTCTGCTGCTGTTCAACATCAACCCGGTGCTGATGTCGTTTGCTCTGCCGGTCACGGTTGACCTGCACTGCAAGCTGCACATGGTGCTGCCGCCGTTGTTGTTGAAGGGCCTTGGTGCGAAGCTGCTGCTGGCGCGTCACTACAGTACCCAGCTGCACAAGCAGTGCTACAACCACTGCTGGCCGCAGCAGTGCAGCTTTAGCTAGCTCGTCTGTAGCTGATTGCAGCTGCTTAAGCTCTCTCAGCTGCTCAATCTGACCCTGCAGAAGCTGGTCTGACTCATTGCTATTGCCGGCTGCCAGGAGGTCAGTGACCTGCTGCAGCAGTTCAGGCGTGAGCAGGGGCTGCCGAGTCTTTGTTCCCTTGCTGGTGCCGTGTTTTTGCTTGTGCTTTGACTTACGCTGCTGCTGCTGCTGCTGGGGGTGGTGATGCTGAGCTGCCTGTGCCTTGGCCCATTCCAGATTGTACATAGGGATGGCAGCATTGATGACCTGCTCGACTTCATAGAGCTGCTGTGAAGGGAGGTATTGCTGCTTCTGCTTCTGCTGCTGCTGCTGCTGCTGCTTCTGCTGCTGCTGTTGCTGCTGCGTGTGTGGCTGCCGGACTTTAAGAGGCAGGCTGTTGGTATGGGAGCTGGGTTGCTGGTTTAAATCATGCACCACTTGAGGCGACAACTGCTGGTGGCTGTCTGCACAGCTGGCATGGTGGTTATGGCTGTTGACACTCGTGGACAACTGCAGTAATGGTGACAGCTGAGCAACCTGTGAGAGAGGCATAGCAGCCGCAAGACGTAATCAGTCCATGCAGTGACAAACAGACAACACCTTGCTGGACTGCAGAAGGTCCCTATGTGACATTACTTTGATGCAAAGGGCCACATGGTTAGATGTTTGCTATGTCGACACCAACCTGTTGTTCTGTCACACTGGAAACCCTTGGGCGCACGCGACAACGCGTTGTAGACGGACTGTGCTGCCTGTAGGAAAGACCCACGCTGTCAACTAAACTGCAGCAAGCCAAGCAAATTGAACAAAGGGAGAGCCTACAGCCGGCAGCGTACGCACCGTTGAATATGCAATGGGCAAGTGTATGTGCGCAAACCCAGCAATGAGGACCCCTCGCGACCGCATTCGAGCAGCAGGGACTTCATCACTATCGTAGAAGACCAGCGCAGATTTTGCCTCTATAATCACGGCATGTGACTGCTCAAGGTCATCATACTGCACACAGATTGCTCATTTGTGTCATGCAATGCACGGCAGGCCAATAATTTCTTGACTGCCGACACACTCGGTGGCCATTCATCAAAAACACATGAACGACCTGAAGCTGGTCATGCAAAACAGTGGTGAGGGTCTGAATTGTGTTTGGAGCGGAGATCGACACTATGTTACAAACCGGGCAACTGAAAGGTTGCATTCAATTTTGGACGCTATTCACTCGCCAAGCAGCCCTTGCTGCGCAGTTTTTGGACTTTGTACATCCTCTTGCCGTCGTTGCAGCGAGGTTAAAGTACATTGCTTGAAGTTTGCCGCGAATGGTTCGCCGAGTGACGCTGGCGTGTTTATTATGGACGTATCAGTGTTGATGAAGATGGTGTTGTGACATCTGGCATCTGTGCGGATGGCAGGTCGGAGCTTTTATGGTTGCTACTTGCTGCGCTCGCTTGAGCCAGCTGCCAGGGTTGGCAGTTATATAGGGTGCGATGCTACTTGCTACTTGCTGCTGACTTTGGCTTGCTTTGAAGCTCTATGCACGCTCTTGGGTGCGAAGTAGGGGCAGCTAGCTCCATGTTATCCCTTCAAACTCCTCCCTGTGTGCTGTGGCAGGTTCACAGTCAATCCACGCAGGCGCATCAGGCAGCACAATGGAGAGATCTGCAGTGGTGCATGGCGCACTAGAAGGTGGAACCAAAAGCTGTCTAATAGCCGCATGTATCCCTCTCATGCATAGGACCCCATGCCTTCAACCTGCTTTCTTCCCTTGAGATCTCAAGTGTCTAGAAACTGAGAGAAAGCACATCAACGTTTGGTGTCCGTATCTTCTCAACACAATTGCTCAGCTTTTACGTGCTTCAGTTGCTTGATTCATGGACATTGAGCAGGCAACAGCTTCACATCTTGCGTTTCCTGCCTGTGCTGTGCTGGCAGGGGTCGCCCTTGGGAGATGGTTCTTGTGGTGTACGGCTTTCCCACGCAGGTAGGACTGCTATTCGTGATTGATAACCATTTCCGCATGAGGTCACCAGCAGTCCTGATCAGAAGTGTGCCTTTTTTGCAACATGCTGTCTTAGCTTGCTCAGTAGGTAAGCTGGCTAGCAGTAGGTAGGCTGGCTAGCAGTAGATAAGCTGGCTAGAATAATACAGCAGTAAGCCCTGTCAGCAGCACAACACACCTCGCCTGACAACTTGTTAACACACATCAGCACCTCATTATCCTTTCTGAACGATAAAGTTCATTGCACCTGATGCAGGTCCAGGCACTGCAATTTGAGTGGGCCTGGCAACACCCTGCCAAGTCCAAGGTGGTCAGAACAGTGCTGGCGCAGCTCAAGGCTAGCCAGCGCAAAGGGCTGAAGGGAAAGGTGAGTAAGCAGCAGGCATTCACTCACTGCATCAAACACTGTTTGGTATCTGCCGCTGCAGTCTCATTGCTTTGTCTGTCAACACAATGAGTCTTCTGACATGATGATATGATTGATATGAGGTTCCGGTCACTGAAGGCTGGCAAAGCTACATCGTGCTGTTTCTTCTCTCAGATGCGCCCAGGTCGACCCTGGAGCCTGCACTCAGAGTATCTGTGCAGCTTTGCAGACACCAGTGTGTGCTGGGATGCAGGTCCAGATACTGATGGGCATGTTGGGTGCAGCTCCCTGGAAGTACTATCCCCTCACACTGCAGATTCTGGCAGAACAGCACACAAACCTGCTGAAGGGTAAGCACTCTCTTCAGACCTCTGGTAGAGCACACAAGGACTCCGGCAACTTCCATTGGACAAATCTCCTGTGTTGCTGTCAATCAGCCTTCTGTGTAAAAGAGATAGAGCCATGCAACATTATATGAGCCAGCAATTGAACTGACGATCTGTGCATTCATGTGCATGTCAACAAGATGTCACCGGCGGTCAGAGCAGCAGCTGCCATTTTGTTTGTGGTCGTCATTTGAACAGGCTGTGCACCTTGTCCGCCCCACATGCCTATCATTGTGGCACCAATGGACCAGCTGCCACAGCCAGGCAAGCAGCAGCAGCAAGAAGAAGAGGAAGAAGGAGAGGAGGAACAACAGCAGCAGTTGGAGCAGCAGCAGAGTGACCATGAGGGAGCGCAGTCAAGCAGCAGTGATGATGGACAGACAACAGGCAGCCAGCAGGTTGCCATGTCAGGTGATGCAGCACTCCAGCAGCAGCGGCGACGGCGCAGGCGGCAGCAGCAGGCTCAAGCAGCAGGCTCATTGCCAGCCCTTGATGCTGGTTTCTGCAGCAGCAGCAGCGGCGATGTGGTGCTGTTGTCTGATAGCAGTAGTGCTGAAGTAAGTAGACAGCAGCCGGCTCCACTGCGGCCATGGCTAGCCACAGCAGCTGCTCAGGAAGCTGACCAAGACGCTAACTCAGCTCCTGAGGAGGTGCCGCTAATTGTCAGCAACAGAGAGAGGGGCAAGCAGTCCAAGCAGACAGCTGCTGCAGCCCCGGTGAGTTCTATCTTCCTGTGCTTCTTACAAGGCCTTGGTGCTACTGCTGATGCAGTACTTGAGATGATCATCCGCCACTGATTGCCATGAAGTCACAGTTGGGTTGTACTGGTGCTGACGAATGCCCGGCACCAGCTGCTGTCCACCTTAGCTTTGTGTTGTACCGCACTCAGGACTGCCATCAACACCTGTGGGGATTTGCCCAATTGCAGCATACTCTGCCGACCTGACATTGAGCACATGCTGCATGTTTTCCAGATACAAACCAAACCAGCGTTGCCAAATTTTGAGCACCCCAGGAATGCTGCTCTTTGTGAAAGTGTTTATTTCACACTGTTTTCTCCTCTCTCTCTGTCTCTGCCACTTTCTCTGCCACTCTCTCCTACTTATGTCAGGCTGCTGAAGGTTCTCGCTGTGGTGTCTGCCAGAAAGCTATGGAGAGGTTCGTGCTCACTTGCCCCCACTGCAACAAAGACTTCCACACAGAATGCTTAGCAACAGCCTTGCTACAGCAGAAGCAGCAACAGCAACAGGTGCAGCCCAACAGCATTCCCACCACTGGCCAGTGCATGAGCTGCAAGGGGCTCTTGGTGTGGCAGGACTTGCTGGCAGCAATGAAGCCTTTTGGGGCAGGGGCACCAGCAGCAAGTCTGCGACAGTCCAGGAGCAGGACAAAGAAGAAGCAAGGTAGCAGGGCGAGGTGAGGTTCCTGACTGAGGCTGACTGCTGATTAACAACAGAGTTGTCAACCTGCTTGGTACAAGTTTGCAGGTGCTTGATTGCATGTAACATGACTCTCTATTGCATGGTTCCTTCTGCAATCATAGATGCCCGCATCTGCAGTTGTCTTGGTTCCACTTCTCTTGTGGCAACTTTCGGGCAACCGCTTGAAGTCAGCGACCACAGCGTTCTTACAAGCCTGATATGCTGTGTGGGTTGTTATGCGTAGGAGCACAAGTAGCAGCAGATCTAAGCAGCAGGCGGCAGATGCTACAGCTAGGCAGCACAAAGGCAGGAAACCCAAGCAGAAAAGCAGTACAGCGACAGCAGCAGCAGCAGCAGTGAACGTTCCAAGCAGCCCGCATCGGCCGTACAGATCAAGCAGCAGCAACAAGCAGAAGAAAACCAGCAAGCAGGTGCCTACTAGGGCGGCATCCAGCAAGCCAGGGACAGTGCCAGCTGTGACAGCAGACACAGGTCAGCAGCAACACCAGCGGCAGCGGCAGCAGAGGCCAAAGGCACCCAAGGCCACTGCTGGGTCCACAAGCGACAGCAGCAGCAGCAACAGCAGTTGGTCTCAGCGTAGGGTTTCCCACAGGCTGGATGGTCAGGTGGTGGCAGCAGCAACTGCAGGAGCCACAGCTAGCAATGCAGCCAACCTGCACACTGACCTGCCAGCTTTGTCTGACCTTGCTGATCATTTATCGCAGCAATACCCGGACCTGGTACTGCCGTCAGACCTGCAGCAGCTGGGAGAGCTGCTGCTTGGTCAGCACAGCACGACAGATGCCATGCAGGACAGCCACGGGTGCTGTACATCACCAGCAGTTTGGCAGCATGACCAGCAGCAAGAAGGTCAGCTGGCATGCAGCTCGCTGCAACAGCTGATCAATCAACCGCAGCAAAGTGATGCTGATTGCATGCAGCATCATGACAACAGCACCAGCTTCACTAACTGGCTGGCGCAGCAGCAGCAGCAGTGCTTTGACCCCCACGGTGGTCTGACTGCTCCTGGGCATGGGCAGACCAGCACTGCCCCTCCACTCAGCAGTCCAGTCAGCTTCCTTGCAGAGTGCTCAGCCAGAAGGCCAGTGTCAGCTAATGTTGTTGACTTGTGTGATGAGGGCATGTCGCCTTCACCACCACCACTGCTGGCGCGCCTTGGGCTGGTGAGACATCTCTAGTTGATCTAACAGCAATAGCTGATGAAGTAAGGAAGTGAAGGCAGGGCTGATTCAGAGCCTGTGCTGGTCATGTGCTGTCGGATTGAGCTTGCTGTGCATGGGAGCAATCTGTACAATGTAGCCAGCTTCAGTATGTAGTAATGCAGTCGGCAAGTACCCAGTATGAATGAAAGGCTTGCATTTATTGGTATTATGGATTGCGGCAGTGTGCTCAAGGCATCTCTGTTGTGCACTTTCCAGTGACATGCATTGATGCGAAATTCCATGGCTGCAAAGTACTGACTATTATTTAGCAGTAACATGCATTGATGGCTAGCTCTGTGTGGGTGCTGGTACCACAGTGTGGGGGTGGTGAAAATGATTTTCAGTGTGTTTCTTAAGAAATCAAGAAATGTACCACTCACAATGGTGTGTTCTGCTGGTCTTGCAGGCAAGCCCATTGGGCAAGCGTGTCAGAAATCCTGCAGCAAGCATCAGCGAGGTTGAGGTTACTGGAGCAGGCATAAATCCTGAAAACCTTACAAATAGCAGCAGGCCTGAGCTTCAGGTTAACAAGGCCAGCCACTGTACTGCAACCAGGAGGCTCAGGCTGAATGGCACAACCCCACAAGCGATGATGAGACAGAAAGTATGTTGTGAGGATGCAGACGATTGTCTTGCAAGCTACTAGCTAGTCAGTGATGCAGAATTGTTAGATGGAATATCAAATGATTTGTTAGATGATGACCGCTGTGTGATGGCTAACCGTCTATGCTTAGAAGCCTAGGCCAACACTTTGCACACAGCATAACAAAACAGATAGAGCCATGCAACACTGGATGAGCTGGCAATTGAACAGCATATGTGAGGACTGCACAACAGTACTTATTGTTATTGACCTTGGAAATTCCAAGGCTTGAAGCTTGTCTGTCCACTTCCAATATCGTGTACATGTGCAGCATAGCTTGCTAGGGTTTAACCTACAATGGTTGAATGATGGTGTGTGCCTGCATCCTGCCACATGTGACAGGTGGCCTCAATAGTCTGCATCCACTAGAGCAGCCTGACCATCTCATTTTCAACAACATCATGTAGTGCTGTTGCACTACAGAATAGAGAAGGCGCAGTGCTAGGCAACAGCACTACAGGGACTATGCAGAATATTAGATGAGGTTTGCTGGTAAGCCATCACTGTTGGAGAGCCTTAGGCCTCATCATGTGCCAAACTTTGGGCGCCAGCAGGCAGGCTTTGCACCAGCTGACAAGCTGATGATGACCATACTGTAGGAGGCGTGGAGCCGATGGAACCACCATCGCCACACACGCCACCCTCCCTGGACATATGCGGGTGTCTATTCAAAGACGCCAAGCGTAGATCATTGATTCAGTCATTCATTCATGATGACCTGGATATTTGATGGTGCAGTGAAGAGCATTGTCCACTGGGACACAGTCATGAGTGTTAGTACTAGTCATTAAGCCTGTCGCTGCAGAAGCAACTATTCCTGTGGGGATAGTAGCAGGTGCATGATGCAACTTGCCAGTGGTCTGAATCTCCAATTGAAGATTGCAAAAGGTCACTGCTTCAAGCAGTGAAGGCTTCAGCTGGTGATGTGTGTCATTATATGTAGCTGACATGGTGTTGAAGCCAGTGCTGCTAATATGTGGATGATATGCATCAATATAAGCAAGTTCATATGTTGTTGATGCTACCAGCAGTGCTGCTGATAACTGGATGCTATAAAAGAATTGTAGTTAGATGGTAGCGGGTCTGTGCTGCTGCGTGTGGTCAACTCAGGCACATGCTGCACATCAATTGTCTTGCTGCAGGCATTGTAAACACTGATCTGTACATCGAACAACATGATGCTGCCTGTAAGTTTACCACTGATGCTGTGCTTTACCTGTTGCTGGCTGGTCACCCTGAAGCCAAGAGAATCACTGATTGACCTTTCTGCAGCAGCCCAAGCTGCAAACAGCAATGCCGCACAGTTCTTCGCGCTGCAGTCGTCAGGAAGAATCGTAGCATCGCTTGTGTAGTTGTTGAGTCGAGGTGACTTCGCCTCGAGTCTAGCTGTACCAAGCCGTGAGGCTGCATCAAAGAAACTGCAGGTGGTCTGCGACTGGTGTACTCTGCAGTTGTGTCATAGAGAACTGAACACGCCAAGACGCGAGACAGGTATTCACAAAAGAGGTGCTGCATGCTGAGGGCTGGCGGTGAACAGACGCCTATAGGTCAACCATGATGACATGATGAGCCATCAGACAAACAGTGATTGAACAAGGACGGTGTACATAGACACAAGGAAGTACTAGAGGGTTGCCGCAACGCTTCAGGTTTGCATGAAAAGCCGAACAGGCGGGAATCTGAGGATAGAAGAAGTCCAGAGAGGTCAGAAGTTCGACCAGTTGACAAGGCATCAGGTCACATTTGGCTCGACGAGCCGCTCGTGCATTAGCCCATGTTGGGATGGTTGCTGGAAAAGACCTATGTTTTGAAGGCTGCAGCGAGGAGTAGTCAGACCAGCTAATGACAAGAACGCATTGAGCACATACAGTTCTGCGCTTAAAGCGTGTCTTGTACACGACAGCTGCTGTCGACTCCTCGCGCGGCAGCAGCAGCAGCGTGTTGCATTGTTATCTCAGCAGGTCCTGCTGGTGGTGCCTGCTAAGCAGGGTGGGAAGGTCAACCAGGTTGACCAATGACACCCCAGTACAGTCCAGCTACTGACTTTTTTGATCCAGTCTGAAAACCCCTAACAGTCCAGCAACTGACTATCTGGAGATTCCTGTGACCATTGGGTGTTACAATACTCCCATTTCAAGTAACCTTCCACTGGAGAACCAAATTGCATGCATCAACTGTGTACAGTGAACAAATGCAGCAGGTGCTCAGAACACCTTGCGGCAACATCAGCCTATGACTTGTCAGCACAAGCAGCACATGGATCTGGTGCAGAATTACAAGCAGGTGGGTGCAACTTGTATATCAGCAACTTGTCAGTGATTGCATAACGTTATCCGATGAGGCGGCCTGACGATAAAACATGTACAAGCTACTACTACTCGTAGTACTAATACTCAAGGCTTTCCACCCAGGTGCCTGCATGGGTACCCGTAGGGAGCCAACTGATGGCTCTCAGGGGAACAACCAAAGTGATTATTACACAACATAACTATAATCACAACACTCGTTGCAACCCAATACAACTATACTATAGATAGTATTTACAAGCATTGCAAATGATCTGGCAAACCAAACCATGGCAGCAGATGCTGATATGGTGTAACCTGACCAAGGCACCATATCAGTCAAAATTCTCTCAATCTTACTAAGGAGTAGTAGTAGTCATATCAATAGTCAACTAGTAATAGTCATGTCATCTTCAGACGACCACAATATGATCACACACAAACAAGTGGTGTAGCCCAATGGTGCATGCCATGCATCAGGTTAGTCCAACTCAATCATAAGTTTGGACCTCCAACCACCTTGCAACCACACACATGTGCACATTTAATCACATATCACCCTGTGCCCAAGAAGCGCAAGCTACAAGTCTATAAAGAAGTCCCACTGCAGTTTGCACCACTTGTGAAGTGAGCTTATCTGCATGATGTCACACCATTGAGTACAGTTTGTTACAGACAATTGAACAAAACCTGTAGCGGATAATTGTAATTGTTGAGTTTCGGACAGGTTGTGCCAGATGTCATACAACCAACAAGGGAAGAAGGGTTGATATTGACTGGGTAGTCGACACCATAAGGTGTATCTGCACAGGTAGCTTTCTGTGTTGGCTGTGGGTGACACTCCTTGACCACAGTGGCATTGGTACTGTCTGGCCCAAACAGAGGGAATGAATAATCAATGGGTGCTGTTGGACAATTGATAGTTGCTACCTGCTCCTGGCAACCTCTGAGAGTGCCTGATGGGCCTACTGTATCTTTGACCAGCACCTTATAAGTTGAGTAGTCTGCACCCGAGGCACCAGCAGTGCTTGAGAACGTGCAATCTGTCCTGCCACCTCGACACTCAACTATGAATCTCTGTAGGGCAAAAGCATCCGTTATTGGCACCCCGGGCATGATGGCCAGTGTATCTACTGGGCATGGGGTTTGTGTATAGGGATTGAGACAGCCAACAAGGTTATTCCCCTCGGCATCAGAGTACACTGGGACTTTAAAGGTGCCATAATTGGACACTGTGTCGCCTGGACAAGTGGTGAATGCTTTACCATCAGGTCCCTTGACAGGTGCCACACATCCATATAGTTGTCCAACGTTGTTCGGCAGAACATGGGGGATTCCACGGTAGAGGGAGATGGATGGTTGGCTTTGCCCATTGCTGTCAGCAACTGTGGGTGGACATGTGGCATCTGCTGTGTAACATTCTGCGGGGACCCCCAGATCGCTTACAGAAGGGGCAACCGGTATTGGGAAGCCTCGTGCATAACAAGCGGTCAAGCTATCTAAGCAGGCAATAATGGCTCTTGTGGCATCTCTGCCAGAAGGAGGGGGGGACCGGGTATACGGCAAGTTGGGGGCTGCTGCGCAAGTGGAGGTCAGCTTGGTGCGGCATTGCACAATAGCCCCTCCCAGCCAAAAGGGAATGTAGGTAGGGGGACATGCCGACGCCACAGCTTGAATGCAGCCCAGTAGAGGTGCTGCACCTGATGAGTTGAACACAGAAGTTCCATTCTGGTATGTACCAAATACGCTTGAGGCACAATTACTAGCACTTTGAGTTGGGATGCATCCCTGGAGGCCACCTTTGGTGTCATACAATGTGAAGTTGTAGCCTGTGGGGCATGTCACAGTGCCTTGTGGCATGCACTGAAGGGTGGTGGATGCATCGAAATTCCCGTTGTCAATCGCCTTGACAGCCACTGGGTAGGCGGCAGGACAGCCTCCGACAGGCAACTCAATGCAGGCAATAGTCTCGTTGATTGAATTTACTACCTGTGTGGTGAAGGTCTTGATGGCAGCAGGGGAATTGGTGGTTGGGCATGCTGTGACGGTTTGTGGACGACACTGCTTCAGCACCAATGTAGCATCCTGGTATGGCACAGGGTATGCTGCTGGGCACACGGTGGTGACGCCTGTATCATCTACACAACCCACCAGGTTGGCATTTGACAAGGTGTTGCTGGTGTAGATGGGAAGGGTGAAGCCAGCTTGGAGGCAACTGTCAGTGCCAGGCGTGGGTCTGCAGTGCTTGAGGATGGCCGGGTCACCTGCCTTGGCGGCGGCATAGTAAGGGAAGGGATATGCCACTGGGCAGATACTGGTTGATGCACTACAGCCAACCACTTGATCAGAGGGCCCAATGCGTAAGGGGTATGCACCGTTGAACACTGGGTATGCGGCCAGTATGGCTGTTGGGCACTGTCCATTGATCAGAACATTCGGTAGTGCACAAGTGACCACAGTTGGGGGGGTACCAACAGTCGTTGAGGCGAACAGCTGGATAGGGCTGCTGGATGGGCACGTTGAGTTAGGGGCCAGGCATGTGAGGGTCTTCACAGTACCAGCAGTATCTGGATCTGTTCCAACCACACTGATGGGGAAGTTGACAGCTGTCAAAGCTGGACATGTGCCTGCTGTGGCACCAATTGCATAATCATCAAGTGTGAAGCATCCAACCAACTGGCCAGAGGCTGTGCGGGCATTGATGGTGAATCGCACTGCTGGGTTAGCGCCTTGAACGAATTTGGGGCAGCTGGCAGCATTGTCACACTTCTGCAGTTGGAAGGCTGTAGCAGACTCCCGATATGCCACTGGGTAGGCAGTAGGGCACTGACCATCATTTTGACACAACCGACCACGTTTCCACTGGTGGCGTCACTGATCTGAACGCCGAAGCCAGTGAATGTGCAGGCTGAACCAGCAGGGTGGCACTCCACAATAGCCGCTGAGTAACCGGCAACCAGGAAGAATGGATACTGGGTGGGGCAGGTAGTGATGTTGGCCAGGCACAACTGAATGGCACCAGAAGCGTCCTTGGCAGGGATAGGGTAAGCAGAGGGGCAGGCGAAGGCGGGGCTGGCCAGGCAAGCTGCCAGGGTTGTGCCGTTGTAGGCGGGCACTAAGAAGCCAGGGTCAGTGCAGAGGCACCTGCCTGTGCCATTATCCTTACTGTTTGGCACCAGGGCTGAGCAGTTTAGCTGCAAGCAGTGAACAGGTAGACAGCATCAGTCAGCTTCCAACATACAGGCTACTAATTAGCAACTACTCACCATACTACACCAGGCTGATAGACTGCTGATGATGGATCAGCATGTGTTCATTTATAGAGACACACTACTAGTAATTCCTCCATGAGCGACTATGTTGGCTTCTCCGGGGTGCCCCTCTGGGGCCAGGTTGTATGGTATGGTATGCCATACCGGGTATGTATGATCCCACTTGACTTGGGAAAGACAAACGTATGGCAAACTCAGTTCATGGGATGAACATCAACTGTCAAGCTAACTGCACACTGTGCAGGGCATGCCGGCTACTTGAGCATAGATGTGGCTTGTCAAGCAACACTCACTGATACTGGGCTTGGGCTTGCTGGTGCTGGGCTTGCTGGTGTTGGGCTTGCTGGTGTTGGGCTTGCTGGTGTCGGGCTTGCTGGTGCTGGGCTTGCAGGTGCTGGGCTTGCAGGTGTTGGGCTAGCAAGAGTAGGTGCTGGGCTGGGACTTGCCGGTGGTGGTGGAGGAGGAGCCTGAGTGCGGTTGCAGTTGGTGGCATCAACGTAAGGGGCTGGGCCCCTGGCAATGTTTGGGTTCCACTGGCCAGCCTCTGTGAGCAGCAGCATCACACAGAAAACAGGTGTAATTAATGCCGGTAATGCTAGCATCTTTTGTGTGCAATTCAAGGAGTATAAGCTTTTCTCCATGTGAACAAATGCCACATGGGCGGGTTTATATCTGGACACTGTTCATGATCATGGATTGTAGCCTACATGATGAACCATGATGAATGAGCTCTTTCAGATAGGCTATATCTTCAGCAGCTTTACTGCTCAGCAGCAATAGTATTATGTATGGGGCCCAACACCAGCAGTACTGCACTAGTGCCGATGTACGTAGCTGCAGCAGTACTACTATCATGTCTGCGGTGTACTAGTACACTTTCTCTGTACGGTCCTGTACAGAAACCAGGCTGGTTTCTGACTGGCAAGGCATGACTGCCGGAAACTCACGGTTGTACCTGATGCTGTACTTGGCTGTGTTGGCCGCAGCAATCAGCTTGGGGTAGAGAGAGGGGCTGATACCACCTGTGCATGCATTTCTCTTGGCACCACGGAAGAGCACAGTTTGATCATTTTTGTTGTCAAGACCTACCCAGCTCACTGCGGAGCGGAAACCAGCAAGGTCGCTGGTGCCCTCCTGCAACACAATGCAGGATAGCATTGGTGGCAGTCAGCAGCAAGTTATAGCAGCAGTGGCCCACCGGTGGCAAGATTCATCCCCAGATTATACCTGGCACTGCCTCGCAATTTGTTCACTGAAAGCCAGCCAGGTAACATCATGTTGTTGTAAGGCGCATCACAATGGTCTCAGAAGCATGTGCCAGCCATTGGATGGCTGGCACATGCGTGCATGTCACAAGTCGGCTGCTGAGGCTGTTTTGTGCACTGCAACTGTTAGTAGTTGCCGCAACTACAGTGCTTTTCGTAACAATCTCCACCGTTGTACTACAGCAGTAAATTCCAGAAGTTGACCGTCGTGACCAACTTGAACTTGAAGTTGGTGTGCCTGCTGCCAGACAGCTGCAATGCTTCAAGCATCACTACTACTGAGCAATACACAACATACCACTGCTATTGGACGATCTGTGTTAGGTGTAGCTTACTTTGATATCCTTGCAGACTGTATCCAGACGTCCAGTAACGCTGTCAGCAATGCTTTGTTTGTTTGCACCTACAAAGTAAGCTCTAACATCGGCCACCAGGTTGTCACGCAGCAACCTTGCAGCAGCCACGTCGGAGCACTTCCCAGAAAAGGTCACTGCAACCTGCACGAACTGCCTTTTTGTGGGGTCTGCGGCAACCTGAAGATCGCGAGCTGCCGTGGCTTGCCCCACCACGAGGCAAGCCAAGAGCAGCGGCATGAGCCGCACGACGCCACGCATATGTAGACCTGGTATACAAATATATATCCTGCAGATACGACGAAGAGACAGGAAGCGGTTGAGTTCAGATAGGGGAAATCCGCCAGAAGGTTGCAGCTGCTCTGCGTTACTGATAAAACAGGCATGCAGCGTTGGTGCGCAAATATAAAGACAAGCAAGCAACGGGGAGGTGAAATGCGTTGCGACAAAGCGCCAAATACTGCCGGCGGTGGTGCTTTGACTTGAGAGCAACGTCAGGTTGCGAGGAGGAACTGCAGCTGCTACACTGAAACAACATACTTTACATGTAGGATACTAAGGACGCCTGCAAACCTTGAGCTGAGAGTGATTTCGCGAACGAATGGAAATGCCCACGATTGATCTTATTGGAAATAGGTATGGTGACGCTGTGGATGTGGAAACCTGCTACGAGCGGAAAAAGTACATCACGTGCACGAGAAATATGCACTTAGATACTGATAACCACCAATAGTCTGCGCTAGGCCATGGTTAGCCCCGCACGCCAAGCGCTTAGCGCCGCACACTAAGTTGCTACTTGAAAGTATATAGTAGCTTTCAGCTGGGATGTCCGGTCAGGGTCCGTGTAATGCATGACGTTAAGAAGTTACGGCGCAGAACGTCTGTAGAGCTGCTTCCATTGTCTGAAATCATCATAATAAAGTTGATAGCATTAGCAAGCATAGAAAAGCGTCACGAACAGGCGGATCAAACCGCATTGCAGTTGCAATTGCTGACTCTGGAACGTGTGTGGGCCCACGTGGTGCACCAGCACTGCGACGTTGCTTAACGTTTTGTCAAGTTTACCGTACATCATGAAACATACCGGGATATTCTTGATCGTGACAGCATGGCTACCGTAACAACTTGTTACGGCCAGAGGAGCTGTCTGGTCATCATGACCAGCTGGTGCAGATCTGCAGGTATCTAGATATCGGTCATCGTAATTGAAACCAGCCATAACGTACTATGGTCAACTGTTAATCGTTCAAGGTTAGATCCTGAGGGATCTATCCCGGGTTTACAGCTGCTACTTGTGTTACAGTGGTCTCAACTGAAGTAAACGAAATTTAGCCATGCGCATGCAGCAAGTTGAATTGCTATGGTAAATGCAAATTGAGTCATGGTTGCTATACAGTGCTGGCGACACTGATGGCACTGCCCGGTGCCTCAGAGGCACTGGCATCATTTACGCAGCGCTGCTATAGTCTAGGCCCAAGCCTGATCATCAGGGCCCGGGACCCTGACAAAGAATCATCATACTACTACTACTACTACTACTACTACTACTACTACTACTACTACTACTACTACTACTACTACTACTACTACTACTACTACTACTACTACTACTACTACTACTACTACTACTACTACTACTACTACT
>JABEVS010000679.1:0-23963 GCA_018290735.1 Coelastrella sp. MACC-549
GCAGCAGCAGCAGCAGCAGTTGCAGCAGCGGGGCAAGATGTTTTTGTACTCTAGTCCACAACCATCATGCGTAACAGTCCCATAAATTTGTGGCAGTGCTGCCAGTCTATCAGCAGGTGTTGCTTGTTTCAGCAGTTGTGGCACCAAGCTGCAGGCGCATGATGAGAGTCAGTCAGCTTTGCTGGCATGGCCACAAGGAGGGCAGTTCACGAAAGTTGACAGCAGCAGCAACAAGTACCTGCCTCGCTGAGTTTCTGTGTGAAATATGTCAACCGAGTGAAGCATGTCAATGGTCTGACAACACAACTGCACCACTACCACCCAACATCTGGCCCGTCATCATCCCCTGCTGATGGAACTCACCCTGAAAGCACCCGCTCCAACTCTACCCACAGCAGCAGCAGCGATAGCGGCAGCAGCCGCTGCTGCTGCTGCATCCTCCTGTGATGCCTCATGCCTGCTGCTGCTGCGGGTCTTCATGTGCCGATGTCTGGCCCTACGCTGCTGCTGCTGCTGCTGCAGGGCTCTGGGTCGTCTACCAGCAGCAGCAGATGGGCCTTCATGCCATTGCTCGTGACCTGCTGCTGCTGCTGCTGCTGCTGCTGCTTGCATAGCCAGGTAAGGATGTGCATCAGCGTCCAGGCCTGGAGGTTGATCCGCTGCTCCCAACCTCACAGTGTCTGGAAACTCAATGTCACCAAAAGTTGCCCGCGCATCTTGCCACCAATACTGCTGCTGCTGCTGCTGCTGCTGCAACACGCAGCGAGCTCCAGCAGCAGCAGCTGTTGTCTCCTGCACCTGCTGACTGTCATGACCCTCCGATGTCCTGCCCACTGCCATCTGCTGCTGCTGCTGTTGCTTGCTGCAGTCGCTGCTGCCACCAGACGACTGCTGCTGCTGCTGATCACTGCTGCTGCGGCTTCCAGGAACCCCGTAGTGTTTAGACATCCAAAAGGTGTGAGGATCAAAGTGATGCTGTTGCTGCTGCTGCTGTTGTTGTGGTGGGCCGACAGTGTCCATGGACCGTTGCTGCTGCTGGCTTTGCTGCTCACCGCTGTGTGTCTGCAAGAACCTGGACATGAGCAAAGGGTCGATGCGTGCTGCTGCTGCTGACCCTGAAGTGTGATATGAAGGGTCCATGACGGCAGCCACCCGCTGCAACCCCACATTCACAGCAGCTTTGACCAGCGCTGCTTCTGCTGCTGCTGCTGCTCCTGCTGCATCGTCGTTGACAGGGGAGGTTGATGGTGACATGGACAACTGCTGTTGGTGCTGCCGGGCAAGGCTGTGCGCTGCTGCCATTGCAACATGCTGTGCAGCTTCCTCCGGCAGCATAGACCTGGGTGGTAACATTGCATGCTGCTGCTGCTGAATGCCACTGCTGTTGGTGTGCACTGCTGCCAGCCATGGTGCACTGCTGCCAGCCTGATTCTTCGGGCCTAAAGCAGGGTTTGCCAAGGATGTATTCTGCTGCTGCTGGTGCTGAAGGTGTGCTTCTGATCCAGGATCACTGGATTTCCTTTGCAGTGGCAGCGCTTGTGCAGTTGTGGGCAAGGCAGGCAAGGGCTGCTGCTGTTGCTGCTGCTGCTGCTCCTGAGCGATCAGCATCTTCTGAACCTCCTCCGCCTGATCACTCAATGTCAGCACCCCCTGCTGCTGCTGCTCACTGCTGTTCTGAGCAGCAGCAGCAGCATCTGTGCTGTCAGAGTCAAACATCACAGAGTGCCACTGATCCGGGTAGGGCTGATGGATGGCCTGCCAGGCACCTGCAGAACCCCATCTCACAGGTTTGGGTTTTAGCACTCCTGATTTGGAGGGTTTAAGCCTGTACTTGCTAGGGTTTAGATCTGCTAAGCTGTGGCAGTTTGTACCAGGTACAGGCTGTGACACTGACCTACGAATGGCTGCAGGAGTGTTCAGCAGCAGCACCATGTGCACAGGCAGGGCTGCCACTGCTGCTGCTTGTGTGCCCTGCAGGACAGGATCAGCTGCCGAAGGGCGCACAGATACAGCAGCATCTCCACACAGCTGCTGTTGCTGCTGCTGCTGCTGCTGGTGCCTACTAATGGCGTCGCTGCCATCCCTCAACTGATGCTGCCGCCAGCCCTCTGACCCCACTGCTGCTGCTGCTGAGTTCCCGCTGACTCCAGCACCTCCCTTCACACTCACACTCCCTTCCCGGCCCTGTGCTGCTGCTGCTGCTGCTGCACTGCTGCGCTGCTGCTGTGAGTACTGCAGCTGCTGTACTGCCTGCTGCTGGTAGTGCTGTGTGAGCTGCCGGTCCTCTTGTCTGCTGCTGAAGACTTCTTGCCAGGCCAGATCCTGCAGCCGGGCCAGTCTGTGCAGCTCATACTCTGCTGCACAAACTGCTGCTGCTGCTTCAACATGAGAGACCTGATCATGAAGAACGTGCGATCACCCAGGCTGTCACGCAATGACTGGGGACTGATGTCCTGTTGCTTTTGTTTCTGCTGCAGCTGCTGTTGTTGCTGCTGTTGTTGCTGTAAAGCTGTTGCAGCCTGAGCATTAAAATCCTGCTGTTGCTTCTGGATGTGCTGCAGCTGCTGTTTTTGCTGAAGAGCTGCCGCTGCCTGAGCATTGGGCTCCTGCTGTTGATTCACTGCAGCTGCATGCTTCTGAACCAAGGCTTGCTGTTGTAGGTTCATTGCCGCTGCATGCTGTGCTGCCACGGCTTGCTGCTGTAAAGTTGCACCAGATGGTAGCACAGACAGCACACCCAAGTTGTTGAGCATGTACAGCTGCTCCTGTTGCTGTTGATGCTGTTGTTGCTGCTGCTGCAACTGCTGCTGCTGCTGCTGCTGTAACGGCACTAACTGATGAGGCAGTGACCAGCTGCCTGTCACTGTGCTGTTCCTGCTGTGGCCTGGAGGTCCTGCAGCAAGAGCAGCGAAACGACCATCGCCAGGACCTGCAACAGCGGAACTTGCTGCTGCTAGTTGCTGCAGAAGCTGCCTCTGCTGCTGTTGCTGGTGCTGAAGCAGCAGTAGCTGTTGCCCTTGAGACAAACCTTTGACAGGATTGATCTGCCTGTGTGCATTGTTGATGGCAGCAATTGATTGTCCAGGTGCAGGAGCAGATACTGGGGGCCAAGTTATACCAACATTCACCGCCGATGGCGCCTTCTGTTGCTGGTGGAGACCGCACTGTTCATATTGGAGTGGCTGTTGCTGTCGCTGCATGTGCTGTGTACTACCCACAGATGTGAGGCCAGCAACTGTGTGGCCTGTGTGCTGTTGTTCAGGGGTGGTTGCTTCTGGGGTAGCTGCAGACTCCGGATGGCGGGCTTTCAACTGCTGCTGCAGGTGTTGCAGTACCTGCTGCTGTTGGTAACTATGGTACGACAAGTTTTGCATAGCGTTTGGTGTGATGCCACCAACTGCAGGCAGGTGCAACTGCTGCACAGGCCATGCCTGCTGATGATGTGTACCCGATGCTGGAGGGGCCTGATGAGTCATTGATTTGGGCAACAAGGTGTGTGATCGTCAGTCTCGTCAAGGTAAGACTACAGATGGTAGGCAAGCGGGGCCTTCGTTGTGGATGACTCATACTGAGAACCTGTCAATTGCTTGCACAGCCCATATCTAACGACATCCACTTTGCAGTTGTGGAATCGATGTCGTACAAAATATACATGCGTTGGAAACAACACCAGACACAGGAGGACAGGATGTAGTGCGATATCACAACCAAGGAGGTTCCGGAGAGATAGTTCGATAATGCGATCAGTATCAGAAGCTTGTTGTGTATAAGCAGGGAGATTGAGAATCGCATACGGTTTTTGTGACGAGCAACTTGCTGAAATTTGTTACTCCTGGCGAGCTTCTTTGGGGAGCTTCCTGCTAAACTGTGATGAGAATTGCAAAATACTTTGGAGTACAGAGCTGTTGATCTGCCCGCCAGACAGCACGATCAGGGCCATCACCCTCCATCACTGAGGCTGCCCCCTCATCGAGCGGGCGTGTTAAAGCTTTTCCTGAATCAATCGTTTGATAGCTGCTGCCGACATCATAGTATCAGGATATCAAGGTCTCAACAGCAATAGCACAGACAGCACAGCCAAGATGGCTGACATACCACCTAATCAAACCATCTACGTGCAGAACTTGTATGAGAAGCTTCCGAAAGAAGGTACATGCGATCTACTGAAGCTAAGAGCTAGCTCAGTCGTTCTGCTTAGCTGTCCTCCTCTGTAGCTAGGTATTGCAGCATCTGCTGTTCTCACTCCTGCATCCTGATGTGCTTTCGCTCTGATGTGCTTTCTATACATGTTTTGTCACAGAGCTGCGGAAGGCCCTCTACGCTATGTTCTCACAGTTTGGCAAGATCATAGACGTTGTGGCTTTGAAGACTTTGCGATTGCGGGGGCAAGCGTGGATTGTTTTCTCGGATGTTGCAGCAGCCACAAACGCTAAGAATACTATGCAAGGGTTCCCGTTCTTCGAAAAGCCAATCGTGAGCACGTTGGAAATTGCAGCATCAGCAGGTGTAGGCAGTTGATAGTTGCGCAGGCGCCCACATAGCTGGTTCAGGACAGTGACAGCTGAGTCAGCAGCGTTGCTGCTAATGTGCTTTGCCGTAATGTTAGGGCTCTGATCTGCAGCCGAAAATGTAGATGTCTCTTTGAGGTCACAGATAGCAGAAGAAAAACCACACCAGCAATATATAGTATGCTTTACACTGTTTTGCGCGGCTGCCCAGAAAAGTGCGCTTGAATTAGCCTGCTGCTGCCGTTATGGGCAGCAACAAGGCGGCCTTTCAGATAGCAGCAGCTATACTCCTGTTCTTTATCTGCATATTTCACCTTCTGCATCTGCACTTCTGCTGCTGTCTTGTCCATCGTGTGCGTGCCTGCTGTGGCACACAGCGCATCAGCTTTGCTCGCACCAAGAGTGATGCTGTGGCCCGGCTAGATGGCACCTACAAGCCAGACAAGGAGAGAAGCAGGAAGAGCCAGGCGGCACGAGGTGCGTGTTTGGAGGTGTGGGTGGCTCTGAGGGTGCACAAGGCAGTGGGCTGCTGCTATTGCCGTCGTTGTACAGGGGTGCACCTAATGTGTGTTGACAGAGCCACAACTGTCATGTGCTGAAAGAAATTAGAAACTTCAAATTCTGTTACATCAAGCATATGTAACTAAGTTTCAAAAATTTTCATCATCCTAAACGTAAAAACAAATATATAACTCTTTCTCAAAAGCACTGCTGGTGCTGGCAGCCACAAACAGACAGCCATCAACTCAAACTTGTGTTTTGGGGACAAGGAAGGACTCTACTCCGCTGTGTTTTGGGGATAAGGAAGGATTCTACTCCGCCCGACTCAAAGCTGGGCTCACCTGCTGGTGGCGACAGATGCAGTGCACAGCGTATTGCTCGCGCGCAATACATCAGCAGCCATGCAAGATGTGCAGGTGTCTCTTGATTACAGTGCAGTCAAGGAGGTGTTATGCGAGCCCACCTGTGGAGCATGGGCTGTTCAGCGATCTGGTGTATTCCACCCCCACTCTGGGATGAGCTCACCTGCTGCTCTCACTGCTGCTGCTGCTGCTGCCGCACTCCTCCAACCGCCAGAGACGCTGATCAAGCGCACCCAAAAGCCCGGCGGTGCTCCAGCAGGGGTGGCCCCAGGTGCTGCTGCTGGCCCTGCTGGTGCTGCGCCGCCCAACAAGATTCTGTTTGCTGAGAACCTGCCTGAGGCGACAACAGGACAGATGCTGACAATGCTGTTCCAGCAGTACCCAGGGTTTATGGAGGTAGGAAGGGGAAAGGGCTGCAAGTAGTGTTCTTGTCCTGTTACATTATACTCATTGATACGTATGTCTGCTTGAGCGCAGTACAAAGCTTTGCTTGGTAGTACACTTGGTATAAACAAGCATAGCAGGCAGGGATGCAGGAAGTGAGGGGCATGTCTGAGGGGTATGAGGCTCTGGGCTAGATGATTCACCCCACTTGACAGTTGACACTTGCAAGCAGTTGTAGTGTTCAGTCAGTTGACAGCAGCTGATGTTGCCAAGTGTTACTGCTAGTGAGGTACATGTCGACTGTATTGGGGTTTAAAGGCATGAAGAGGACTTGGCCGTTCTGTTGTGAGCCGGCCCGCGATACACAGCATTTGCCAGCATCATGGTGATTCGCAGCTTGCATGTGTGTAGTCTGAGATTGCTCAGCATGTCAACAAGGGTTGATGGCTGGTACTCTAACAGGCAATGCTGAACCAGCAGCTTTCTGAACAGGGTGATGCACCTTATCATCGCTCCATGTCACCTTGAATCACAAGATGTTCAAGGTGCCTCTGCTGTTGCTATCTGCTGCAGGTCCGTATGGTTGATGCCCGACCTGGCATTGCATTCATTGAGTTTGACAGCGACCTCAGCTCAACAACAGCGATGAGCGGGCTGCAGAGCTTCAAGATTACACCGGATAAGGCAATGCAGCTCAGCTTTGCAAAGCAGTAGCAAGCAGCGAAAAAGGAGCATTGGTCAACCGAGAAAAAGCAACATGAGGGGCCTAAAGGCAGCAGAAGGAGGAGGAGGCTGGGCATGAGCAGACACTTGTTGGCAGCAACAGAGCTTTGCAGAAACTAGGAGCCCCAAACTTGCTGGGGCAACTGTATCAGTTTACTGTGAGTTGGCCCACATACCCAACCATTGGCCTGCTATCCTGTTATCCGCCTGCAGCTGCAGCTGGCACATGGGTTGAGCACTTGCATGTATGCTGTGGATTTCAGAATGTGTGCCGAGGAGTTCTTGGAGCCACAGTGGCCTAAGGGGTCTTGAGCCGCGGACCAGGCTGCTGCTGTGTAGGATGGTGGAGTATACTGTACCGGGACAGCCTGAAGACTCCTGAATGCTGCACACAGTACTATCCAGCTGCTAGCGTACTCAACCAAGCTTGAAGGTATAAGCAGTTGGTGGTGGCATTGGTGGCTCACAGTTGCCCCTTCGTATATTTTGTCATGCTGTGTTCGCGTCTTTGCCACAGGAACCACCAATTGCAACTGTGTTGGCGATGTCGTCAGCTGCTGCCAATCCAGTCAATAATCCTTCAGCCTTATTGGCACACTGTGATCTAGTAAAGGCAAGGGCGTAGCAGCGGTTGCAGGATGTGATGTTTGGACCCTTGTGACATATTTGGTCTTGCTGATGGCTGGCTCAGTTGCAGCAACCTGTAGAAAACTGCACAGGACTTGACAGCCCTGGTCGGACACACACGAAATCAAGCCGGGAAGTCCCTACACTGGAATATAAAGCCCCTCCCAAAGTGTATCAACTTATAGTTATGATCTGTTATGCATCTGATGCGCTGAACACTCCAATAATCTCTAAATACTTGACAGAACAGTCCCTTGCACTGGGCTGGTTCAAAAGTACACAGCCTCTCGGAGCACACATCCCCAGCTGCAATGGTGCAGCCTTTGATCATATTCCAGTTGCCCGCATTGGCCCTACAAATGATGCTGTGAGCATGCACACGTCAATTGTGCCACCAGCACATTTTTGCTTTCAAATGGATGGCCCCTCTGCGACAAGGTAGGACGTGCAAGATATGCATTTGTGACCAAACAATGTTGGATGATGCTGGATTCTGGTAAAGGAAGTACACTCGCACAAGCGAAGGTCATGCGAGGTCGCACTGTTACGAGAGGCCTCCCGACGGCTGCAAGAACACACTCCATCGCGAGCGTTAAATTATTTGTTTTTGGTTTTATCAGCATTTGCGCTGCTGCTATAGGTTGGGCGTTCCTGAACACGACAGTCGTCTGTTGGCAGTTTATTGCACACATAATCCGCTGATATGGGGCATTTATAGCACGACTATGGTGCACACATATGCACAAGTTCTCCCCTCCTTCGGACTGTTCACGCCGCTGGACCTCCCCATAGAGGGTGCTCTGCGCACATCGCAGCAGGTGATTATGATCTCAAAGCCTTTGATGTGCACGCTGAGGGCCTTTCCTGCGGCGCATGGCTTCCAGTCCATTGAGTCTTCCAAACTAGATGCATCATCAGCAGTACTTCAGAAGTCAAGCCATTGAAGGTTCCTCTGCTGTCCATGATGTCTTCAATGGATTAATACTTATAGTTATACGAGCATATGCACTTCAAAGCATGATGCATCCTGTCCACCATCTGCATCTGCGCTATCCTCAAAATCACCTGCAGGGCATGCAGGGCCTCTCAGCTCAGTGGCGCCGGGAAGTTCAAATAGGATGTGGATTACAGAACCTGGGCAACAGCTGCTACCTCAACAGTGTTCTACAGTGCCTAGCTCACCTGCCGCCTCTGGCCAATATCTGCTTAGCAAAACAGCACTCCCGTGTCTGCAAACTAAGCAAAGAAAACAAGCCATGCATATGCTGCACATTTGAGCGGCAGGTGCTCAGCATTTTGAACAGCGACCAGCACTGCAATGGCTACAGAGGCGCAGTGGCGCCCAGTGCTATATACAACAGCGTGCATTTCTTGAACAAAAGTCTCCTGCGTGGTCGCCAAGAGGATTCTCATGAGCTGTTAAGGTCGCTTGTTGACGCCATGGAGAGGAACCTGCTGAGACAAGCAGGCAACTACAACCCACAGAGGCCACCCAAGGTGTGCAGTCAAACCAGCAGTCTGTTCGCTTGCCAGGGCATCAGCAGTATTATTAGCTGTGGTGTAAATCATGGTCGGTGGCAGCAGCCGCTAAGAGGTCCCAAACGGCCTCTGAAGGTAGACCGCAGCCAGCAAAAACATGACCACGGCCACAAACATGCTGCAGGATTGGCAGTATGCAACCAGCAAGCTGTAGCAGGATGCAGGGTGCCCGCTTAACAATCACACACGTGATTGACTTGTGATGTGTCAGGTCTGAGCGTACAGTATGCCAGCCCCCACTTGTCCTCTTTCCGATATTCCTGCTGTTTGCATTTATCTCTTCTGCAGCACCCTCGGACGCTTGTGAACCAGCTTTTTGGTGGCATCCTGCAGTCTCAGGTGCGCTGCCTGGTGTGCCGCCACGTCAGCGCCACCTGGGACCCCTGCATGGACATCAGCCTGGAGCTGGGGGCAGCATGCAGCAGTGTGGAGGACGCACTCAGCAGGTTCACAGCGGCAGAGAAGCTTGACGGAGACAACAAGTACAGGTGGGCGGGTGGGCGTGTGCGGGTGGCAAACAGGGCCATAGATGATCAGCAGAAGTGCAAGGATACCTCCAGTACCAAGCACATGTATCACTGCTGTTGTGGTGATGGAGTCGGCTGTGTGGCTGCATCTTGTGTTCATGTTCACTACTGTCACCACGGCCTTCACTGGGTCATCAGGTGCAGCAGCTCTAGTAAAATCAGCAGTAGGTGCTGCAGTGATGTCACTTAAGAAGATTGCAGTTGTGTGCAGATCCCCCAGTAGTGTTTGGTTGGGGTACAACAACAGTAGTGTGACCAAAGTGCTTGCTTGTTCAATGGATGATGTACTGCGTACATGGCTCACTTTGTTTCATAGACCTAAGCTTGCTGCTGAAAGCGGAAGCTGTGCACAGCACTCACAGGTCTCATGTGCTCTCATTGCTGTCTGCAGGTGTGAGGGCTGCAAGCAGTTAGTGCCAGCACACAAGCAAATGACAATCTATGATGATCCAAACGTGCTGGTCATTCACTTGAAACGCTTTGATGGAATTTTTGGGTCGAAGATCAGTAAAGAAATTGCATTCAGTGAGACGTTGGATCTTGAGCCTTACATCTGTCCAAGCAGGCGGTACTGCAACAGCAGCAGCAGCAATGGCGCTAGCAGCAGTGGTAGCAGCTTGTTGAACGGTCACAGCGGCAGCGGCAGCAGTTATGCCAGCAGCAATGGCTACAGCAATAGCAGCAGCTTGAACAACGCAGTTCACGGCCAGTGCAACAGCAATGGCAACAGCAAAAGCTGCAGTCAGCAGCTGCAGACCGGCCGCAGCAGTCCTGGGCAATATGTTCTTCACGGAGTCCTGGTGCATCACGGGTACACCGCCAACAGCGGCCACTACCTGGCATATGTCAAGGATGGGGTGCCACCAACTGGCCACTGGCACTGCATGAATGACTCACAGGTGTGTGCTGGTATGGGCGCTGCAGCACACCTGCAGCAGTGACACAGCCATCTTGCCATGTGTGTGGTCAAGCTAGCTTCAGCGCACAGAATGAAGTTGTGCATGATCATGATGTGCTCAGGTGCTGGCATGCTGTGTCCACAAAGCTGCTGCTGTATGTGCTGGCAGCTTTGCATCCACCAGGCAGTCCAGGGAATTTCGTCATCTGCATCATCATCGCCACTGTGCTCACTGTCACCTAGGAGCTTCACTGGATACTCATCAGCCATCGGCTGTATGACCTGCTGCAGGTGTACCGTGTGAACGTGCCGACAGTGCTGAAGCAGCAGGCGTACATGTTGTTCTACGTGCGCACCAGCATGAAGCAGCAGGCACTCCTGCCACGCCAGACAGAGCAGCAGGCAGCAGCGCCAGCAAGCAGCAGCGGACGCTTGAAACGCAACAGCAGCTTAGACGAAAGGCAGCAGCAGCAGCAGCAGCAGCAACAGCGGTTGATCGGTCCTCAGTTGCCGCCTCATTTGCTGGTGAAGCGCCAGAAGTTGCAAGAGGAGCCTGGTAAATCTGATATTCAGCAGCAGCAGCAGCGGGCTTGTAATGGAGGGTTGGTTGAGACTCAGCAGCAGCAGCAGCAGCATGGACCTGTGTTTGGCCCACAGTTACCACCCTGGTATAGCAGCAGGCGGCAAGGCAACTGTGAGCAAGCTGAGGCCTCTACTGTTGCTGCAAAGGCAGTGACTGCAGCTGATGCAGACACTAGGGGTGGCTCCAATGGAGCAGCAGCAGTTGCTGCTGACACTGCTGTTGCTGCTTCTGGACAGCAATTCTTAGCTTGGGCTAAATCTAAGTCAATGCACAGCAGTGCTGGTCTTGAGGGAGCAGACCTTCAAACGCAACAGCAGCAGCCAGCAACACCAAACGTTTCCTGCCCGCCACAGCAGCAGCAGCAGCCACAGCAGCAGCCAGCAACACCAACCCCTTCCTGCCCGGCACAGCAGCAGCAGCCACAGCAGCAGCAGCAGTCTGACCCATGTGAGGCCCTGATTCAGCAGGCCATCTGTGCTGGTGTTGCTGAGGGTGTGGCAGGCATCAGCAGTGAGCTGAGGGAGTGGCTGACAGCACAGCTGAAAGAGGGCAAGCAGGCCGGAGTCACATACGAGCAGTGCAAGGCAGTGTATGCGAGCAAGTTAAGGCATCACGACCTGCTGAAGGGGCTGGCTCAGCGGCTGTTGCAGACACTGATAGAGAGGTTTGCCAGCAACAGCAGCAGCAGCTCAGACGCAACAAGGTAGGGGCCTGTGGCTGGTTAAGTGCTACTCACAGTGCAGTGCTACATAGCACACGTGTGCCAAGGCTATTGTTGTGGCAGCTTTATGACGGATATGAGGCGGAACCTCTTTGTTTGTGTCTTAAGGTGCCTTGGCGCAATCTTGATGCATTGGCACCGCAAAGCTTGCATTGTGGGGCCAAGACAGGTCAATTCAAAACTGCTGAGTGCTATCATAGCATAGCTAGCAATTTCCAGTGCAAGGTGACGATGTGGGTTGTGCCTACTAGGTGATTATGATGCAGGTATTTCTGCATGTGGTGCTTGCCAGTCACACACTTTGTTGTCCTTCTGGCACGGGCTATGGCATGCAGCCACATCAAAACTGCCGCCATTGTTGGACCAGAGCCTTTTGGCATATCCGATATGCAGTGCACCTGGCAGTCCCGCAGAATTAACTCAACACCACTTGCACACATTGACAGTCATGCACCAGCCCGCCAACATGACCCCACCGTACGCTGTGTCCCACGATCACAAACCGCTCACAAACCACTGTAGAATGCGCAGTGTATGTTTCGACATAGGCATCATGATCCTGCTGAGTCCAACAGCTTGGCCGTCTATATACAAGCCCTTCCTTAGTAAGGAACCTCAGTACGGAGGGTGGCTTGATTTGGGCTGTTTGCATTGCAGTTACGCCAAGTGTTGTTGGTTACTCGGAGGAAGAAACCTCCTTTTTCTGAACTCAGAGAATGTTGGCCCCAGCCTAGAGGCGAGAGGTGCCACGTTTGTGGAATTCTGCGGTCGTCGGTCCCATCAAAACGTTTCTCTGAAGATGTTCTGCAGCAGCCTGTTGCTCAGCATGGACAATGCATGGCAGAGGTTAAGCAGCAACTGACGCAGGGACATGCCACATTGTGAGGTAATCGTCAACACACCATAACCCCCGCCTGGAAGGTGCTGCAAGGTAGTAGAGTGCAGACTCACCAACCTTGAACTAGCAGCTACTATTGATGCCTCTCCCAGAACTACTACTGCTGCTGCTGCTGCTATTGCTGGTGCTGCTGCTACTGTTATTGCTGCTGCTGCTATTGCTGGTGCTGCCGCTATTGCTGCTGCTACTGCTGGTGCTGGTGCTGATGCTGGTGCTGCTGCTGATGCTGGTGCTGCTGCTACTGCTGTTACTGCTGCTGCTGCTGGTGCTGGTGCTGGTGCTGCTGCTGGTGCTGCTGCTACTGCTGGTGCTGCTGATGCTGCTGCTGGTGCTGCTGATTTTGCCATTGTCTTTAGTGGCCAAACAAGTATATCCGCGAGCTGATGTCCGACACCAACCAGTCAAAGCCTTCTAGCAAGCCTGCCCCTGTGTGTGCACTGCATGCTATGGTCTGTGTGTGTCGTTTGGTTATGCTGCCTAGCTCAAGGACCTGCAATAAGCAACAAATCACCAAAGAACATCAGTGTTGCACTGATAATGCATCTGACTGTCAGCCACACCCAGGTGTCTCAGGCAAGTTGATCAGGCTGCAATGAGTGGGGCTCTATGCTTCTAGCCTACTTACATGCAGCGAACTGATGTTTGGTTTCCATGCTGCTGTAGTTCGTACTGTTGCAGTACTGATAGCAGTGATCTGGTTGGATCTCATAAGTGCAGCAAAACTTGTTCTGCGTCAAGTCAGGCTGATGTTGCTCAGTGCTTACCTGTTCTATCTCCTGCAGTGAGAGAGCTGCTGCAATGTCCTGCTTGTTGGCTAATATCAATAGAGTGGCTCCAAACAGACGTTCTTCCTGTAACACCCCATGCAGCTCCTTCTTACAGTCTTCCAGTCTTGCTAAGTCTGCTGAATCTATGACCCAGATGAGTCCATCTGTCTTTTCGTAGTAGTTTCGCCAGTACGGGCGCAGGGTTTTCTGGCCACCAACATCCCAGATGTTGAGCTTGTAACTGCACAGCAGCAGCAAACCAACAGACCTGTCAAGGCAGGACCTTGTGAATCTCATGTACATGCTTGGAAACTCCTTCAGTTCATCACGATCTCAGACAACACCATACAAAAGCGAGCAAATGACAAGCCAGGGCCAAGGTGTCGTGCAATAAACAGCACATTATGCAGAGCTTTTTACTGCCTGGTAGCATGGCTTTTATGCCTCAGGTACGGTTTGCAGATTACCTAAATGAAGACTTCCTGAACCTCTTCGGTGAGGGATAAAGCGCACAGGTATGCTGAAGTGCAGTGGACAACTGCTCACCCCTTGAACTGCATGGTCTTGATATTGAATCCTAGTGTTGGGCTGATGGTTGTGATGTCCTCGCCGTTTAATCTTCGTACTATCGTTGTTTTCCCAGCATTGTCCAGACCCCTGCTAGTAGAAATTTAAGCGTTGGCTGCAGCAGGCAATCATACATGCTGATGGAGGGAACTGAAGTGCCGTGAACCTACACCATGAGCAGCCGCATCTCCTTCTCTTTCTGCTTCACCTTCTTGATTATAGTTAGTAAACCCATCGTGTTCGATGCAGCAGACGCAGCGAGCGAGCAGGCTGTACTTTGAACTCCCTGGCAGACTGGACTCTCGTTGATGCACTGAACCAGAACCCGAAGGAGGGAGAGACGGGGGAAGGACAGTTTACAAACGCAAGATCAGCGCACGCACTTTCTAGTGGTCCCAGCATGTCCCGTCACTTGGACGATCCCGCAACTGACCGCCACGATCGTGTCCAGGCTTTGATCAGCTCATTGAAGTGGAATTTTACACGAAGGGTGCCTCATCCAGCTCATTTACAGCACTCTGATGGGAAGATCTTCTAAAACATGCGGCAATCGATGTACTTCAACCAGCCTGCCAGAGCTAAGCACCCTGACAGCTTTTGAACCATAACCTTAACCCTGTATTATGGCAATGACACTGCCGTTAGGAAACCAGCTCCTGGCAACGGGCGCCCATCTGGTTGGGCCTGTGCCGTTCAGTTGCTGCAGCAAACACTCCAGCAGACTGCCACACACTCTCTTGCGGGCAGCGGCACGAGCTAGAATTGATGGTGCGCAAGATACGCTGAACGTCGTCATCACGGGAGGTAGCAAAGGTGGGGCCTGTGTGCTCAAGGCTGATTGCAACAGGGTACAGCAACAAGGAGCACTGGTGCGTGGCAGCGACTCCCCCTGAGATGACGTACAATTCATCGCATTCAGACATGCAGTTGCCGATGTTATGTGTGTAGAAACCTCTCAAGTGCAAGTGCGTGTTGGCAGGTCACTCAGTTGGCAGTGGCGTCACACAAGCAGGTCAAGTGCTGCTGCCATGAATGCTATTTGAGCCTTCAAGCAACATGTCATCAAACGATCATTGTAAACACCGACAGCGACACATCAAGCTGAGCCAATTACAGCACTGTTTGATATACAAGTGGACGCCATGGTGCAGCCCACCAGGACCCTCAACACCTCATTAAGTTGGCATCAATCAAGTCCACCAGTCTCAGTGTGTTGCTGCTGCAGGTCTGGGATTTGCCATGGCCCATGAGTTCCTGCAGGCTGGTGACAATGTTGTCATATGTGGACGAAATGAGCCCCGCCTGGCATCAGCTGTGCAGCACCTGCAGCAACACTCTGCACTGAGAGCGGCACAGGTGCAGGGGGTGTGCGCTGATGTGTCATGTGCTGCTGATGTGGACAAGTTGGCAGAGTTTGTTGCAAATAAGCTGGGAGTAGTGCACAGGTATGAACATGCTGACAGACCAATTTGCAGGCAGGCAGTTCCGGCACTGCATGGCTGGCCACCAGCAGCTGTGGTATTAGGCCACAGCAGTACTACGGCAGCAGCAACGGTGCTTGCAGCTTACAGCAGGTGCAGGTGGTGATCAGGCAGCCCACATCATTCACTGTGACATCAGCAGCCTGAGCAGCTCTGCAAACAACAACAGTTGTCAACATAACGAGCGTCTTTTGGACTGCTGCTGCTGCTGCTGCTGCTGCTGCAGATGGATAAACAATGCTGGTCAAGTCACTCAAAAGAAGCTGCTGCATGAATTGGATCCACAGGAGATACAAATGGTGGGTCAAGCACATTGTCATGCTGCTAAACTGGAATTCTGGCCCAGAGACTGGTCAGTATCAAGTCAAACAAGCAACGTCTTATGCAACAAGAGCATTGATAGCTCAATCCGCTGATGCAATTTAGCAGCAATGCCAAAATGTACAACAGCATATGGCACCCTGGCCCCTGTGGCTGCTGCTGCTGCTGCTGCTGCTGTAGGTTGTTGGTGTGAATGTCTTAGGCAGCTTGCTCTGCAGTAGAGCAGCCATACACCTCATGCAGCAGCAGTACAATAACCTCCGGCAGCAGCAGCAACAGCAACAGCAGGCGGCATCATATCATATCTTCAACATGGGTTTCAGTCAGTGGGGTGCTTCGTTCAGTAAGAGTGCTGTCACCCACAAGTCCACCAAGATGGCGCTGACTCAGCTGAACAAGAGTCTTGCAGAAGAGTTGAAGGAAGCGGGACTGGGGTACATTGGAGTGCACAACCTCAGCCCGGGTGAGGCATGATGATGTCTCAGCGGCATATGTCACCGGGAATAATCTAGGCACATCCGTCACTCGAACTTTATATACAACCACCCTGCCCCTCTCCTCAGATGTGTGAGGGGAAGGATTGAAGATTTTCGGACGGAATCAGAGGAAGCAATGTGCCAGAGGAATGTATCAAGCTTCAGTGTACTGTGTCAGGCTGCTATTGTTATTGTCACAGTACCAGCCTTACACAGTGCACTGAAGCTTGATATAGTGAGTGACTGTTGCAATGAATATCATTGTCGCGCCTGGTGCCTGTGCATGTTCAGAATGAAGCCCACAGATGAAACAGGGGCTTACACCTCAGGAGACAGGAGGGTTGTGCAGCTTGCTGACTATATCTGATCATCTGCTGGACTCCTGCACTTTGTAACAAATACTGAGCTGGGTTTGCAGTTGTGTCTTGCAAAGGACACACACTGCTGCGGGTTGGTCGTTTACAGACCATCACCCCCTGGGCGCATGTTGCGTATCCCCAGCCGCCACTGTTTTTGCTGTTGCTGCTGCTGCTGCTGTTTTTGCCAGGTATGGTGTTGACAGACCTGTTGCTGCAAGGTGCCTCCCCCGTTGCCCGCCGCTTCTTCAACGTGTTGGCAGAGGAGCCAGAGACAGTCGCAGCCGTACTTGTACCACAGATAAGAGCAGTCAAGGTGAAACTGTTCTCGGACTGCTTATTTTGTCAGCATGCGGACGGAAAGCAGTAGCGGCAGTGTGGCTATGGCTCATGAACAGACGAATCTGTCAGTGTTGTCCATGCTGCCTGCTGACTAATAATAATAATCAGTGCTTTGCAGCCATAGCATTTACTGCCATCAGCCCCACACCTCAAACCTATCCAGTGAATTCAATCCACTTTCGGACAAGGCGGAGTGCATGATTATCCGATCTCAATTATAATGCTGCCTGCTGACTGGAGGGTGTGGAGCAGTTGGAAATGTGAAATGTGGGGAAGCTGTTGGTTGTAATCAGCTCCAGCGAGTATGTACCGATGTAAAAAAGCAATAACGCACACAACGGCTGTTGCTGTTGCTCCTGCTGCTGCTGCTGCTGCTTGCTTTGTCAACAGGGCTCTGGCAGTAGCATAGACTACTTGTCCCCTGCAGCTGCTATTGCTCGCGTGGTGACTGGCGCTCCTCAAATCATCGGGGGAGGCAGGTTCTTTGACAGGGTCGGAAACAGGGTGGTGCCAGATGCCAGTGCCACTCAACGGTATAACAGCGCGGGTGTGCGTGTGCTGCATGACTACCCGGCTGACCAGTACTGATAGCGAAACAAAAATAGAGACATGCTGCAATACTTCTATGTAAAAGAAATTGAGCCATGCAACAAGTTGAGATGCAAAGGGAAATGCGCTGACATGCGTGGGGGGCGCCACCCGGGTGTGATGCTCAAGCTTACATACTTCTATGTGTCATGGTGAGTGTGCTGACATGCATGTCAGCATATGCTGTGGGCCGTCACCCCTGCAGTGATGCTTGTGCCAGTCATGGTATTGAGGTTTTGTGCCATGTGTGAGTAGATGCCGTTACCATCAACTTGAAGTTGATAGATGACAAGGACAGTCTGCTAAGTTTGCCAGGCAAGATTTGACATCTTGCTGGCCAGCTTACTGTCTTTGACAGCTTCCACTGCCCCCGGTTAATGTTGAACGCTGTTCGGAAGGCTTATGAAGTTGTTCAATGCAGAAAGTACCATACCATACACCATACCATACAACCAAGCCCCAGAGGGGCACCCCGGAGGAGCCAACATAGTCGCTCATTGGGAGGAGCTAACATAGTCGCTCATGGGGAGGAGCTAACATAGTCGCTCATGCAGAAAGTGATAAAGCCACTGGCTTGCGTACATGCAAGATAATGGATCTATGATGCTCAGACAGGCAGGCTGCCTGGCCCAGGTTCAGCCTCGCCAAGGAGCTGCCATGCATATACTGCCAGCTCTCTGACGCTCTTCATGTCTCATACATCATGCATGCCATGTAGTACAGCAGTGCTTCTAGGTATGTTTATTGTGTTTTACAGTGTCACAAATATTATTATATCAGGTACTAGTGCCACTAGTTGTGGCACAGCCTCGGTGCCCCAGCATCTGGGACACTGTGCCATCATGACACAGCGGCACTGTGACAATACCGTATTGTCATGATGATGACCACTGCCGGTGACACACAGATTGCACTCGGTGCAGCCTGCTGGTGTGCCACCAAGCTACCTGTCAACAGGTAGACGTCTACTGGGTCACTCACACCTGATTCAGCTTACCCTCAAGCTCCTGTACTCAACTGCAGTACCATTGCTACCTAAGGCAAGCACATGTGCTGCTGTGCCCGACATACTGGGTCACTGATGCCCTGGTTTGCGACAGATCTGCTTGGCCCAGGAGCATGCTACCTGATACTTCTGCAATCATCTAGAGAGCCTCTGCTTGTCACAGCAAGGTACAGTTACCAACGTGGACTAGAAGTAATGCAGACAACTGGTATGCACACTGTGCGGCCATGCTGCAAGATGTGTCGTCATTGCAGGATCGGCCAGTGGCGCTCCAGTGCCTACAAATTGCCGCCAGCAGTTGACCACCTTGTTGGCCAACCAGTATCACTTTCTATTCAGTGTTTAAGCCTTGCCGCATTTCACGCACTTGCAGGTTGCAGGGTCACCTGTAGCGGCAACCACAGCAGCAACATGAGCAAATGTGATGAACACCTACGAGATTTGAATCTAAGAAGCTGGGCATGTAAACTGATATGGCCTGTAGATGTACTAGGACTGCCTTCCTTCACAGCAGGCTATCTTGCAACGGCTCCACAGGGGCATGATGGTTATTACCATCAGTAGTTACAGTCATAGGGCCAGAGCTACGCTGCGATGCCAGCAGTATACTGTCTGATAGCAAGCGAGTGACACAATGGCCTAGTCTATCAAATGGATCTTCCCAAGTATGACGCTTGGACTACTGAACTATCTCGGAAATTGTTGCTGCATGCATGAAGATGTTTGCTGTCAAGTTGCTGGCTGAGAGTGCAGTGACAATGCTGTGCTGCTGATGCGACACTAGAATATATAATCAACATAAAGACTCACAGATGCACTCCTTGCCTTCGTTGCAGGCGCACTGAGTGGGGGCACCTGCGTTTATGAACAACCGACACCTGATACCTCCAACGAACCAGCCATCCGCAGCCGTGCATATGTTCAACAGCAAAAACCAGCTAAAAAGCCATGCGTGCTTCAACGTCAACGCTGTGGACTCACAGTGGGGGCATGTGCCAGATGTTGCCTTTGGCGCAGTGCCTGACTTGCATCCTGCACAGTTACAGTCTTCACTGCACTTGCAGTCGTCACCACATGTGCAGCCGTTGACGCACTTTGAGCAAACCATAGCTGTGGGCACGAGACGGGAGTAAGATGTTTACAAACAGTCCGATCGTGCTGTGATGTTGCTGAACGAAGCTAAAGAAGCTGATATTGCTATCGAGGTGCATAGCCTCTGCTGAAAATGCAATAAGGAGAGCACCGGCCTTGCAGCCAAAGACCTAGTGCCACCTTTCCAAGGTAGAAGGCACCTGCTAGGCGACATCAACGCCACATGCCATATAAGCAGCTATTCACTACTGTGAGGAGCCTATCGCGCCTAGGCATCTGCATGTACGTCAAATGCCAACGAGGCAGTACTCATCTCGCTTTCCGAGAAGCGCAACTGGTCATTGTGCATCCAGCATTCTCGTCGCTTTCAAATGGTCAACTGACAAGGAGCATGAATACTTTCGTCGCTTGACCAGGGGCAGAATCAGGTGCGTGCATGTTTTGGTCTGGTCGCAAGGCGCTGCTGCTGCATCAACCGTGCAATTGTGTGCATTTTTCTGAACTGATGCGGGGCAACAGTCTCCAGTTACTGCTAAATTTGCTATTGCTCCCAGACGTGGCCAAAGGTCGGCAGGCTTGCACATTTTTGTTCCTGCATGGCACTCCCCTGCGCAGGCAGATGCGTGGGTGGCCCTAACCATCTGGAGTAGCCAGGAGGCTTGGACAGGGTCACAATGGTTTATTGCAATCGCCTGTTAATAATCTGCCTGTGTGTCTCTGCAGTTTTTAAGCGCAGGCACTGGGCGGCCCAGTGGAAGGCATCAGTGCCCTCACACAGCAGCAGCACTAGCAGCAGCAGCAGCACTAGCAGCAACAGCAGCAGCACTAGCAGCAACAGCAGCAGCTGCTGCAGCATCAAACCGTCGTGTAGTTATTTGACGACAGACATTTGAGGCTGTTCCTGAATCACACAGTTGGGGAGCAGCAGACGCTACTGCAGCCAGCAACAGATCATCTTCTTTTCAAGTTGGGGCGAACTGCAGCGTTGTGCTCAGCACCCTGCATCACAGTAAAGAGTTCGTTACTGACAGCAGCAGCAGCAGCAGAGGAGCCTTGACTGCTTGGACAATTTAGGATGGCAGCAGCAGTTTCAGCCATACATCATTGGTCCCAGTCCTCATCGACAGCAACTGTGCTGCCTGTAATGTTCGTATTTACGCTGCTGCTGCAGCAATCCACAGTCAGATTCGCTACAGCTGCTGACAGCAGTGGCCGGCAGCAGAGGCAACTGCTGAGTGAAGCAGGTGAGTGTAGAAGTGGATTGACACCCACCAATGAAGTGTGCTAGACAGCACAGGCAGACGGAGGGAGCTGAGGATGCTGCCGGCAGCACTGACTTGCTGGTATGAACACTGCTGCAGTGGCCATGCAAGCACTACAGTACTGTTTGCAGCTACCTGATGAGGCTTGGCCAGTGGCTCATGTTGAAGCGCCGGAATGCTGCTAGAATCTATGCTGCCAGAGCCCTCTGCAGCACAACCGTCAACTGGCACCATTCTTGCAGCCCACCTCCTGTCCCAGATCATCATCACACTATCATGTCATCATTGATCAGCCCCCCACTCACTCTTTCCAATGTGCCTGCATGATGAGATATTGTACTGCTGACTTGTGCTTGGGCTGCAGTTCCAGGTCAAGCCTTCCATAACTGGAGAGATGCCTTAATCAAGACAATGTACTCCACAACCACCACCAGCAGCAGCAGCAAATTCGGCAGCAGCAAACTCGGCGGCAGCAACAGCAGCACAGAACAGCAGGAGCAGCAGTCGCATTGGGTCATCATAGTCGGCTTGAGGGACCGTATCACAAAGCTTGCTGGTCCACCCAAGGTCAACACTACACACCCTGCTGCTGCAAGAAGACTGGCAGAAGCATTTACCAGAACACAGCCTGTTGCACGCCACATAGCAGCTGAGGCAGCACACCAGACCACTTCTGCAGCGGCAGCTGTCCTTGCTGCTACTAGCAGCTTAGGCAGGCAGGCAATCCTGGCAGTAACCAAACGCCATCATGGTGATTCGTCTCATCACAGTAAACCTGGTGGAGCCAGCACCAGCAGCGGCAGAGACAGTACTTCCTTGACCTCAGGGCAGCCAGCAGCAGAATCAGAGGGACCCTTAGAGCATGATGTGACAGCAGAGGAGTTGGAGCTCACACTGATGTCATTTGTTCGCAGGGACCCAGAAAAACGCCACCTGCTCACAGTCAATGACAAACAACATGTCATGATAGGCTTTGACATACCAGATGCTTTGCAGATGGCAGCCCAACCCTCGCAGCGGCATCAGCTGTTATACCTTTTGAACCTTGCTCGGCAACTGAGTTACAACACCGTTCGCATCTGGGCATTCTCTGATGGGTCGGCGGATGTTGACAGTGCTGTTAGTGGTGCCTGGCAGTTGGACCGGTCAGCTCGCGAATGGGTGCAGGTTGATGGTCAGTTAGATGAGGTTGTGCTGCAGCCGGCGCCCGGTGTGCTTGACTCAACAGTCATGAGGTGAGGTGCCCTGGAGCAAGTGGCGCCTGTCACAGACTCAGGGAGCTGCTTGCAGAAGAACTTCGGCAGGTGTCTGGGTGATATGATAGATGGAGAACGCAGAGGCGCCACCCCGCTGTGATCTGCTAGGCTGGCTGCTGCTGGCAGTGTGGCATTATTTGGCGCTTCGGTTGTTCACTGCCACAGATGTATCAGTACTTCTCCAGTTTAGTAGTCTTGAACAAACACTCAGATGCGGAAGCGGCCTCAAGGTTGGCCAGCAAGTGCTGCTGTCTTATTGATGGCTTTTCAGTGCTGCGCCCTCAGAGGCCTCAATGTGTCACAGCCATCATGCATGTGCTGCCGCTTGTTCCACCACGTGTGATGCCGCTTGTCAATGCAGTCAGCTGCAGCAAGGGTCAGGTAACTTAGTGTGCTCATTGAGGTTGTTGCGCTGTTTGCACAGGGACAGCATACACAATTGTCTCTCTGCCACCGCCGCTGCTGCTGCTGCTGCTGCTGCTGCTGCTGTTATCTGCCCCATCATGCCACAGTGGTGTTGACTGGTTGATTCATGAGGCTGGTGTGAGGGGCCTGCGGGTGATCCTGGTGTTGACCAATGGTGGCAGCACTGCTGGAGGAGGCATGCAGCAGTACACACACTGGGTGGACCCGGCACTCACAGTGGTGGATTTCTACGGCAATGACACTGTTAAGGTGAGTTACTGCCTGGGAGTGGTTGCATGATAATAAAATCAGAAGGGTGAACACCGTCCTAGACTAACTTGGTGACAGGAAGACCACAGACCACCAGTCTAGAACAGTGTTCTCGATGAGAGCAAGCTTCAAAGCATGCCAGCAGACTCTGACTCTGCAGCAGGAAGCTACTGTGCAGGGCTGAGTGGAGCTTCCCGCTGCAGGCTTAGTGATGGTGACAGGCACCACAGACTACTCGTCATGATGATGTGTCATCTACAGCGCATGCATCAGCTGCCACTGTCTAGCTGGTCAACATTCCTCAGCAGCATAGGACAAACATTTTGCACATCTGACCAGCATGGCTGTCATCACCTCGTTGCTGCTACCGCTGCCTCTGCTGATGGTGCTCCTGTCGCTCTGACTGCTGCTATAGTCTGTGTTTCTTGACTACATCTCTGGTCTGTTATCCCACAAGTCAAGTCTGTCAGGCCTGCCACTGAGGGAGGACCCGGTGATTGCTGGCTGGCAGTTGGCTCACAACCCACAACATCCGGGGCAGCCAGCATCTGAACATGTGCTGGTAAGGACGTCACTGCTGTCTCAGAATGGCAAGCTTGCCTGGCTTTGCTGCATGGCTGACGGTCAAGCTGCTACAAGAGTAATACCACCCACACTCACTTCAAAGCATCTGAGAAGGAAATGCTGTTGCAAAGGCTGCATTCAAGTAACATGCTGCTGCAACAGCCGCATCAAACATAATGCACCATCGTTTTCAGAATAAGGCCTGTTCAACTAAACGAGCAGTGATGTACAACTAAAGTCCTGTGGTATGTTGCTGCTGCTGCTGCTGCTGTTCCATCTTCACCACCAGGCGTGGGTGCGTCAGATGGGCATCTTCATGAAGGAGCACGCACCACACCAGTTGTTCCTGACCGGCCTGGAGGGATACTTTGGACCACACAGCCCACACTTGCTGCAGTACAACCCTCATGCACAGGTACAGATCCAGGGCGGCCTCAGGAATGCTTTGGGCTGTACAGATGATAAACAGAGCCAGGCTGCAGAAAATGAGCACAAGCAATTAGATGAATGCAAGGGAAACAGGCGCCGATCCAAACTCTGGCAGACTGCAATCCTCACCGCCTCTCATGAGAGGAGGCACAGTCTCCGGCGGGAGGGTAATCACGTGGTCTACTGGTTAAGTTACAGGGATCCGAAGCTCTGGGTCTCGGGTTCAAACCTTAACCGGGGCACATCTCCCTGAGTTTTCAGGATAACGGCCGGTGTAAATCGGAGGCAGGAATGTTCTCCTACCCAAGCGCCCGACTCTGCTGGGGTGTGGATCGAAAGTGGCTTGAGAATGTACTTAGTCACCCTTGTCGAGATGTCCCCACCTAGGACTCTACGGAGGCCTTGGCTCTCGGCATTGTATGGGAGGGGTTCTCGGGTGGTTTCCCCCTTCACAATTGAGATCGGATATTCATGCACTCCGCCTTGTCCAAAAGTGGATTGAATTCACTG
>JABEVS010000680.1:0-23797 GCA_018290735.1 Coelastrella sp. MACC-549
AGCCTGTCTGGTCCCAATTGCTGTATATCTTGTTAGCTTCCTCCATGAGCATGGTCACATGATCATCTGCCATTCTGCCTGTCGTAGCTGCCTGTGCGTGGCTAGCCGAGCGAAGAACAGGCCCTTCAGCGCTGGTGGGAGCACTGGCTGTTTCCTTGCGGTCTGATTTACGCGTGGGCTTAGTTGCGTGCTCAATCACACTACTTAATTGATCTCTGACTTGAAGGAGCCCTAGCTCTTGCATACGACGATTGTTTTCGGCAACATGCCTGGCCCGTTCCTGTTCGAACTCGCTAAGGCAGTCCATAATACAATTGACGTTGTATTATTTTCCGTTCTGATGTGAGATGAAGCCCTCGTTGTGTATGGTAGGTATATTTGACTTGCGGGCGCCAAGCGCTATGTAAGAGTGCGTGTGACTCACGGGCTATGAATAGCTTGTATATGCACTTCACATGCGCATGGGTCTATGATAGGCCCTATCAGCGGTGATGTCGGCATCTAACGCTGTCATTGCTGTTGCTATGATCCGATGACCTGGCCAGCTGCGAAAGCCTGGAACGTAGTTTACTAATGAGCTTCTGGTGTTTCCGGTCTTGCTTGTGTGTGGGTAGATTAGATACATGCAGCATTCTGATATGCACCGAACCGTTGTATTGTAATGTTTCTCAGCAACACAGCCCTTGCTAAGCTACAGGGTTGGGAGGGCTTTTGGTGCTAAGGGTCGAGCTTGTCACGGGCATCTGCCCCCTTGACAGCCAAGGCCTTACTAAGGTTTCAGCCTACCAAGGGCTTAGCACTCGGACAGTTAACAAGCCCTTGGTAGGCCTGGACAGCCTCTGCCAAGGGGGGGGCTTAGGTTACTAAGGGGGTTGCCCGCCTAGTGTGTCTTCAACTGAGCTACTCTGTTGGGGTGCCCCTCTTGAGTTCTAGGTTGTATGGTATGGTATAGGGTATGGTAAACCAGGTTAGGCTGTTTCAAGTCTGTCGTGGTGAAAAGAATAAGCGGAGTTGTCCTGGTCAAATATAGCATTGACAGCAGCAGCCGTTGCTGTTGCTACATCCAAATAGTTTCTAGTGCTTTTGAGTCTTAGTTTGTAGAGTCAACAGCATCAGGTAGGTACAGCAAGGAGTCGACATCTTGTAGGACACGTTTTCACACTTCGTGTTTTGTGTTACAGCACCTGTCAAGCATAGATAGGTAAATAGATGAATAGATTCAAAGATAAGTACATAGATACATAAATAGATAAATAGCATCAGATGTGCTAGAGGTGCAGCCCGTGTCAAGCAGTGCAAGTACTCAGCAGTGTATACTATGGCCCAGAAAAAGTCTACCATGCCTGATCCCCGCTGCTGCTGCTGCTGCTGCTGCTGCTGCTGCTGTAGCTCCATGAACTGATGCGCAAAGGAGCTGAAGACACACAGCTGCTGCTGCAGCAGGCCGGTGCTGCCGCCAATCGCACATTCCTTGCTGCTGCTGAGATGCACAAGAAATATGCACCAAAACCAGCAGCAGAGCCAGTGCAGGTGTCACAGGATTTGAAAGATAGGTAAAAACCTGAACCGAACAAACCCGAGTTGTTTTTAGATTTAAGTTAATCTATTAATGATTTCCAAGCAGCAGTGCTGCAAGTCAAAGTGTCCCAGACAATGCTTGCGACAGCTTTCAATCATTGCAATCACAGCAGCAGTAGCAACAGCAGCATAAGTCAGCTTTACAGAGTCAGCTAGTGCCTCAATACAACACCTGCTGCTGCCACTGCTGCTGCTATCGCTGCCGTTGCCGCTGCTGCTGCTTTGCAGGCTTGGCAAGACCAAGCAAGCAGCCACAGCAGGTGCTGCAGTAGCCAAAGGTGTTGCCACTGGCATGCAAGCAGCAACTGTAGAAATTAGCACCACACTGATGCAAACAGTCACAACGGCAGCAGCAAACAGAGACAACAAAGATGGCTCCACTGCTGCTGCTGGCAGCAGTAAGGCTGGGGTTCCTGAGCCGGTTGTGGTCATGGGTGGCGTGGGACTGGAACTTTTGAGAGTGAGAGTCAAGTTCTGCCAGTGCTCTGTTCGTTTTTGGATGTCTGGTTTTGGCGCATATAATACCTGCTGCTGCTGCTGCTGTTGATGCTGCTGCTGCTGCTGCCCGGGCAGACAACCAGTTGACGCTGGTGATGTCCCTCATAGACCATGCGGGCTGCTGCTGCTGTAACATGCACAAGAGGCACATTGATCGCTATTTTTGAGCAGCATTGGGACAATTTTGAAGTTTATGGCTGCTGCTGCTGCTGCTGCAGGATGTTGCTGCTGTACGGGATGCCGTCATTGCTGCTGCTGGCAATGCCTGGCAAGGAGCGCGAGCAGCAACAGTGGATGTCATGAATTACCAGTATGGACAAGAGGTGCTGTCAAATCTGATGTATGCAGTGCATATAATGTTCTACATGCAATATCTAGTCAAAACTGTTTGCAGGGTCACAATGCTTATCATCTTAATTAGGATGAATACTAAGATTAATCAGGATGATTACTAATTAGTATGATTTATCACTATGGACAAGAGGTACCTTTTATATGTCTACATACCTATGCCTACATGCCTAACTATGCCTTCATGCCCAACATAACATCTAATAATCATGTCTCTTCATCTGTTGTTTGTTCAGGCTGCTGCTGCTGCTGCTGACGGTTGCGATGCTGTGGAGGGAGTTGCCAACATGGCAGTAGCAATGAAATACGTGCAACCGACACAGGTCTGTGATTAATCATGTTATCAGGCTGGCGGCTTTTTTGCTTTGCGAAAACATATACAGAGTATGTACATATATGGCACTTGCACAGTCAGCACAAGATGAATTCCAGGGCCTGTTTTTTCACCCACAAATGTTATCATCTTCACTTGTATTGGTGCATGTTGTGAACATGTTATACTGATATGATCATGACCAATTACACTTGATACATCTGGCTGCTGATAGAAGCCACACTGCTGCTGCTGCTGCAGCAGCAGCAGCGGTACTGGTTGCATCTGGTAGCACTAAGTTTGAACATTGGGGCTTGTTACCTCAGCAGAAGTCCAGCCAAGGTGATAGATGGCATATACTTATATAAGCAAGTCTGATTATTCTCCTTCTACATCATCAATGGATCATCTGTGATGCAGTTATCGGCTGCTGATCTTACAAGCACCCTCCCATTGATGGGTCTTCTGCACGCAGGTGCTGCTCACAAGTGCCAAAGAGTCAACAACAAGACTGGACAAGGATAAACCAGAAAATAAACTGGTGCGACAGTCTAACATGATAGCATAGGACAGGATATGACAGCGGAATGTGGGGGTTTTGCTGTACTGTTGCAGAGTTCAAGTACTGTAAGTTACGGTTTGAGCAAGACACATAGGAGGTTGCCACATGGCAGAGGGTTTCTGGTTGCTTCTGGCAGCTGCTTGACCAATTGCATGTGATCATGACCCGCCATTGCACATATCAAAGCTAGATAAATAATATCAAAACTGTGATATTCTGGCGTTCGGTTAACCGTGCAGTTGCCTCAAACTGGCATCTTGATGCGACTGCAGAGATGTTCCCCACAATCCTCCTGGATTTTATGATTGCGTGACATGGCATTGGCCATCAGGCTGCTAGAACTGCTGTTGCTGCTTGCTGCACAACTGCTGCTGCTGCTTGCTTGCTACACTGCTGCTGCTGCTGCTGCTGCTGCTGCTGCAGATCGGCGATCAACTGCTGAAACAACTGGAAGCAGAGCGTGCTGCCTTGGACAATGAGAAAGCAGCATTGGAAGCTGAAAAGGCTAGATGGCAGCAGCAGCAGCAGCAGCAACAACATCCACAGCAACAGCCGCAGCAGCAACAGCAGCGCAAGGGTGTATTTGGGCTGCCAATTGCCCTGGCCTGAGCTGTAATGAGGGGCTTTGAAGGTTTAGATAACCACCACAGATGTCAGGGTGGCCCATGCAATTTCAAACAGTAAGGTATTGGACAGTGATATCAAAGGGTACTGGTGGGGCAGGGTCGGTCAGCACTGAGCAGCAACAGCCTCTTGCATGTATATCCAGCAGCTGCAGATGAGCGGTGTGTGCGGTATACCACTCCAGCAGGCCTGCTTTTATGCCAAGCTTGGCTGCGTCATGCTATAATCGGATGATCCAATTACCTATACAGGTATAGCAGGGCCTGCTGAGGTACTCAGTATGCTAGTATGATACTGTCCGAATGATTGCTACCCTGGCACCAGCGTCAGCTTGTCGAGGGTCAATCATCTGCACTCCTGATGTTTGGTTGTATGTTGCTGCTTGTGTCTGGATGTTTCTGATGTTGGTGATACTACTACTCAAACGGTAACTGCTGTCCAGTCTTTCGGCGGGAAGACCGAAGCAGAGACGTGCAGACGCTCCTGCAGCTGCGCGGTAAACCCAACAGTTTTATGGAATACCTCCGCGCAATGACCGACAAGTACTCTGCTAAGGCGTCCCCATGGCATCAAGTGACAACCGTAGTGCCAGCCAGGGCCACATTTGCCATAGCAAAGGTCTTCATGTTCTGCACATAAGCAAACATTCTCAAGTATTTTGTAGTGCATATCTGATTCCATGTGACATAGCGTACACTGCCGGGACAGGACCTTACGTTTTGCATGCGGGTGCATGTGGTGTGTACGCCCGCAGGTTGCATGTAGTGTTATTTGCTTGCAAGGGTCTGCATAACTTTGCCTTAATGAGCGTTCTCAAGTGAAGTTGGGTTGAAAATGGACAACAGCAGCTATGCTGGGCCGTTTGATGCAGGTACGTCGCATAAACTAATGCCAAATTAGATAGATTTTGCCTGGAATTGTTGTGTCAGGCCAAAGGCAACTAGCCGGCTATCGACAGTACTAGTACTGGAAAAGCCGTCCAGGCCGGAGCGATGCTGCTCAATGTCAGCAGCGAGCCATGAGTAACAAATATGATACGTTGTCATAGCTTACAGCTGACAGAAAGGTGACCCGTCTGTGCTGTCGAAATTGACCAGCTTGCTGATGGGCCCACTCGCTCTGGCATCCGCCGTGCAGGGGAGTTCCACTCCATTCACAGCCATGAGATGTTGCTGGTAGCGACACAGCAGGATGCTAGGGCGAGCAGTGCTGTGAGTCCCAGTTCTGGTGTCCAGGAGTTTTCTCCTGCAGCTTGTGTGTACCCAAAGCAGCATGCAGTAACGTTTGAAGCCAGCACAAGCAGCCCACAGCGTCTAGCAGAGCAGGGTATGTATCACAGCACGTCTCAACGGCAACGTGGAGCAAGCAGCACATCTCCGGTTCACATGGCATACAGCAGAAGCAACCCAGACCTGTGTCATCCTGACACAGATATCGAACAACTCCTAGGGCTGCAGCAAGCTCGTCCTGCTAAGATGGAACCAGCTCAGTTAGCAGAGCAGAACCTTGCAAAAGGTGCTGCGATTGCAAGGATCATGGATGCAAAAAGCAGCTTCAGCAGCACTAGGAGTATGAAATCAGTCAGCCCATCAAGCCCAAGGCCTGGAGGTATGTGAGCACAATAGGCACCATCTGCTTTTGCAAGCACCTTCTTCTTCGTTCTTCTTCTTCTTCTTCTTCTTCTTCTTCTTCTTCTTCTTCTGTTACTGTGTGCCGCTTTGATACAACAAACATCAGTATTGTGCAATAGCACAAGTAGAGCAGGTACTCCACAACATGTTAAGGCTTCCCGCATCATCTCAATCTGCAGCAGCTGCACTGCCAGTGCGGTGCAGTGGTGGCTACCTATCCCCAGCAACCTCTAAACCAGGTGTGATACATGCAAAAGCCATGTCCTGCTGTGGTGCTGCGTTATTTTCCTGCAGCAAGCCCACCTATCAGCCCCCGTGGTGTTTCCATCACCCAAGGTGTTGTAGGGAACTCCATGCGTCACCTGCACCCCTGGCAGATGCCCCAAACACACCCACAGCTCACACAACAGTGCTTCAGCAGCAAGGCTCCTATGCTGCACAGTGCTCCAGTTCCTGTCGGCAGCAAGGTTAGCATTGGTCGGCTCATCTGTCCATTTGATTCACACCTGTCAGATTTGGTCCTATGGCTGCACTGCAGCACCAGAGCAGCAGGACGATGATTGGCAGCTGATCATCACGATGTTGTTGGCTAACCGAGCTGCATGCCATGCATCGCAGTCGATCCTTCATATGAAGGCATACTGGCACAGGTTTGTTTCGCTGTCGTAGAAAAACCCCCCAGAACTGCACTGAAAAAGGTCAAAAACACTATGCATGGTGGTTCACCCTGGCAGCTAACCTCAAAATAGCTTGAATGCTGATCATTTCACTTTCCTGCAGATCACTGCAGTACACAGCAGCCCAACTGAAAGGCTTCCACCTCAGGCCATCCAACAGCAGAGTACACCTGTCCAGCTGCAAGCAGCTCCCTGGCCCTTACCTCCAAATGTGGCTGCAGTAACTGAAACCTCACCCACACCTGCTGGCAGTCCCCCTCACAGCATCAGCGTCCAGCAGGCAGCATCTCTTGCAACATTTGCAGGTGCAGCAGCGGACGTAAAGCAGCAACAGTCAGGAGCACCTGGCAGTCCAACACGCAGTGCCACCGTCACCAACACGGCCTCTTCCAAGAATGTATTTGCTGTTGCCGGGACCCAGCCCAAGAGTGTAACACCAGGTCATGCTGCGCCCGACTGCAATCCTCGTCCAGCTACAGCGGTACTTTCTCCTCAGCACGGTCAGCATCACCAAGTGGTATTAGTGAATGGTCCCGTCAAGAGGCCGGCAGCGGCCAAGAAAGGTGGCGGTGGACTGTTTTCCTGCTGTTTTGCTGGACCTGCTGCTGATGAGGATGCCGAGAGCCATGGAATAGGTACCTGTGATGCTTCAGGCGTCCAGCCTGCAGGTGTAAATGCAGAGCAGAGGAGAAGTGAAGTTTGGGGGCTTGCAAAAGATAAAGAAGGTATGATGGGCGGCCAGGGTGGAGTTGAAGCAGCAGAAAATGGCTACACTATCAGGGCATATTGTGCGGTAAGAAGTCAAACCCTAGGGATGCACATGCCTGTTGTTGGCTAGAAAAGAGCAGAAGCTTTGATGCAGTGCATATTCCTTGTATTGTCCACATTATTTGGATTTGGCAATTAAAGATGCATAGATCTCCACTCAGGGATAATATGGTATGGCATCTTGTTGTTAACCGCACTCTGCCACATCCAGTCAATTTTGCCCCGGTTGATGATGTCAAATTTGCCCGGGTTGACGGTGTTTGCAGGACTCCGGGCATCAGCACCCAGTACAGCAGGCCTTTGACTTCCACACTGGAGCCGCCACAGGCCCTTACGTCGGCCTCAAAGCAGAACCCCTTAAGCTCGACAGCAGCTCCATCGGTGGCTTTGACTCTCGAGTGTCATCAGTGGGTGGGGCGGCTGGCTACAATCCCGCCGGGGCATACAACCCGGGATCTTCTGCAGCTGCTGGCAGCAGAGGAGGAGGGGCACATGGCTTGAGGAGGATGTCATCTAGTAGGAAGTTCAGCAGACAAGGGTCGCGCATGAGACACAGTTCTGGTGAGTCAACTGCTTTGTTGTTGATCGTTGTGATTACCCAGCCACCAATCACAATGATTGCCTTTGAAACTTTGTGCTTGCAATGATATCAGAGACAAACTGGCACCAAGGGGTGTGGGGCTTTCAAATATTGTGCAACCAGCAGGCCGCTGCACATTATCATGATGGTGTAGGGGCCGCCCAAGTTGAAGATGCTGCCTTTGAACAAGGCACATGTTGTTGATTCCTGATGTATGTTGATATGATTATATTGAGAGCTATGAAAGAGCTCGAGCCTGGTATCATGACACATGCCATTTGATACAGTGCCAAGCTTAATGATGTACTTTTCCTGCAGACGCATCCCAAGACAACAGAGCAGTGTCAGTACAGGCAGTATCTGCTGTTGGTGGCTATGTTGGACAGGATGCAGCCATACCAGGAGATGGCGCTTTCCACCCCAGTTGCAACAGTGCAAGTTGTTCTGCAGCAGCAACAGCCACAAATGAAGTGACTGGATCCGCAGACACTGCAGCAGTGGCAGCAGCTGCAGCTGCAGTTGCAAGCTGGGCCTCAGCAGATGGTGCAGCATCCTCAGTGCTTGCTCGTGCCTTAAGTGAAGCACAGGCAGCAGCTGAACGTGGTTGGACTTCCAGGAGGACTGCTGACTCAGTCTGGCCGGCCAGCACAGTCACTTCATCAGCAAAACAGGCCCTCTTCTCAGTGCCTCTGGGTACTAGCACCATAGGCGGCAGCAGCAGTAGCAGGAAGAGGGAACCTCCGCCCCCTAGGATTGCACACTGGCCCGGTCTGCAGCAGCAGCTGGCTGCTAAGCAGACACAGCACCAGCAGATGCTGCAGAAGCAGAAGGAGACGGAGGAGAAGCTCAACCAGCAACAGGAACAGCTGAAAGAGCAGCTCAAAGCGCTGCAGCTGATGAGGTCACGCAGCAATTCACCGGAAAGCAAGGCAGTCAAGAAGCTTAGCCCCAGAGTCAGCCCTAGAAAGGATTTACTGGGCCCTGCTCCTGCTGTTGTGCCAGCTCCTGCTGTGCCTGATGCTGGCCGAGCTGGCAGAATCTCTCAAGTGAAGAAGGCCACTGGCCCAAGGACCAGTGCACACAGCAGTACTAGTAAGGCTGATGTGGCGAGCACCGTTGTTGCTCTGAGGGAACTGTTGCTGAGCAACAGCGGCAACAGCAGCTCAAGGTCAAGTAAGACAGACAGCGGTGGACATACAACACCTTCCTGGGTCAAGCAAAGTACCAGTGCGGGTGCTTCAACTCAAGCAAACCTCACAGTATCAGCAGCAGGCGCAGGAGGAGCAGCGAGTGCGAGTGGGGAGCAGCTGAAAGCAGCAGCAGAGACCTTGCTAAAGAGCTTGAGTGGTGGCAGTGGTAACCTAAACCCTGAGGCAATGAGCCAGCTGCTTGCTGTTGTTGGGGCTCCTGCAGCAGCAGGTAGTGTGACAGGCAGCCCTGACCGTGGCACTGCTATCAGCAGCACCTCATCAGGCAGGCCCTGCCACGGCAGTATTGGCAGTACTGCTGGCAAGGCAGCTGCTAAGAAGCCTTTTGTGCTTCATATCCCTGGGGTCAGCAATGCTGCTGCTGCCACAGTGGCTGCTCAAGAAGCCTTGACCGCTTTCACATTCACTACTGCAACCAACAGCCAGCAGCCTGCAGGCACTAGCAAGTTCAAGATACCCAAGGGCCTTCTATCCTTGAGCTTCAAGCGTAAAAAGGCAGGAGCTCGGCGCTCGGGCCACAAAACGGTGCGGGCATGGTACCGTCCTGCAAACTTGTCTCCCAAGAGCCCGAAGGTGAAGTACTCCAGCTTCAAGGTAGCTGCCAACCTGATGAGTCCTGAGCTGTGGAGCCCCGGGTCACCCCGTAACCTGATGCTGCTGAGCCCCTCAACGAGGTTCAATAGTAGGAGGATCAGGGCAGGGCTCACTGGGGATGTGGCCTTGCGGGCTAATGAGCAGAGCAGCAGTGAATGTCCAGGTATGTATCCAGCAATAGCCAACTGCTTGTGGGTAGGATCATGGAAGCTTTGTGCCCTGCTGCACCATCTGCCAGCTTGATGAAAAAGTGTTTTTGACAAGAATAGGGTTTTGTGCAGCTTCTGCAAGTGACATCACGAGCAAGAGCGCTGGGAAAGTGAGTTGGCAAATCAGGCTGCCATGCTGCCAACTTGGCCTATGACGGCGACTGTCATGTTGTGGCTGCAGGTGCTGATGGTGCTGCTGTCCAAGGACCTCTATGCCGGCCCCCTCCTCATTGCAGCCCAGGCACTGCTTTCATAGACAGTCAGAACAGCTTTGCAGTCAGTGGAGAGTTTTTTGCAGATGCAGCAGATGAGGAGACAGCTGGTACTGCTGCATCAGCAGATTTGGTGACTGTTGAGTTGTCAGCTGACAAGGTGGCGCTGGGGGCAATGTCTGGAAGCTCTGCAGTCATTTCAAGAGCCGGCTCTCTCACTTCTGCTAGAGCTGCACAGCAGCAGCAGCAGTTGTTACCCAGTAGGAGTCATGCAGGCAAGTTGGGCACCAGCAGTCCCACCAAGCCACAGTTGTCGGCAGGACGCAGTGCGGCTGGAGCTCTTCAATCTAGACGCACCACCTCTGACATAGCAGGACCAAGCGGCAGGGTGCAGCTACAGCAGCAGAGGGCCAAAGCATCTGCATCACTGGGGCCCCGGCAGCAGCAAGGCAGTTACGCAGCTGCAGCAGGGAGCAGCACAAGGCGTGCCACAATCAGTGATGGCGCTTGCAGAGCAGGCCAGGTGCATATCATGAGCAGAAACTCGTACTTGAGGTTTTTGAAGCGAGGATCTGTCCAAGATGATGCAGCTCCTGCTGCTGCTGCTGCTGCTGGTGGTGGTGCTGGCATTTTGGCAGAACCAGCACCACGACCAACCACTGCTGCCAGTGGGTCGACTCCCTCACAGAGCCCTGCAGCAGGGGCAGCAGACACGACGGCAGCAGCAGTACCAGACCCTCTCAGACGCCTTACACATGAGCAATCAATGGACAACATGTTGGGGCTGCAGCAGCAGTGGGTGTCAAGCCCCAAACAGCAATTGCAAGCAGCAGTAGCAGCAGCAGCAGCAGGCTGGCAGCATCAGAGGTCCTTCCAGGGCCCAGGGCAGTCAGCAGGGCCAGCCTCACCTGGCACCACTGCTGCTGAGTTTGCTGCTACAGAGGCAGTGAATGAGATTGCAGCAAGAGCTCTGAGGTCAATCATAATGAGAGCAGCAGGGGCAGCAGCAGCAGGTGATGGAGGAGTGGCGATGAGCAGCGACAGGCTGCTGGCAGCAGGCGGTGTGCTGACTCAAGCGGTAGGAGCTTTACTGCAACAGCAGGGTGGCATGGCAGCCAGTACGGAGACAGATTATGCCGGTGACACCTTGAGTGATGCTGGCACACCTTCTGCTGCAGCTGCACGTGCAGCAGCAGCTGCTGCTGTGCAGACTGTCTGTGCAGCAGCAGATGCCCGGACAGCAGAAGCCAAAGCAGCTGCAGAGGCAGCAATGCTGCTGGGAGCACCAATGGACGGTCTGGACATTTCTGATGAGGCAGGCTTTGGTGATGGTGTTGGGGAGGTCCACGCTCAGAAGCAGCAGGCGCTTAGCAAGCAGGGGAGCTATGCACGGTGCTGGCAGCAAGCTAGAGCAGAGGAGCAGCGCCGACAGGCCGCCAGGCAGGAGCATATGGCACAGAAACAGCTGGTGGAACAGCAGATGGCGGCGCTGCAGCAGCAGTTGCAGCGGTTGCAGCAGCAGGAGCCGAACACTAGATTGTAACAACCAGCAATCAAAATATCAACTCAAGGTTGAAGGGGATTATCCACTGGATATACAATGGCTATGCGTGCAAGGTTTGTTATATTCTGAATGTACATGCAGTACTGGCTTGGGTTGTACTGACTCATATTAAGGACACACTGCTATTATGTTCAGCAGTAGGGCCGACATGCTATGTTTTGTTGGATGACACCAGCTCAGCAGAATTTATTAAGGCCTTACAAGTTCTAAACAGGTTGTGTGTTGAGGATGACAGTAGGTGTGACAGAACTGTAACAGAGCAGAATGCAGCAGGCCGTTGGCCCCCAAAGTATTGAGTTCAAAAGTAGAAAGGAGTTGGGCTGCTTTGCAACCCAATTGCAAGGCTCGATAGTCCTCAAAACTACAATAAGTCAGTGCTGATTGATGCGGCTGTCCTCAGTGTTGTTGTTCAATTCCTTTCCAGGCTGATCTGGTGTCTGTCACAGATTTTACCCCTACCAAGTAGCGCCCAGCCTGTCTTTTGGAAGGTGATGCAGATCATGCTCTTAGCAATGCACAATCATTGTGTTGAAAGTTTGGCATGCCATACGGTGTGGTCGGGGGTACATACCAGCACCCGGAAGTGGCAGTGAACAACCATTTAAATGCCATTGCCAATGGAAGGAAATCTCAAACATGGCATGCAGTTGCTTCTGGGCGGCACCGAAGCTCGGAGCTTCAAACTGAGCAGCAGTTACTGTCAGGTAGCAACCACAGGAGTAAGGTGCACAACTCGATGTAAAGTAGGTGAAGGTCTGAAGTCTGTACAGTCTTCTGTGCCAGCACTGGTGGCCACAGTGTAGTTGTCACAGCAGACCATCTAATAGGAAGGCGTGTTTTACGCCTGACTAGACGGCTATACTTATTGAAAGCTGCAGTTATAGCACCCGATCAAGTATTAATACCGTTCTTGGCCCACCCAAGGCGCTCTGCTCTAGCAGATAGTGTGATTGACACGCTGACCACTTGGTGGCACTACATGACAGTGCCCTATAAACTGAAGTGCCGATGCATCGCGAGTAATGCTCCTGACATGGAACTTGCTGAGAACCATTAAGTGCTTCCTTCGCAACCAAAACTGAGTGGGTGCTCAGTCGAGCTTTGAACGGCTATCTCGCTGCCACCGCAGGCTGCTTTGGTTCGGCTGTTGTATATCAATGAGTAATTCACAGATCTCTTCCAGTTTTTTATACAACTGTCCGCCTAGCAATTCCACAGCAACTCGAAGAGAAGCTGCTCACCGACTTGGCTGATGGTGCCTTGGATACGGCAGGTGTGCTTAGTAGCTCAGCGCTTGATTCAATAGTGATCAACTATCCAGCAATTGCATCCCTGTGAGCTCTCGAGGGCATGATCGTTTCTGACCTGCACGCAAGAGCTGCCTTCTGTGCATTGATTGTCAACAATCTGTTTCTTGAATTTTCTGCGTTTTCCCTGCTACCGAGCTGTTCCTGTCGCACCCTGTTGCTTGTTCAGCAGCGACGAGCGGGCAACCACCCTTTATTGTAGCGAACTGGCGATGTTGCTGAACATGCTCGCAGGGAAATAAGCGGCAGGCCAGTAGTCATCTGAACATACTACAGTCATATGCACAGACTCCCCAGGATGTCGAGCTTTTCATGCCAGACAGCAGTGCCCCTGTAAAGTTCTTGAAATTCAGTGAAGTCCTGGCAGCTTTTCCCAACGGCAGTGTCCCGAGGCAGCCATTTGAGTGCAACTCATTGCAGTGGCAGCTGCAAACGTGCATTCATCCTCAGAGCAGTCAGCCTGTGCATCTTGCAGTTTTGGTCCCTTTCAGCGTTTCACACTCGGCAGACCACAAGCCCTCTGGAGGCAGAATCAGTCCAGCAGACGGCAGGGGCTATTCATTCAGCTCTGAGGGTGAGGACACTCGCTTAGAACGCGTTAGCAAAGCAGCGAACAACAAGCAGCGAACCAAAAGCAGCATGTCCAAGGGCCACCAGGAAAGGCAACTGCAGCTGGCGTTTGATGGCCAAGCAGATGCCCACGACCAGGAGGAATTAACCCTGCAGCGCTACAGCAATGGCACACACCGCTGCAGCAACCACAGCAGCCATGATAGTAGCTACTGCACCCCCCCTGGCGCAGGTAACGGCGGCGGCCACATGTTTGGGACGCCAGACAGCAATGGCATGCCTGGGTTCTCCCGCCACAGCAGCCAACGCCTGCGGGAGGAGGAAGAGCGACTGCAAGAGCAGGAGATTGAACAGCGCAAGTTTACTCGCAATCTAGTCAATGCCAGCAGGAAGACAGAATCGTTAGAGCGGTACAAGGCCATTGTGTCACTCATAGAGGTTCTCAAGCGCCGCTTGACCACACAGCTCTCTGCACCTGGCATTACTTGCTTGGAAGACATCTCTTGGCGAACTGAACCTGGAGCATCACTGATGCAGGTGAGCTGTACAGCGAGGCCGTATGCACATGCACATTGAGACAGATCTTGGGCATTTATATCGTAATCCGCGAAGGCAGCAGTGAGCGCTGCAGTGGGTTTGCATTGCAGGGTGCAGCACAATTGCACCAGTATACGTCTCAGTCATGTTCATCACGGCCAACAGCACCAGCGGCAGTAGTCAAGTGCAAGGCCATGCTGTTCATTCACACCCAAAGCTCCGCCGCTTGCAGCGCCAGGTCAGCACTATGTACAATGCATCAGTATGAAAACCTCCAGTCCCATGCCACCGGTCATACATACTGTTATGTTCGTATACAGATGGGGCCTGCTCGAATGCTGATCTGAGAGCTATGGGGCTAACTTCCGGTCATACATACTGTTATGTTCGTATACAGATGGGGCCTGCTCGAATGCTGATCTGAGAGCTATGGGGCTAACTTCTGCATGATCTGTGTGCTGCAGTCTGTCCTTGATGTTGGGGAGGCACTCGCCAGCTTTGGCAACTGCCATTTTCCTGAGCACAGTAATGAAGGCAGAGCCATCCTGGCCGGTGACTACAAGGCACTGCTCAGGAGGTATCTCAGCAGCTTTGGCTTCATGTTCACTCAGCCAACAAAGGAACAGCTGCCTCATGATTTGCAGGTGGGGCGCTGCCGCTGCAGTTATTGTGCTGCTGATAACGTGCCAGGCAAGCTTCATGGACTGCTGCTCGTTTCTGGGTCTTGTTTGTGAACAACAACTTCGTGGACAGACTCTGTCAGACGGTCAGCATGTCTGCAGGCAGTTTGCTGCAAGCCATGGGGTTGGTGCAGCGGGTCATCCTTCAACCCCTGAACGTGGTGTTGCAGGACAAATAGTGGATGTACTAATCCTGTCCTGATCTTTGTTGCATCCTGATCTTGACTGCTTCTAACACTTGCAGGAGGATGTTCAGACCATTGGCAGCCTGCTCGCCACTCGCTGTGAGGCCTACAACCTGCTGTACGACCAGCTAGTCCGTCATGTGGGCCTGGAGAACCACGGCAACAGCACATTCATTCTGAACCAGAACAGCGCAGCAGCAAACCCAAACACCACGATCACAGCCAACCCCACAAACACCACAACCGCCAGCGCCAACTCCAAGTCCAAGGCACTCAATCAAGGCATGGGAGCAGCAGCAATCGCAGCTGCAGGATTAATGGGGATGCTAGTAATTCGGGCAATGCGCGGCGGTGGAGGTGGTGGCGGCAGAGGTGGCCGGGGCAGGAGCAGTAAGGGGAATTCAGGTTCAGGGCAAGCAGGTTCATCCTCTCTGCTATCACAGCAGAAGCAGTACCGCATCCCCAAGGGCAAGGGCGGCCGCGAGCTGGTGCTCGTGACTCAGCTGAGCCAGTGCGGTGATGAGTTGAGGAGGGCTCAGAAGAACGATGAGCTGCTGAAGGATGACTGGCGGCTGGGGAGACATGTGAGGCTGGCCTGGCCACCAGGACCAGCAGAACCTCCGGGGTATGAAGCCCTGGTGCCTGATGCGTGCAATGTGACACAGCTGCTGCAGGAGATGTACGGCTAGAGAGCCGGGCAGCCTGTGTTGTATTACATCGGCAGGGGCACTTGGTTCTTTGGGTTAAGGCACTTTGCAATGCTGTGTCAAGCTTTTTGAGTGTGAGCTGTGGTTACTTTTGGCAGTTCCTGCCTATCTGAGGGTCCTGCAGGATCCAGTACAGGTCCTGCAGGGTTTTGCTGCTGTGATTCAGACTTGTGCATTGCGTGCTGCCCTTGACCGCCACGAGAGTTATGGCTCAATGTCCTGTATGCTCAGGATGAGGTTGCATGTGGAGCTGTTGCTGTTGGCTGCAACTTTGTGCTCAAGCCGTGCCAAGACTGGGGCTGCAGCTGGTGTCTTCCAGGCGTTGGACTACTACTGTGACCAGAGCCGCCTTCTGTCAGCGCCCTGTGAGGAATTTTGTCAGGTTTGATTGACTCTTCCTTTGCTTCAGTTCCAACTGATTTTGTAGCAGAGTAGGCCCTACCTGCTGCTATGTGTGAGCGTTGGTATTCTGGTTCCCAGGGCTCTTTCAAAGACTGCGCTGATACTGTAACAAGCCAGGACAGTAGGGTAGTAGGTGTGCAGGTAGATGCCGGCTTCTGCTGTGCCTGCAGCAGCAGCAGGCTTTTGAGTGCTGTGTGTTTCAAACAATGTGTGGTGCTGGTACAGCTTCAGCCAGGCAACACTGCTGACACCATGGCATGTGGGTATAGTTTGTAGCTGGTTAGGTTGTAGGCTCAGCAGCATGATACCAATTCAAAAGCAGATAGGAGCGTTTCCAGTGCCGTTGCTGTGTGCAGTTTTGTCGCTGTTCAAGATGTCCAGAGTCTTACACTATGGTGGTTATGCTGAGCACTGCACCAGGCATTGCGATGTAATTATACAATATTGGCCAATCGGCACCTACCACCCCAGTGAGCATGGAATCACAGTGCTATTCATGACCTGATCAGCATGCTCATTGTGTGCAGCTTGTCATGCAATGTGTTTGCTCATTTTCAACTGGTTTCTGGCTTCTGACCAGGAGATTCATGGTGCAATTGATATCACTGCAGCTGCTGCTGTGGCTGACGGTATTCATTAACTAGTACTGCTACGAGTATTGTCACAACTGCCCCATGGTAACCATGGCGTGTTGATGCCTGCACCTGCACAGCGCTGTGGAGCTATCTTGCAAGTTGCCGGGCCCTTTTTGATTGCACTTATGGAAAAGCATGCCCCTCAAGGAGCTGAGATCTCTCAGGCCTGACCCTGCTATGTGGTGGTTGCATCATGCTCGACATGATATTGCAACGTGGTGTGATTATTCCGGAAACAATTGTGGCCACACATGTGGTGGCAGAATACGGCAACTTGGCTACAATGCTATGCAACTCGTTGTGTGATACAACTGCCACTGAACTCAGTTGGCAAGTGAGGTCATTTATTGTATTTCATTACAGTCTGAAAACAACCTAACAACTGCCTTGTACTTGTTGGCAGCTGGTTCATCACTGCAGCAGAGTCTAGCAGGACCGGCTGCTATTCACAAGACAACACACATCAACAAGTTCCAAGGCCGATGGCAGTAAATGCTATGGCTGATGGTATCAAATATTATTATCAACAAGTTTCAACGTGTGTCAAGGCCGTCCAGTGCTTTGCAGCTGCAGGACTAAGGCCCTGTACAAACTTGGACCCATAAACTTCTGGCACACCAACGACCTTTCAACGGATGCATGATCTGTTGCCTTAAGCACTTCAACATGTAGGTGACTCAAAGCACTGTATCGTAGGTGAGGGGTATGATAAATGCTAGATTGCCGAAATACTGGTGGAACTTCCTTAGACCCTGCCGGACCCCGGTACATGCCATCAACAGGATTCGGCATGGAGTCTATTGACTACAATAACCTTCTTCCCTTAGCAATGTCACTTGCAGCTGCAACTCTCTGTTCTCAGCTTTAACAGCTGCAAGCTCGCGCTGTAGCTGCTGCTTTTCACCTTCAACTGCTGCAACCCGGTCCTCTAGCACTGCCACTTGCGCTTGCGCTTCAGCTTGTCCAAACCAGCAGCTGGTGAGCAACTGCTGCCGTGTGCCCTCGCTGACCTTTGAAAAAAACTGCGCTGCTGCTGCACCAACTTCTTCTCCATCGTACAAGGCTTTCACCCTCTCACAACAGACTGTGCACAAGGCCTCTGTCTCTACTGCCTGATGACAGACTAGCAGCCACTTCCAGACATGTGCTGGGCAACTGGAATCCTTGCTCAACTCCTTGTGTTCTACAAAGAAGTCAAATGCCATGCCACGGACCTTAGGGATATGATACAGATGCCATATGTTCAGCATTGCTCACAAAGACTGCCAGTCAGCTGCTACTGCTTCCAAGGGATACAAGAATGGGAGAAACTTCATCCATTCCTCCTTGGTGGTTCCAGGCACTGGTATAACTGTCTGCTGCTGGTCATTCTGCTCATTGAGTCTTTTGACAAAAGACAGGCCTTCTTCCGTCCTTGCCAACAGATCCAGGAAGAAGTCACTAGCTATGCTGAGAATAAACTTGTGTATCGCTACTTGGCCATCATCAGCCTGCAGAACTGCGTCTGGGTCCCGGGGCAACTGCCTGGCAAGCTTCTCCCGGATAGGTTTGCTGCTTGCTGCTAACATAGTTGAAGGCCACGTAAGTATGTACTACAAGGCATCTCACCAACTTCAGAAACACAGGCTTTCACCAGCGTGGTTCCTATTAATCAACTACCGGTGATTGTCACTGCTCAGTATCATGATACCGCAGGATTATCACCGGTGCACCGACGCAGTCGCTGACACAAGGCGTGGGTTGAATCTGATACTTGTTATGCATATGTCCATCTACATATACAGAAAGCGCGACTTAGACCGTCCGGGGGAAGGGTCCCAGGTGCACCAGGTAATTACCTTGTTATGACAAGGCGTGAGACATGAGGAAAGAGGAATCGACTCCAGGTTGAAAAGTATCATATCAATATACTGCATAGCTTATTACCCGTATTCAAGCTTTACAACCCCTGATCTGCGTCTATGTCAACAGTGGTTAGCAGTTAGATTCAGTAACCTGTGTATGGCTAGCCATCATGATCAGCAGCGCTGCTGATGCTCCATCTTCTCTGAGCTCCAAATTATATAAGTCCACTTAATACCTCTGGAAGCATCCGTGACCCTCACAACCAGCGTGAGGCAGACGAAACAAGCCTTGAAGGCACGAACACCAGGCAGAACAGGAGGGCAGAGCCCCCAACTCTGCAGCGGCTGCACTGCACGACAGTATCTCATTTTCTAATAGTAAACTTGCCAATTGTAACGCAAGTTGCGTTCACACTAACTATAGATGGACATTCAATGTGAATCTTGGCCTCCTGAGCTCTTCTGAGTACCTGCCACTGGCAGTTGTCTAAAGAAGAACAAGAAGAATAACCCTTTCCGGCCGCAAGGCCTTTGGGAATATGTACTTGGTGGCTCAGCCACACTGGCACACCAAGATTAGACCACCCTCAGGGGCGCCTTCAAGGCAGAAAAGCCCACTCAGTGGGGGTGGTACTCAACCAACTTCCGCAGTTGTCTAATACCATATCTGGCAAATTCAAGCTGAATTCAGCTCGATTCGATGACCTTGCAAAGAGCGGGCAGGTGAATAGTAGCACTGACGATGCTACCAAGATACTGCTATCTTCTACCATGCCAGGATCAGTAGTCATCACAAGGCCCGGTCACCAGCTGGTCTGCAGAACTCAACTTATTACTGACCCGGGAGCCCAGGGACCCAATTGGGTTGCAACATTGCTCGACAGGCACACAAATATGTTGCTACTTTATGTCACGACTCGTGTGACAGAGCAGAAAGCAGACCTGCCCGACTCCAAAGTCTGCTTTTTCAGCAGACAAGCTCACTCTCTCTTGCTGGAGGTCACACGTAAACATGTACATACTATCCTAGTAGGTGAGGAAAATACTCAATCTGCCACAACCATAACTACTATAGACTGCCATTCCAGATGCGCGCCGCAGTCAGCAGCTTTTCTGGAACAGCTGCAGCAGCTATGTCATGGTTTAGGCGTCTATGAATGTGAGTGATAAAATGACTTGAACTTCCTGGTATTACTGGCAGTACAACAACACACATGGATCAGCCCCCTAGAAGAATGGTGGCCTGTATTGTACATGGAACAGCAGTGTTCAACTTCCACTGCTGCGGCAGCTACCTGCTGCTGTTGGGTCATCAACATTGGCTGCACACCAATCAGTGGCCCTAATCCTCCTTGATGCCTGCAGGTGCCTCTGCCACTGGCAGTGTTCTCTCCAGCGGGGTTTTGCCAGTGGTGGCTGGCTCATCAAGCCCAAGGGCTGTCACACCTGCAGTGCCAGACAATACGCCAACTCAAACCATGAATAATATTCATTCAAGGCTGCTTTCCAACTGTTGGAAAAATATAATAACCATCTGAGGCAGTGGAGATTGCGCCTGCAACTTGCAGAGTGTGCAAAGCTCCAGCCGAAGCACATTGTGTTGCCGCGAATGCAGCAGCCCTGGCCGACAGATTGCTGTAGGCAGCATGTGCCACAGCAATAGGCTTCTCAATTGCATTTTGCCATGATACATGCTGCCTGCAGCAATCTGTCAGCCACGCAATCCTTTGTCACAACATTAACACCTGCAGGGGCAGCTGCTAGGGCAGTGGACACTTGAAATCATCTGAGTCTCACACAAGTATGTCCCACAATACCTTACCAGACAGTCTGGCAGTGCAGCAAGAAGTTGGAATAGATGACATACACCCCATTCACCCAATGAGGCCAGCAGCAGCTGAGCCTCACCTTGCTCAATCTTGCTGGCCATCATCTGAGCACCTGTGCTGATCTTCTCAGAAACCTTCTGTGCCATCTCACTCACAGTACTGCCAACACCTCCTACACCTCCACCTCCTGCTGCAGCAGTGTCAGTCTGTGTGGCAGTTGTTGCCCTCGTGGACGTGGCACCTCCTCCTCCTCCTCCTCCTCCTGCTGCTGCTGCTGCTGCTGCTGCTGCTGCTGCTGCGGGGCTGGTGGTGGTGGTGCCAACCCCAGGGGCCTCTCTGCCACCTGCTGCTGGTGCACTGGTGGATTCCTTTGCCTCAACGTGGCTCACTTCACCCTGTTATGTATGAGATAAACAAACCCTTACATTAACAGTATATAATAGTATGTATGTATTGTGTGCGGTCGCGCCCACTCCTTTGCATGTGCTCTGGATAATGATTTATGATTAATCAAATAATAATTATGATTAATCAAATAATAATGATGGTTTTTTTTCCGTCACAGTAATATCGCACTGGCAAAAGCCTTTTTAGATAAATGTGCACAGTGTCTAACACCACGACGCATTCTATGCAATTGATTTGCTCAATTCAATGGCTGTGGATTGGTGTGGTGCCGCAATAGACGTGCTGCCAGCATCTCATAATCACAAGCAATTGCCGTGGCAGCAACTTCCTATGATCACAAAATGCTGGCAGCATGTCTACCGCCGCAAGACAAAGAATCTCTCTGAGGAGAGATCAGGTCTTGATGCCACCGTACCTACATTATCAATCATTTATATCTGGTATTATAGGAGAACATCAGCCTCATAATATGCTGCTGTAAGGCAGGCCAAATCATGCAATGCAGCACCATACAGCAGCTTCTGGGTCTTTTGTCATAAGACCACTTTTATCTCCTAATTGGAAGATGATTAATATGAGGCCCAGATAGCCTATTGCATCAATACTGCATGGCACACATTCACCTGTTGCACTGGGAATGAATCACTGATCAACTGGTGTGTGATATCACATTGCACTTGCTCAAATCAACTACTGGTGTGATGCCACAGAAAATATGCTGCCAGCATTTCACGGTCACAAGCAGATGCGGCTCATACTTGCAACCATGAAATGCTGGCAGCACGTTTCCTGCAGCATCACTTATTTGAAAAAACGTCAACGGGAGATCAATTGTTTACCATACCATACACAGGAATGGCATGATGTACGGCAGCGTACTACTAGGCTAGGACTCTGTGTATGTCAATGTACACCTTCAATGTCACATATAGCTAGACATGCTGCTGTGCAGCATGCCAACTCGTTCAACGCACCATACAGCCTGTAACACTGAGTGTTTGGGGTTCTGGTCATCAGGCCCCTTAAGAGAGGCTCTCCAACGACCCAATTAATGCAAGATACCACATGACATACAGTAACTTGTTGCATTGGGAATGGGAATGAATTCTTATTTATTATAGGGTCAGCTCTTTCTGTGATTGCTGATAAGCACTCATTCTCTGATTGCTGATCAGCATAATAAGGCGGTTTACACTGCTTAGCAATCACAGTATGAGCTGACGAGCAGATCCACCACAGAGAGTCACAGTTTCAAACCTCACCACTTTCAATTTTGAGCCCAGATCTCCCAGTGCCACCTTCAGTGAAGCTTCATTCACAATGTTGAGCGCTGCTTCATACAGCCGGGCTCTGGCAGCAGGGTCGTTTGCCTCGGGGTTGCCGGGAGTGCGCTGCTGAGTGTTGAGCAGGTTGAGGGTGATGGGGCCCTTGTAGTAGGGGCCATAGAAGGTGCCGCCCTTCCCTGTCATGATATTTAATCACATCACAAGGAAAAAACCCTCTTGTTTTGGAAGTACAAATGCTTTGAAACCACCATCACTGATGTATATCTCAACGAGTCTCATATGATGCATCAGTTTCAAAGCGGTCCCTTGTGAAAGATCTGAAGCACCGAGTCCAATTTGCATTTCAATGTACAGACTGTACGATTGCATAATATCTTGATTGAATTGATAGCCTATTAATCTATCAAGTTGACGGGCTGTAAGATTTGATCATATCCTCATTAGCCGCAAGGAGAATATAACCCAATGTTACAGCCCGTCAACTGGATAGAGTCTGTCTTGATAGAGTCAATTGCTGACATTAGGGGTTCATATGATGCTATACCTGCGGGGGCTACTTTCGTAGTAGTATGTAACACCAAGGACTGTTGATCAGCCGGACTTAGTAAGAAAAGTCAAACCTAGTAAGGAAAAAGACAATAAAATGAAACAAGATGTCCCGCATGTTGTCAAGCCTTGACATTGGCAATGCAGCTCAAGGCGGCAGAAACAAAACATGTTGAAGTCCATGGACCAACACACACTAACACACTCCACAGCGACAACAATATGACAGCGATGACAGTGTTATAACACTGTTGTAACATATTTCATGCCTCCCCACCTTCCAGATCTGGTGATGTGGCGCAGTACAGCAGTGCCAGAGCTCCACTAGCAGCAGTTTGTCCCCCCAGCCACTGCATCCAGTCTGTTACAACACTCGCCATCTTGTCGTGGTCGGCCTTCCGGAAAAGATCAGTACGGCACATGCCGGGGTGGCAGGCAAATGATTCAACGCCGGTGCCCTGCAACCTGACAGTTGGGAGCGGGCAGATGATGTGCAGCAGCAGCAGCAGCAGGTGCAGCAGCAGATGCAGTTTGAGACCTAGAGTGTACACTCAGTGTACACTAGGCCAGTGTACTAAATGTACTGATTACATACCCTAGGGAAACTTTGATGAATGTTATACAGATGCAACTGTTGCAACAAGCGCTCAGCAACGTCGCTGCTGATGTACTACACTTGTCCCACCCTCCAGAAGCTGAAAACAGTTCTGCAAACGTCTGCCGCAGTGGGTCATAATAGAGGCATCCAAACACTATATCAAGCATAATGGCATGATTGTGATTCATTATTGAAGATTGGCATATATTTCTTTTATCTATAATGGCATATTAAAAAATAATTTTATAATTAAGAAATAATTTTATAATTATAAAGTATTCATATAATATAGGGAAATCTACTAAACAACTATTGAAAATGGCATATATTTTATTTAATCTTCAATAATAACATCATTGTTAAACTTTAGGTGGTATACGACCAGAGGGAGACCCCGGAAAAGCCAACAGAGTTGCTCACAGGGAAACAACTTATAAAAACTCTGTCAACATACCTGGTTAGCCTAAATAGTGCCTACGTACGCCCCCAACAGGTGTAACAATAAAATAACAAAATAACAACAAATAAAAAATGACATACCTGTCATTCATCTCCAGTCCCACCATGAGGTCCCAGAGCTTGCTGGTGCCATATGCTGTCATGTCAGTGGAGTAGCTGTGGTCACCCCTGGTGAACGGCGGGAAAACCCAGCAGCAGCAGCAGCAGCAGAAGCCTGATTCAAGACTGGGTACAATTACAAAGCCCCATGAGCGACTTAAATGATGGCTCGCAGGTCTAGGACCGGGGAGGGTGTAACCCCCTTAGGATGTATTGTATTGTATTGTATTGTATTGTATTGTATTGTATTGTATTGTATTGTATTGTATTGTATTGTATTGTATTGTATTGTATTGTATTGTATTGTATTGTATTGTATTGTATTGTATTGTATTG